>CM040445.1:636171-746112 GCA_022749755.1 Azadirachta indica
CTTTTTAAAGGCATTTTGATCTTATTAGCTGTGGAAAGGTGACGTATAACATAAAAACTCATAGTTTTTGAGTAAAAAAAAAAAGAAAAAGAAAATTGCCCATAAACAGATTCCTAACCCCTTATTGTCATCTTTCTTCCCCTTCCATCTCCACAGCTTTGCTTATCTCTCTCAATCTGTGGTTCTTGCAAATTCCTTTTCACTACTCTATCGTCTCGCCTACCACATTCCCTATCCCTCTCTCTCCCTCTAAATGTAAACGCGAAATACCTTTATCAAGAGAAAGTCCGCGAAGAAGAGGAGACAGAACATGCCTACTAATAAGACCATCAAGTACAATGTTAAGCGCAGGCAATAACACCGCATGAAGCTAAGGTTTTAAGATGGATGACAGATTTAAGTGGTAATGGCTAGGTTTTTTCTTTTCTTTTTTTAATTTTTGATGAATTTTGTTTGAATGGTTAGATAGATAATAAGAATGTTCTTCTTTTTTTTTTTTAAATTTTGGTTGGGAACGAAATTAAGGTGTAGCTGGTGAAAATTCATGGTGACTAATTTTGGTGAGATAAGTTAGATCTATTGAATGGAATTTTAGAGATAGAGCTAGAAGGTATCATTCCATTGCATGTAGGAATAAGGGAAGATTTAGAGAAGCGAAAGATGGTGAAGTTTGGTGAGGAATAACCTGTAATTGAAGCAAAAGAGATTTTGTTGTTGTTGAATTTACTTATTAGTGGATAAAATGTTTAAATTGATGATTGATTTATTTTGTTGTTTAAAATGTTTATTTGCTATTGGATATATAATCTCAAAAGTAAGCTTTTAATCACAAAACCAATCATCAAATTTTCCATTTTCTCTTTGTCTATTTTCAGTTTCTTAGGCTTGCAAAAACAAGAACACCATGAAAACTAAAATTGTTCTTCCTATTCTTCTTTTTTAATAATTTAATATATATGTGAAAGAGACATTGAATTTTGTCCTAATTATGTCTTTTACATGTTAGTAACAATAATCATAATCTTGTAAAAGACCAAATTTTCTATTGGGATAACAAAAATTCTTAATGGCAGAAGGAAAATATAGTAGGGTTGTGTCTAATAGGAGATATTGTCATTTCCCCGAAATAGTTTGGGAGTATTTTAGTCATTTAGTTTATTCTAGTTAGTTAATTGACAGTAAATACTAACGATTTTACTGTTGATGGGAGGCTTCTGAAAATTTTTATAAATATTGTATTTTATTGTAATTTCTGAAAACATTAGCGAGTGTATATGAAAATATCCCAAAACATAGATTTAAATTAATTTTTGGAGGTATTTTCATATAACGTCCCTAAACTTTATATAAATCACAGTTAAAAAGAAAGTTTTTAAAAATGTATAAGAATCTCCCCCACTGAAGTGTTTTCATCCAATTGACCATATTTTGACCATTAGAAAAACATTAAATGACCAAAATAACTATATTAACACATATTAGTGAGATCGTAACTCTATAATTCTTTTATATATCATTTTTTTTTCTTTTAAACTCTAAATCTACTAACCTAAATGTAGCACTCAGAGACTTATGAATTTTTTATTTTAATTTATTAATATATTTTATTTATTTTTTGATTTATTTTTTATTTTCTATTTTTTTAAGAATAAAAAACAATAATTGTTATTGTATGAAAATATAATAAGAAGAAGAAGAAAAAAGAAGAAAAAAAAAATTTAATCTTTTTCTTACTATTTCAAACACCCAAAATCATTATTTTTTATTATTCAACAAAAAATTCATAAAAAATAAATGCGTAACAACAACAAAAACATGTACAATAACAATAATAAGTTTAAAATAAAAAAATGTATAAATTTCAAGTACTATATTTAGGTTAATAGATTAAAAGTTTAAAAGAAAAAAGGGAATAAATAAAAAAAAGAATAGGATTATGATTTCATTAATATGTGTTGATGAGATTATTTTAGTCATTTAACAATTTTCTACCTATTGAGATACGATCAATTGGATGAAAATACTGTAGTAGGAGAGGTTCTTATAAATTTCCATAAATTTTAGTTCTACTTACAAGTTTTACAAATATAAGGTAGATATGTAAAAGTATCCCTTAATTATTAATAAGATTTTCAAAATTGACACAAATTAATAAAGTCAAAGTACATTAATACACTTCGAAAGTAATAATTCTTTTTTAACAAAAATAACCTTAAAGAGTTGCAGAACATTTGTCAAAGTTTAAGGGTGCGATCAAGTTATTAAACTTAAAACTAAGAGGATATCAAGTATTCTCCCCTCATGAATATATATATATATATATTTAATATGTTTTAACTAATTATTGAGACAATTACACAATATGTCTCCAACTTTTAATAAATACAAAAATTTTTGTAACTTTATTAAATACAACTTATAATGTCTTACTTGACATGCTTTAAATAGTTGTAATTATACAAGATTGTTGTACAAATATTTCAATATTGAGTGGCCGACGAAAAGGATTTATTATTACATAGATGTGATTCATAAACTTCTCTCTTTCGTATAAACAAATATCGCTTAAATTAGATATAGATATTTGAGTAGTATTAGATTTAACTCGATCAAAACTTCTTAATTTTTGAAGATTTTTAATATAATATTGATACATTATTCATATAATATATAATATTAAAAATTTATTTAAAAAAAACATGTTGTCTTTAATATTTCATCATCTCAATTTTTTTTATTTTATGTACAAATACTCATTTCTGCACAAGTTTAACATATTATGATAGTTATAGGTTTAGATTCTTCACATTTAGCTAGAAAAGTCAATTCTGTTTATATTACTTTTCTTTCATTTATGTCATTGATATTTTATGCTTCAAAATCGTCATTCGATGTGGATTGGTAATTATTGCAGATAAGAATATACTGGGAATGATTTTTTTTTTTTTTTAATGATTCCATATTTCTAAGTGTAAAGTTTATATATAATTTTTAAACCTTTTTCTTGTATTTCCATGGTTCTAGATTTTAATAAACCTTTTCTATATTTTAAGGTTATTTAACTATACATAATTTTAGGGATCCGAATTTATCATGGGATGTGAACTCTTTCCCTCGTATCATTTCTGTATTTAAGGTTAGTAGTAAGGAAATATGTTCTTAATTCAAAGAAAACTATACTAAAGTAATCATAAATTATGAGAAGTCGAATCTATTTTCTTATAGTTGAGAATTTATGTGTAATACTTAAATCTCTTCCTTTAAAGTCACATAGTTTGGATAAAATTATAAAAACTGCCTCTAATTTAAAAAAAATTTATCCAACATGATCATAGAAATCTGAATCACTTCCATCAAAATTAAAAAAGTCTCCGTTTAATTTGAACGAAATCTATCTCTAATTAAAAAAAATTTAACCCAAGACTACTAAATTACTGGTAGTTGGAAAGTATCCGTTCAAGCTAATTATGCTCAAGATTTATGGTGTAACAATAACATTAGGCTTTCTCAATCAAGTTGCTTTGTCCCTTTAGGGTAGAATTCCAAAGCCTCTAGCTTTAACACTATTAAGCATGGAAGATTTCTCACCCCGTTACTGATGATGGGGAATGAACAAGGACGAAATAATGGGAATTTTGTTCTTATCCAATTTGATTTAATTCAGTTCCAACTGATTTAAATTAGATTGGATGATCTATTTTATCACAAATAGAATAACTATTTCAAATAAATCTTCCCAAAACAAGAGGATCATGTTATAAATTAGTTTAGGGATATAAATTTTTATCTCTAAAACAATAATAAATTAATATAAAATATATATAAAGTGATGCGCCTATATTCTGATATACTGTCACATTTATTTATTTTTTTTTATGTAATATAGAATGTAAATTATATTACAAAAAAGAAAGTTAAAATTTTATTATAAAATTTAAACTTTAAAAATTTTAAAAATTTAATGTGAAAATTAAAATAGATAAAATAATTATTTTTAAAAATTGTAAAATTGAATTGATTCATTACAGTCAATGTCCGACTCAAAATATCAAAAAAGATCTTTTTGTTATGAATTGTGATTGCGTTGGTGGGATTGGAATGAATGGTCACAATCGCACATAAATGCCCTTTGTAATTTCTTTCTTTCTAATGAACAAATACTACCACCCATTTTCCATATTTAAAATTATCATAAATATAATAAACTTACCATCCTAGAAAAAATAAAATATTTTAACTTTTATTATTAACCAAAAAGGATTCATGTTAATGTTATCGAAAAAAGAAATAATGTGTTCTTTTAATTCCAATAAAAGGAGAAGACATTTATTTTATGATAATTTTATAAAAATTAAATTTTTTTATCAAAATTAAATTATGTCCTGATTTATTGTATTAATAAAGTTAAAATAAACGGCTACCTTCAAAAATAAATAAATAGATAAATAAAGTGGATAAGAGTATTTTTATTTATCTGCTCCAACGAAATAAAAATGAGGATAGGGATTTGCTCAATTGAACAATTAATATTATATAAAATTATTAGAGACTAAACTAAAGTCCTTATTAAGTCTAATAATTTTAAAAATATCTCTAAAACTTTTAATTTATTATTTATATAATATAAAAAAAATAACTAAATAAATATTTAAAATTTTATAAAATATAATATATTTTTATATAAAATATATTAATTAAATAAATAGTATTATCATAATGTAGATATTTAAATTACAATATGATTATAAATATTAATATAATTTATTATAAAATAAATAAATTTATAAATCTATGTTTTATTAATAAATTATTATTTATTTATATTTTATTTTTTAATTTGTAATAATTACTAATATATTATTAAAATAATAATATTATTTTATTTTTATATAAATATATTATATTTGTGAAATTTTAGCATTATTAATTATTTTTATTAAATTATTAAAATAATTTGTTATTTGGTCAAAATTTAAAAATAAAAATATTATTATCCACAAATAAATATAATTTTAGAAAGTTAGATAATTGAACGGTTAAAAATAAACTGAATTCAGTTAATTATAATCCATTCTCAGAATATAATAATAATCTCCACAAATTCTCTCGGTCATGCCCATTTTCTCTCTCGGTTTCTCGTCAAACAAACAGACAAAACAAAGTAAAGAATCAAAATCTCAGAGATGTGTACGCGTCCGTGCGCAACTACGACGTCTACGATTATTCTCTGAGCCGCCCTTTGCTACCTCTTTCTCTTTCGCTTTACCAAGTGCTTTGATTAACGGAACTTTCTAGTCCTCTGTTTCTGCGTTTTGGCTTAATGGGTGGGACTCTTTCTGCTTTATTCGGAGGACCAAATGGTTCATCTCGTTGTTTGGCGACAAAACCAGGTCTTGGTGATATGCCTGAGAGTTGTGTGGCTTTGATTGTTGGTTATTTGGATCCGCCAGAGATATGCAAATTGGCTAAGCTAAACAAGGCTTTTCGTGGGGCTTCTTTGGCTGATTTTGTTTGGGAATCAAAACTGCCTTCTAATTATCTGGTTTTAATTGAAAAAGTGTTTGGTGATCAGAAAGAGAATATGGGTAAGAGGGAGGTTTATGCCAGGCTTTGTCGAATGAATACTCTTGATGCTGGCACCAAGGTAAATTTTTTTTTTTTAAATTTATTTATTTCTGAGCAATCAACAAAAGAATTTATTGACTTATCGGATTCTGAGAGAGAAAAGAAATGAAATGTTTTTTTTTTCCCGAATTTTATGTTTTCTTTTTGAGTTTTAGCAAAGAAAAATCTAAGCAAACTATTAAAATTCAATGGCTTTTATATTTTGTAATTTTTGTATATATTGCATTTGTAAATTTGATTGTTTATATTATCTAGTTTTGTTGTTATTGATGAATTTGCATGTTATGGGTGTGTGCAGAAAGTTTGGCTTGATAAGAGTACTGGGGGTGTCTGTTTATCTGTTTCTTCAAAGGGATTAGCAATCACTGGTATTGATGATCGAAGATATTGGAATCATATTCGGACTGGGGAATCTAGGTGAGATTTATTGGAAATTTTTTTTTTTTTGGTAGTTTTCCATGAGAAAATGGGAAAATTTTCAGACTCTTATCATGTAGTATTTTTTCAATTGGCTGATAGAAGGGTCGGTGTTCGGGGGGCAATTTCTTGCTGAATTTCTTCAAAGTAGGTTCTTTGTTATTTTTGATTGTATGTTTTTAATTATCTCGTGTGAATCTTGATTGTATGATGCCATTATATTGCGTGGAAGCAGGACAGAGATGCACTTAAAATGTATAGTTATTTTACAAGGTCGTATTCCAGGGAAAGTAGATCCTAGATTATGACTGCATGTTGTTTTTGACCACTTCCCCTTCCTGGAGGCTGCAGTTTTCTTTTAGACTAACATTGATTCTTTTGGCCTACAAATCTGCGGCAGCTTGTATGTTATATGTAAAACAGCACCTTTTGACTCTTCTTTCTTATTTTAAACAACAATCTTTTTGTACCAATATTTAGATGTAAAAAGCCTTGTGTTGTTTCGTTTCTGGGGCACTCTTTTGATATGACAACTATCTATTGGTTTCTGTTATTGTTATGTGAACCATTGAAGAAAATTTAGGGTTTTAAAAATTATGCTCAAGTTGCATGTTTAGTACAAGTAAATCAAGATTGATGGTAGTAGATGTGTTAATTGTAATACTGTTTGCTGAAAGGATTAGAATAAGATGGAGTACTGGAATTGATTGGAAGTTTCTTTTCCTTGTGGTTAGATTCGCTTCAGTTGCATATCTTCAGCAAATCTGGTGGTTTGAAGTTGATGGGGAGGTTGAGTTCCCATTTCCAGCAGGAACCTATAGCATATACATTAGACTGCAGTTAGGACGGGCATCCAAGAGATTTGGTTGCCGGGTTTGCTACACTGAAGACGTGCACGGTTGGGATAAAAAGCCTGTGCAGTTTCAGCTATGGACTTTGGACGGTCAGCATGCTTCATCCCAATATATCTTGAATGAACCCGGCAAATGGATTCGATACCACATTGGGGACTTTGTTGTCGGGAATGCGAATCCAACGACCAAGATTAAGTTCTCCATAACCCAAATTGATTGCACACATACCAAAGGGGGACTCTGTTTAGATTCTGTTCTAATATGCCCGAGTAATTGTAGAGAGAGGCTAAAGCATTTTTGAGCATTGAGCCACTTAATGTAGGAAATCCCCACATATTGTAGAGAGAGATAGGGTAATGTTAGAAAGCCGGAATCAAATACTAATAGTCAATGTTAGTCTGTAATGAGCTGCGTATATGTTATTGTCTATTAGCATGTAAATTATCAAGTGCTTCTTGTTTGGTGTTTTGAAAATGAGTGCTACTTGCTAATTGAATGTACAACATTAATTCATTTGGGATTGCTATCTTTGTGATGCCCCATCAGGTGCACTACTTTGACAATTTGTTGCTGCTTGAACCTACTGATTAAACTGGAAACAGGGCATTTAAGGAATATAAGTAGCAATAGAATAAGACTACACACGCTCAAGAGTATATAATAGCACTTGGAGGTACAAGATCACGTGAAAGGAGGACCATCATACGGTCTAGCCACGAGTGTTAATAAAGACAGACCACAAAAATACAAAACCTCAATAGCTAAGAGCAAATTGCTAGGCAAGTGTTGATAGAAAATTTAACAAAGCACGGCTAAAAAGGTCTCATTTTTCATATACCCATAAATAGTTAAAATAAAATTAGCTAAGGATATCATCTCTTGTCAAGGTCACTCACGTGTTTAGACATGTTCTCTATGTTATGTCCGAAGATCAAAGTTGAAAAGATTGACTACTGTCTCTATTTTTAAAACAAAAACAAAATTGTAAATATAATGAGTTCAGAATAGTTAGTAGAAAGATTGCAAGCCTATGATTTTTTTAACTCCCAACTTAAAAAATTTCGTACTCCTAACTTTTTCAATTTTACTTTTATAATGTAGTAGAATTAACACAATACCAAATTAAGTCTGAAACTCATGTAAATTAATGATATTTCTTCAACCCATATCTTAATTTACTATAATTCTGTTCAAGGTAAATCATATATACTAGTGTTTTCTATTTGAAATCTCTATTTAAATTATCAAGATAAATCATTTACTATAGAAATTTTAAAAAAAAAATTACATTATAAAATATTTATTTCATAAATAATTGTGAACAATTTTTTATTTATAAAGAACTAGTGAATTTGTATCTTTTTGTGTTAATATCTCGTTCCAAATATTTAAAATATGTACTTTACAAATATGAGCTATAATAATATAACTTTAACAATCTCGACTTGCCCTATAGCATGTTAAACATCTGTTGCATTCCCATGCCATTAACATTACTATCAAAACTCTTTGATAAAAAAGTCTTAGCGAAAGAATATGCAAATTTCTACTAATGCTACCTTTGTAACCATACTTTCACCTCTCTTTACGAATTCCTGTACTAGATGATATTTTGCCTCAATGTGTTTTTCTTTCTTAATGTATCTCAATTCCTTTTAACTATGCTACTCCACTATTATCAAAACAAAGACAATATGCTTCTTTAGCAATTGGAATCACTTTAAGAACTGCATATTAGCTCCCATGGTGGGGGTTTGCAATACAAGTTTGTTTCACACTCTGCTAATTTATAGCTTCACCACATAACATTAACACCCATTCGGATGTAGAGCTCTTGGTGTGTCTATTTGCTTAAAAATAATAATTTGTGTGCCCAATAAGTACGAGATCTTCAATGGAATGCACAAGAATATAATCTCTCATTCTCTGAAGATACTTATATGTTTTACTATAGTCGAGTGTTCTAGTTTAGATCTGATTAATATCTACTCACCATGCCTACTATACAGTAAACATTTAGTCTAACGTAATGATATAACATACATGAGACTTCTTACTATGTAAGCATAAGAAACTTGTCTCATACGCTCCATCTTTTTAGGAGTCATAGGAGACTGATCATTGGATAGAGCAATTTCATGTTTGCAAGGCAGTAATCCTTTCTTGGATTCATGCATTGGAAACTTGACCAAAATTTTGTTTATGTATGTAGCATTCTGTTTACAATTTCTAGAAGCTTAATCCCAAAAGTATGTAATCCTTCATATCAAACTAGTTTAATAACTAGATCTTAATCAATGATAATATCCTTACATCATTCCCAGTGAGTAAAATATCATAAAAATACGAGACTGAAAATAATACCAACATTCATCTATCCTCTTGTAGACACAAGGTTCATCGAAGATTTTTACCAAATCAAATTCAATTTGATATTCCAACATTTGAAGGTTTGTTTATACCCATAGATAGACTTACTATAATTCGCAGACCATGTACTCTTAGGCTTTTTAGTTATAAAATTATTTGGTCGCATCATTTAAAGTTTCCCATCAAGATTGTCATTTAAGAAGGCGATCGTGACATCCATTTGCCAAATTTGATAATCAAGATGAGTTGCAATGGATAAGAAAATCCCGATAGACTTTAGCAGAGTTATTAGCAAAAGAGTTTCCTTATAATTGATACCCTTTTCTAAATATATCCTTTACAATAAGCCTACCGTTAAAGGTTTTAACCTTCTCATCTATATCTCTCCTTCTCTTGTAAACCCATTTGCACTTTATGGGTTTTATCCCTTTAATTTTATTTACAAGTTCCCAAACTTTATTACACTACACATAATCCATCTCCAATTTCGTAACTTTCCACCGTCGATCTACATCTAGATTAGTCATTATTTCATTATAACTAGTATAATCTTGTTCACGTTCATTAAAAAACCACTTAACAAGACTCTCCAATTAATATGAATCTAACAGGACGTTTATTAATACTCCTATTATGATGAAGTACCAATTGATGTTGCTCTACGTTTTACTATAGTTAGTGACTACGACTCTAAATTAGGAGTCAACTCACATGCTCAAATTTAGTATTAAAATCACTACATAACTAATCAAGATCATTATCTTACTCCTAGGCTTGAAGAAAATCAAAAATTATACTAGTCATCTTGAGTGCTATATAATAAACTTCTCACTGTTCCTTTTAGATAATTGTATAAACAGACAATCTTTTGATTTAGATTCCAATTTTTTTTTTTATTTTAGCATATGTGCTAGAACCCTAAGATGAATGTGACATAAATTAAGTTTACATCTTATCCACGTCTTTAAAATTGTTTTAGGAACTGACTTAGAAAAACCAAAATTAAAAAGATATATGGATTTTTCTAAGGCATAGCCCTAAAACAAGATTGGCATGGTTGCATAATCCATCATTTGAAAAAAGACTTTATTTCACTTTCTTGCTACACTATTTTGTTGGGAGGACCTTAGTGTACTTAATTGAGATAAAATCTTATTTTCTGATAAATAAGCCCTCAACTCACTAAAGAGATACATTGCCTCTATTTAATTCGAAGTGTTTTTATTTTTTCCTTCTCACTTTCGCCTAAAACTAAGTCTTTTGGTTTCTCGAAAGCTTTATACGTAGAGCATGTTTGGTCCAGATAACTGAGTCTAGAATAATCATCAACGAACACATCATAATGCACTAATTCCATCATTTTTATGGCTCAATTTCTTCTACTCATTTCTTTCTTTTAAACAGGATTTGCGAAGTGTTAAGGTCTAATAACCAATGAACCCAACGGTTCAATTTTAACCTATCTTTGGATTTTATCTACGAAGAAAGCGAAGTGTTTCCTTAGATGAAGATAATTTAATTCTCTTATAATGATTAGAATTTTTATTGAACTCTATATCATGTACTAAGTCAAAATTTTAGGATAAAGGTAATAATGATTCTCAACTATTATACAAAACCATATAAATCGCTTTCTTCTTTTTAATAACTAGAATTTAATAAAAATAATTTTGAATAAAAAAAATTAAATAACTAAATTTATTCAAAGAACTAACTGAAATTAAATTATGTTTAAGTTCAGGTAAAAATAAGCAATCATTTAATACCAAAATTCGAAAGCAACAAAATAAAGGTGAATTACTCTCACTCTTCTAGCTACAATAGTTGTGTCATTCCCTAAACTTAGGTTGATCTCTCCATCACTAAGTGACTTGTTTTCTTGGAATCCTTGCAGAAAATTGCAAATATAACCAGTGGCTCTAGAATCTGCTATCCAAGAATCTGTAGAATCAACCATTAAACAAGTTCCAATCAATAATACATTATCTGAATTTGAAATTGCCCCCTTAGCTGCAGATGCAGCTACCATAATTAAAACATTTTCTTTTAGGCTTTTTTTCTCTTTCTTTGAACTTATTTTTACATTTTCTTAGTTTTATTCTTCTTTTTCTACTAACTACCCTTTTCTTTACGATTGATAGTAAAGGAAAAGAAAAAAAGGAGATAGACACAACAACATAATATAATTGCGATGATGAAATACCAACAAATGATAAAGATGGAAAATAGAAATGGGATAATAACACTTTCATCTTTAAATTTTGTTGAAACAACATATTAAGATGGATAATCTTCAGCTTAACCCCCCAACATCATTTTTGACAATCATCAGCACACTCTCAAAAATTTTGAAAGTCATCAAAGCGCCCTCAACCGTTAAGTCCAACTGTTATGTTTAATAGTTCATTGAGTTGACCATATTTGACTATATAAAAAGACAATTTCACCCTTAATTTAAAATTAATTTTTTTTTTTTTTTTTCTCTTCTCTTTCTTATTTTCTTCTTCTTTCCTCCCATGGTTGCAGCGGCCATCATGTTACCTGGAGCAGCCATTGGAGGCTGCCATAAACAGCCTTCCATGGCTGCTGCAGGCAGCCATTGAAAATTACCTAAATAAGATATAGTTTGATCAATTTTGATAACTTTTTTATTTTCTAACAAGAACTTGTTAAAAACTATAAATGATAAATGTGTCGTGTCTACTCGGTTTGTGTAACTCAAACTCATTCGTATTTTATATCATACCTAATTTTTAAAAGATGAGTTCAGCCTAACCCATAAGTTTATTAAATTTATGTCATCCCGCACTAAGTTTTAAACTTTTAATTGATTAAATTTATCAAAATATCAATAAATTTAATTTCATAAAACTACCATTATTTGCATTATTAATTTTTTAATAAAAAATATTTTAACCAATTATTTAAAATTTCCTGTCGACCTATGTACTATCTCATTGAGTTTATATTTAGTATGTGATCTTAATTCTGAGTTTATGTTAGGTATTGGCCAAATTTTTTGTCATATTTTGTTGATTGAGCCTCTTTGCCACCTCTGTTAGCACTTAACAGGAACTTGATTGAAACTAAAAAGCAACTAAAGTAAGATATTCATTTGTTAAAAATCAAACTGTACCCTGATTTGTTATTTCAGTAACATTAGGGGTGAAGATGTTATTATCTCAAAATAACAAAAGAGAAGGAAAAGGACAGGAAAATAAAATTCAAAACATATGCCACAATCCAACCCTGAAAGGAGGACGTGTCATGTCCCTAGTTGACACGTGTCCATTATTAGTACCGAACAAACCCGGTTACATCATCCCTTCCACCGGCAGCAGGCTGTCAACCGCTGTCTTACCACGCATACTGACACTGACAAACAATGCCTCTTCCCGCTCACTATAAGAACCTCCTAAAAAACCTTAACATTCATGGCTATCTTACTGAAAATCTAAACTTTTTTTTAAATAATTTCTTGCTTTTGGCAGATAACGAAAGAAATAATAATAATAATAATAAAAAGGACTACAAAATCTCAAGTACTAGGTATATATTATTGTCTCATTTCTTTTAAATAATATTTTAGTTTTTATTGCCTTTTGCTTTTTATTTTGTGTTTGTTTTTCCTTCTTTGATGTTTGGTTGGTGAGAAAGTGTACGAAACGGGGGAAAATGTTAAAATTTTGGGGTTCTTCTTAGTTGCTTTTGGGACTGAAAAAGACAATAGTCCATTTATCTGAGCATAATATGACCCATTTGTTAAAATGTGTCTCTTTTATGTTTTCTCTGTTTCTGATGTTGCCAAGTTAAGATTTTTAGGTTAATTTGACCTTGTTTCGATTTTTATTCATGTGTAATCGTTTGAACTTCTATTCGATTAACTTTTGTCTATGTGTGGGTTTGTATTTGCTTGTTGATACATATTTAGCTGTAGAGATCCCTGTCTGTTTGTTTCTAGGGAATTTGTTGTCATCATATTTTTGTAGATGTTCCTCAAGCCTTGGGTAAGAACCAAGATGGGTTGAAAAATCAGCAGATATTTGACATTCTTTAAAAACGAATGGTTCAATTTATGTTGCAATAATGGTTTGAAAGTACTGTGGTCCTGTCAGTCCAAATTCTTAACCTTTTGAGCAGTTTATTCATGTTTGTGTATGTGCTCACTTTGGTGCTAGATATAACTTTTAGTGAAATGGGGACTCATATTTAGGTATTTCTGTTGAGGGAATGATATAACTGCATTGATCATATCTCCTCGTTGTAAATGTTTTCAGGGCCCAGGATGGCTCTTGAGGCCATGCCTGATTCCAAGTACCAGTTTGTATTTTCCTCTGGGGCACTTAATCAGGCAACTGGAGGCAATTTGCAGCCATCAAGTTCCGATAATTTACTACAAAAAGATGGACAGTACCAGGCTGTAGTAGCTTCTCTCTTGAACGTATCTTCTGTGAACTTGCCAGAATCTGCTATTATTGCGCAAGTGAATGAGGCTATGGTCTCTGGGATAGAAAATCCAACAATTGTGCATGAAACAGCTAACTTTAAACTCGGTAGGTTCAGTTCTGTAGTCCCTGATGGTAACTCAGCAGTTTCTACCGGACCTCAGTCACAGAGAAGTACTGCCAGTGCCAGCGTGTATTCTTACCTCAATTTACCGCCATTGCCTTTGTCTTCATCACATTGTTTTAGTAGTTTGGGTTCTTCAATCACAGAAGGCTCCTCCACAGTGCAGCAAATCTCCCACTTAGGGCTTGATGGTTCACAAGCACATAAAAGGAAACAACAAAGAGTTTTCACTACATCATCTTCACCTGACTTGCAGAAGCAAAATTCATCCTTTAGTGGCTTAAAACTTGATCCTTTCACTTCAAGTAAGGTGCACAAGAAACCCAGATCCGACATCTTGCAGCTTAAGTCAAAAAATGAAAAGCAGCAAAAAGTTTTGCAGTCTAGTCCACACATGGGGGGAGTTGACATAGAAATGCTGAAGCAGCAGCAGCAGCAGCAGAAGAGGCAACACCAATTACAGCAGGTGGGGCATCAAGTACCTGCTGCATATGCCTTGCACAGTGGAGTGTGTTCACGCAGGTTAATGCAGTACATGTATCATCTACGGCATAGGCCATCTGTGAGTTAGAAATTTGATTGAAACTACTACACACCCTTTTTGAAAATTTCCTCATACACCTTGCTGTTGTTTATTCTTGGTATAGTGATATTGTTGATGGTACTCTGACTTTCATCTTTTGTTTCTATAGGACAATGGCATTGCCTACTGGAGGAAATTTGTGGCCGAGTATTATGCCCCTTTTGCCAAGAAAAGGTGGTGTTTGTCTTTGTATGATAGTGTGGGACACCATGCCCTTGGTGTTTTCCCCAAGACAGCAGCTACGGTCAGTTTTAAAGCTGCCTGTTGTTTCCTTTATCAGTGATGCACATATTTTTTCATGAGTATCGTCTCTATTTCATTTATATAAGCCTAGTTTGCTTGTAACATATGACTTAAGGTTGATTCATTTATCCATACGTACGCTTGTCTACTATGTTTTCTGTATATGCTCCTATATGAATATGCAATTTATGCATATTTTCCTTCTTGACCCTTAATTTTACCCCAAAATGTGTTTTGATTCTGCCTAGCATGAAATTGAAAATATTTTGCTTTTCCTTTTGTCTTTTTAGGATGCTTGGCAGTGTGATCTATGTGGTTCTACATCAGGAAGGGGGTTTGGTAAGAATTTTAGTAGCTCATATGTGGTTTTAAGTGGTGACAACTTTACCCATTGTCAATAATTGAGAATGGTTTTCCTGATTAGCTTAATATGTTTGATGGTATTTAGCTTCTTTCTATCCTTGTGTTCATGCCAGAGGCAAATTCAGAAGCACTTCCGAGGCTTAATAAAATAACATTTGAGAGTGGTGTGATTGATGAACACCTGTATCTTGACCTGCCACATGAACGTGTTCAGTTTTCTGGATTAATGATTTTGGAATATGGAAAAGCAGTTCACGAGATTGTTTATGAGGGATTTCGTGTTGTTCGTGAGGGTAAACTTCGAGTAATATTCACTCCTGATCTGAAGGTTAGTTGAGGCCCATTTTATACTAAATTGGTAGGCTAATTTAATTAATCATGTTAATCTCAATTTTACATGGCCATTATTTTTTTCAGATTCTGTCTTGGGAGTTTTGTTCATGGCATCATGAGGAATTTTTGCCTCGCAATTTGGTTGCTCCTCAGGTATAATCATTGTATTCTGTGGTCTGTTATTTATAACAGTCATGACTAGACCATACATTGGTCCTACTTGATGTGTTCTTTATGTGCTCAGGGCGTAAAGTCTTAGTATGTTGCCACTTATTTCTTTAAATATGCCGTGTCTCCAGGTTAATCAGTTGGTTCAAGCTGCACAAAAATATCAAAGTGCTATTAACCGTAGTGGATCTGATGGGCCATCACCACATGATTTACAAGCAAATTGCAATATGTAAGAGTTCAGTTTCTTCCTTTTAGCCAATGAAATTTTTCACACCCCCGCAGATGCAAAATTTTTAACTTGAGTTCGTAACGCCCCTTGATTGATTAAACCAATTGATCAACCATACAAGCAAACATATTATTTACCTACATCCAAATACGTCAATCTGAGGTTTCACAATTAATTTGTCATTATGCACACTTTTTCAATGATTGCATCCTGTTCATTGGCCTTTGTTTGAGGTCCTCCATGATTTCTAGTTACCACATGTTATTTGATGAATCAATAATAACCATTTGAAACAGAGACAATTGTGCAGGTGTTTGTCCTGCATTGCATTCAAAAGACATTGTATAATGAGTTAGAAAGAGCTCTTGTATACTCTTTATTTATTTGCTTTTAATGTATCAAGAAAGTAGGATCTTCATAGCAGTGAACATGACCAAAATACATAAGTGTGCCTATTCCTATTGTATCGAAAATGAACCTTTCGTGATACAAGGGCATAAACATTATCTAGTTACTGATCATCTTTTTCACTAAAGGTTTCTGGTGGCTGGGTGTCAACTTGCAAGAAATATGGAGTTACAGTTGGTTGATAATTTGGGATTTCCCAAGAGCTACGTCAGGTGCTTGCAGGTAAATATAGATAATTCATTTTGTCTGAAGTTGGAAAGCAATTCCCAAGTCTTGACTTAATTTTCTGGATTCAAATTGTTTTTGCAGATAGCTGAGATTGTCAGCAGTATGAAAGACTTAATCACTTTTAGCCTGAATAATAACAGTGGACCTATAGGTAAGTGACCTCTCAGATGGTCACCTTGGTAGCACACAAAATATATGTAGATCTGGGCTTTCATCATGTGGAGTTCAATTTTGGTTTATACTTTTCATTTTCAAAACAAATTTCTGTTTATTTTTACTTCACTCAACTTTCAGTCAAAGACTTTGTTCAGAGGGTCCTAAATTCACTATCATGATTCGTAACATCTTAACAGTATATGCAAGATAGTACGGTTTCTTTCACAAAAATAATTTGAGCACAAAACTTTTACCATAAACAACTTGGGAACTATTTTCTTTTGATTTTTTTTCTTCATTTATGATGTTCTCTCAAGGACGCTACTTTGACCAGAAGTAGTGTTAATTTTGGACTCTGTTAGTTGATTTGATATCAGCATGCAAAATTATATCTGATACTGGTACCACTGCTCATGATAGAGATCTTGAAGAATTATTCTCAAGGAACAAGCAAAAGAAAGACCCTGAACCACAAATCACAAGAGAAGGTAACTGCTCAGGGTCCTCCATTAAGTTTCAGGACAAAGTTGATGGCTTCTTCTCTGGTAGTTGACAATGGTAAAAATGAAAGCTCAAACTTCACTGGTTCTAGGCCTTCGGCTGGCTCTGAAGAAGCAATGCCTTCCCTTGGTTATTATGGGAGTTTGTTGAGACAGAACTCATTCAACCTAGAAATGAGTAAAGGGATACAGGAGCCTTCTTCATATAACGGGTCTTCTGCATCTTCAAGATCATTTCAAAGTCGTAAAACCTCAAAGTCTGGACTTGTTCGGAATTTATCAGTTCATAGCTTGTCAAGTTTCAATTCTTCAGAATGCAACCAGAAGATGGAGGAGCACCTGATCCAAAAGTTGCTGCAGGAAACGATCAGCAACAGCAGAACAGCCAGCGGCGGGGACAGTGATGAGGTGGAAAAAGTTAACCATAAATCTACAAGTAAAATCGCTGGATTGCCTGCCACAACGACGGACACATTGATTGATGAGAACAAGGTAGAATTTAGAAACAGCACAGCTGCTCCAGAAGCCTCAGGCAATGCAGTGAATAGTGTTGTGGGGAAATTTAGCTCCTTTAGAGCTGCCTCTAGTGCGCAACCTAGTTTTTATGGTAATGACAACTTCGTTAAAAGAGAACAATATTTGCCAGAATTCATTCCGAGCATGGTCGGTGGGTATTTTAATAAGAGGATTTCTGATGGAGGTGGTTGTGACATGAGCTACCAGAAGGCATGACTTGCATATTCTTAGTTAATTTCTGGTTAGTGGTACAACATAAATAGGATCACATGATTTTAGGCTTTTTTTTTTTGTAATTGCAAGTTTTTGGTGGGTAGCAGCTTTGTCAATCACTGCTAAACAAGTGTATTCTAGCCTTCCCACAAGCCAACTGCTAATGTAGGCTGCATTAGTAAATATTGGTACTGTACTTGGAATCTGTAATCATACACTACTAGTAACCCATCCCGTTCTAGTTTATACTGGGGTGTTGTGGCAGCAGAAATGGAATTTTATTTTCCTAGTGAAACAATATTATCCTAGAAAAAGATATGTTCTACGGGAATAGCTGAGCTGATTTAGTCTTTTATCATCGAAGTAAGCACTTAAAGAATTGATTTTTCCTCTCACACTAACCTCTAGAGTAAAATTTTCTTTAACCGTGTAACTCTGTTACAACTGGTCTTCCAGAGTTTCACAACTAATAGTACGTTTGTTGATTTTTTCCTTTTCGAATTCTGCTTACTCGTTAACAAGCTTGTACGAAACCTAACAGCCAAGCTGTGAATAATTATGATGGGATTCGGGCCCTCAAAAGGGGGTGGCCGCTGATATAGGCCCTGATGAAACATTTCTTCGTTCTCAACGAGGAAATTGATACCAACGCTGAAGCTTCTCTTTCTCTGCAGAAGAGAGAGAACAATCTTAAATGTATAATGTTGTACATTCAATTATCAAGTAGCGCTCATTTTCAAAACACCAAACAAGAAGCCCTTGATAATTACACACTAATAGACAATAGCATATACACAGTCTCATTACAGACTAATATTGACTATTAGTATTTGATTCCGCTTTCTAACGTTACCCTACCTCTCTACAATATGTGGGGATTTCCTACCTTTGAGTGGCTAAATGCTTAAAAATGCTTTAGCGCCTCTGTACAATTACTCGGGCATATTAGAACAGAATCTAAACAGAGTCCCCCCTTGGTGTGTGTACAATCAATTTGGGTCATGGAGAACTTAATCTTGGTCACTGGATTGGCATTCTCAACAACAAAGTCCCCAATGTGATACTGAATCCATTTTCCAGGTTCATTTAAGATACATTGGGACGAAGCATGCTGACCGTCTGAAGTCCATAGCTGAAACTGTGCAGGCTTTTTATCCCAACCATGGACTTGTTCAGTGTTGCAGACCCGGCGACCAAATCTCTTGTAGGCCCGTCCTAACTGCAGTCTAATGTATATGCTATAGGTTCCTGCTGGAAATGGAAACTCAACCTCCCCATCAACTTCAAACCACCAGATTTGCTGAAGATATGCAACTGAAGCGAATCTAACCACAAGGAAAATAAACTCCCAATCAATTCCAGCACTCCATCTTATTCTAATCCTTTCCGCAAACAGTATTACAAGAAACATATTTACTGCCATCAATCGAGCAAGAAACACATCTACTACCATCAATGGATCATAATTTTTAAAACCCTACATTTACTTCAATGGTTCACGTAACAAAGAAAGAAACCAATACATAGTTGTCATATTGAAAGAACTATCATCGGGTTAACAATGCCCTAGAAACCAAACAACAGAAGGCTTTTTGTATCTAAATATTGTTACAAAAAGATTGTTGTTTAAAGAAAAAAAAAGAGAGTCAAGAGTTATATATATATATATATGGTATAGAATCAACAACTTTTTTTTATACAAAATCTTACATCAATTATAAGCCATTAGATATTGACACATCCAACGGTTGAAATTGTATCTAACTATATAATTAATGCCTTCATAATTAATAAATATATCATATGCAATCTTAACCGTTAGATAATGTAAAATTTTGTGTAAAAAAAAAAAGACCGCTGATTCTGTCCTCTCTCTCTCTCCATATATATATATATATATATATATCGTACAAGCTGCCACCAGATTTGTAGGCCAAAAGAATCAATGTTAGTATAAAAGAAAACTACGGCCTCCAGGAAGCAGAAGTGGTCAAAAATAACATGCAGTCATAATCTAGGATCTACTTTTCCCTGGAATACGACCTTGTAAAATAATGAGATCATACAATCAAGATTCACACGATAATTAAAAACTGACAGTAAAAAAATAACAAAGAACCTACTTTGAAGAAATTCAGCAAGAAAATTTTCCCCTGAACACCGAATCTTCTATCGGCCAATCTAAAAAAATACTATATGATAAGAATCTGAAAATTTTCCCATTTTCTCATGGAAAACTATTGAAAGAGTTCCAATTAATCTCACCTAGATTCCTCAGTCGGAATATGGTTCCAGTATCTTCTATCATCAATACCAGTGATTGCCAATCCCTTTGAAGAAACGGATAAACAGACACCCCCAGTACTCTTATCAAGCCAAACTTTCTGTACACAACCAACATATGCAAATTCGTCAACAACAACAACAACAAAACTAGATTACCTAAGCAATCAAATTCACAAAAGCCCTCCGTACAAAAATGACAAAATATAAAAGCTTTTGGATTTAAATATTTTGCTTAGATTTTTCTATTTGGATTTCTTAGAAAACTAATTGAGATCGGTTTGCTAAAACATAAATTTCCAGACAGAAATAATTTCATTGATTTTCTCTCTCAAAATCCGATAAGTCAAATTAAACTCTTTTGTTGGTTGCTCAGAAAAAATAAAATGAACTTTTAACAAAAACCCAAAAGGATTTCATTTTTTCATTTCTTTGTGTTATGGAAAGATGTTTACCTTGGTCCCAGCATCAACAGTATTCATCCGACAAAGCCTGGCGTAAACATCTCTCTTACCCATATTTTCTTTCAGATCACCGAACACTTTTTCAATCAAAACCGGATAATTAGAAGGCAACTTTGATTCCCAAACGAAATCAGCCAAAGAAGCCCCATGAAAAGCCTTGTTCAGCTTAGCCAACTTGCATATCTCCGGCGGATCCAAATAACCGATAATCAAAGCCACACAACTCTCAGGCAAATCACCAAGACCTGGTTTTGTCGCCAAACAACGAGACGAAACATTTGGGTCCCCGAACAAAGCAGAAAGAGCCGCACCCATTAAGCTAAAACGCAGAAACAGAGGACTAGAAAGTTCTGAAAATCAAAATGAATTTGTAAAGCAAGGGAGAAAGAGGTGGCGATAGAGGGCTCAGAGAATATTTGTAGATGTCGTTGTTGCACGCGGACGCGTTCACATCTCTTGGGTTTTGATTCTTTTCCTTGTTTTGTCTGTTTGTTTGACGAGAAACAGAAGGGACGGAAAATGGCTTGAGAGAGAAAATTGGGATGACAGATAGGCCTTGTGGAGATTATTATTTTTACCTTTTTTTTTTAATTTTTATTTTCAGGTTTTATTTATAGAATGGATAGCATTTAACAGAATTTAATTAATTTTTAACCGTCCAATTATCCACTTTTTTTCACATTAATTATATTTAGTTCATTTTTAACCGTCCACTTATCTACGTTTTTCAAAATTATATTTATTTTTTATTTATTTGTTTATGTCTGAATAATAACGTTTCGTCCCTTAACTATTTGAAATAATATATTGTGATATATTTTAATAATTTTAACAAATCAGTCCTTGATTGAGTGATGTTTGGAGTTTCATGTAAGTCCTTGTCAATGGAGATGTAAATATTATGTTGTGATGTTTGCTCGAGCGAAAAGATTTAACCCTCTTCATGGTGTGTTATGTCGTATCCGTATCAGGCTCTGAATTTTTATTTTTATAATTTTTTGTAAAAAAATTTTTTTAAATAAAATTTTTTATTTAAAATTAAAATTTATTATTTAATTTAATTTTTATATTACAATTTTTACAAATATAAATGCTTCTTTTAAATTTTTAATTATTTTAAAAAATTAATTAATTATTTATATTTTCATGCTTTAAAATGTGAGCATATTACAAACTCCTTCGTACTCTCTTTTTCGTCTAATTTTTTTTGTGTTAACTGGGTTTATTTCATACTTCTATTCTTATGGATGAAATTATTAAAATCAAGCAAACTATGTCCGAGTTTATTTTTTGGCATAGTACGGAGATGAAAATATTATTATCCCATTTTATTTTTTATTTGATGACATTATCTACCGAACTTAATTTTAATATATTTTTAATTAAAATTTGAATATAATTTTTTCAACTATTAGGATTTTTTCGCTTCTTATTTAGAATCTTTTTGCTTGAATAAAAAATTCAAGCTTTTTTTTTAAAAATTTATTATACAGTAAATGTCTTTTCATTTTATTTAAATTAAAAAATATTTATTTGTTGATAAAATTCTTCTTTTGTTAAAAAAAAAATATCTATAGTTCTAATCTTTATCCGCTATGTTGTTTTCATTCTTAAAAATTTTAATAATATTGATATTTAAATAAAAAAAAAATTATAGACTTAATTCAAAAGATAAAATACCCGTCATTTTCTTTAAGTATAAAAATTTATAATTTTTTGTCTAGATACTATATTTATTATATTTATAATGATTATTTTTATATTTTTAATGATTAATATTTATTATATTGATAATGATTTTTTTTATTGTTACAATTCTATTTATTATTTATAAATTATTTACAATTTTATCTGTAATTTTCGAAATTTATTGTGTGAAGTCAAACTTACATTTTGTGAGAAATCTTAGCAAGAAATACTAAGAGGAATCGAACTCACCCTGATTTGGAATATCATAATGATTTGGAATGTAGGAATAAAATGGGTGGCAGCACACATGATGTGATTGTGAGTTGTGACCACTCGTTTCAATCACAACAATGCAACCTCAATTTCTTAATAAAAATATCTTTTTTGATATTTTTTGAGTTGGAAATTGACAACATAGTAATTTTTCTAATCTTTTTCTTTTATTTTATATATTTTATTTATATATAAATATTAAAATATTAAAATTTACCTTTAAATTTTAATTTTTAGCATATTTAAAATTTGTATAAAAAATTGACATAACTATAAATCAATATTTTGTAATCAAATCCTCAATTTTTTAGTAATGTTAAACTAATTTATTTCTATTTTAGAGAAAAATATTTACACCAAAAAAACTAAATTTTAACATATTTCTTTGGTTTTATAAAGATTTATTTGCAATAGTTATTTGCGTTTGTAATAATAAAACTGATTATCCGTTCCCATTTAAATTGGTTAAAAACAAATTAAACAAAATTGGATAATATCAACATTTGAAATCATCATTAATTGAGTTTAGGTTTTTAACTTAAAATTAAATTAATCAATTTTTAAAAGGTCGCCAACCTTAGTATTTTTATTATTTGATTTTTTTATAAAAAAATAATAAATATAATATAATATAATAATACAAAATCCGTGGTTCAAACATACCCACGTTGCAAATTTGATGATGTTAAAAAAAAAATATGTAGCACACACGAACCAATGGGCAAAGACAATTCACATTTTATTTTTCTTTTTTATTTTTTTAATATTTTCATAGTCATCGTCGATCCCCACAACGAAAAGTTAAAAAAAAATAATAATATTTATGTTTTTATAAAAAAAGGCCGTATATTAAAATTATATTATTGGAATAAAAAAAAGAGACACGTGGCGTAGTCTTTTGGAATTCAAAGCAGAGCAATGAAACCGCGTACAGAGGAAGTACATCAAGTTGAGGGGCGTCTGAGTCAGCACGGAACATGTCAAGCGCAAGTTGTACCTTAAAACTAACACACGTGTCATTTTATCAGCAAATCACCTTTTATTTATTTATTTATAATTTTGGATAAGGTATGACGTGGATTAGGAGTTCTTGGCCCACATGCCGATATATATAATCAATTCGGTATTTGATTTATTATTCGGACTCAGATTACACACGGCGGCTATATAATTTGGACCGTCAGATTATTCAAAATAGAATTTAATAATTAACTTAAAATAGCGTTGATAATGAACTGTGTTAGAAAATCTCATTTTTTTTTTTTATACATACAATATATACTAACTGTATTATTTTTATAGATTAAAGTAACCGGTACGTATGGCCAAATTTTTATAGTTTAAATTGACAAGAACATAATTATATGTATAAAAGTAATTTTTATAATAGAATAAGCATGTACGCAACGGACTTTAGTCTAGCTTTATGCCGTAGATTAACAAAACTTACATATTAAGAGACGTTACGTGCTTTGTATTTATATGTTCAAAATTAACTTATATTTTTTTATCTGATATGGGAGATCTGATTGACGTTCTCACCAAATCAATTACGCTATGTATCTAACTAATATTATTTATTTTTTATACTTTTGAGATACTCGCACTGTATGTGACAATTCTTCATTAAAACGCACGGTACAATTTTTGAGAAACCCACTTGAAAATAAGAACTCGAGTCTGTTCTTTTTACTGCTAAGTGTTTACCATCAATCAAAAAGACTATATTATTAATAGTTACTATTTATTCGCTCTTATAAACTCAAAATCAACTTATACTATAGTGAATGTGGTACGTGATACTTGGACCACTAACATTTTCTAATATTATTATATTATAATTAGAAATTTTATCCCAAACTTAAGTGGAGATTTAAATTAATTAATTGGTAAATTAATAATATAACATGGTTGGTGGAAACGAGCAAGTTGCTTCAAAAACGATAGACATAAATTTGAAAGTAACAAACATCGACATTAACCTAATGTACTGTTATCAACTTCATCGTTTATTGTTTCTCCTTTTGCAAGTTGCCATGCCTATAACACATTTTTAATTTTGTTTTGTGGGTTAGTTGAATATATTATTTATTTTTATTTTTAATAAAGCATTTAAACGAAAAAGGAAAAATTTATCTACTAGGCAACAAATATCTCAAATCAATCAAATTACACTTAAAAGTAAATAAATTTAATATATATATATATTTATAGGGATAATATCAATGATCCTTTTTTATATATAATTTTTTATATCAATTGTAAACCGTTATATTCTGACACATTAAACAGTTAAAATTACATATAATATAAAAATTAATCATAGATGCATTAATTAAATAGTTAGATATAATCTGAACTTTTAAATGTGTCTAAATTCAACGGTTTATAATTAATGTAAAAAATTATATAAAATAAAAAAAAGTCGTTGATCCTTCCTCATACTTATATTCAAAATTATTCATATTTATGTATATGTTATAAGTATTAAACATTAAAATTAACATGTCCATTTTTAATGTTAGTGTATATAGTAATAATTAATTACTCCATATATTCAAAAAAGTTTTTGAAGATAATTAAAATTGAATTTTAAGACATATCATTGTTGTTAGATAAAAATTAGCTAGTTGACCGAGTGACTTACGGTATGCATGAATATTTTCATTATGCTGCCAATAAATGAAGGTCACATTTATTTTTTTATTTGCAATCTGAATGAATATGAATATATAAAACTAAATGATTTCGAATAATATATTATTTTTTATTTATCATATATTGAATATAAATATTTGAAAATTAATAATCTTACTTACCATATTCTTAAAAAGATTACTATAAACTTTATATATTAGAAAATAAATAAATCCCAGTGATCAGTCAGAGTTGATAAGTTACTTTATCTATTTTGTAAGACAATCCCATTTGACGCTAAAGAGGTAAAGGGTTAAAAATGTATTTAAGTTATAACCCATCCTTTTACCTTTTAAAAATAAATAAATAAATATATTTTCGTATTTAGATTTTATACTTTAATGTTAAATTAAAAATTTTAAATTAGTTAGTAGATTGTCTTTAAAATATATGAATACCTAAAACTTAATTATATTCAAATTTCATACTAAAAGATAAACATACACTAAGTTAAAGTTAGAGAATAACGTAATCATATATATATATATATATATAATAAAAATATATTAATTATGTAAGTGTATCTTTCCTTGACATTATAATGCGGGTGATTAATTGATGCAATTAATGAATCCTTTCTGCTTATTTTACTATTTATTAAAGTAACAAAAGTATAGTATATGAGCACGTCGGTGTACTTTTGATTTATTAAATAATTAAAGATATAAAGGTAGGTAAACTTTCTGTGGAAGGTATAGATACATAAATACATACATACGTACATTATAATACAATTATAGAATTAGGTTAGCTTAGTAGGTTAGGTAAGTTAGATGATGATCACACACACATACACATATATATATATATGTATGTATGTATGTATGTATGTATGTATAATATGTTACAAAGAGGTTAAACGCAATATACTATCATGGTTTGAATTATGAAATTTAAGCCTATTTGTATTTATATTGTGTTTGTATTTAAGAAAGACAACTCGACTTAAGAAGTGTTTGTTTTTAACTTAATTTTGAATTAATCTAAATTTGAAATAATCCTAAATGCTTTAATTTGAATATTTTTTATTATTTTAGAAATATGATATTTATAAAAAAATATATATAATAAATTTATTTCAACTTTCAAAATTCAATGAAAAAGTAAAAATTTGACTTTTTATAAGTGTCTTAAAATTGTCGTGACATTTAGAGGAACATAATGAAATAGTTACACTAATAAATTTTTAAATAAAAAATTAAGTGTAAAAAAAAAAATTTTAGGGGTTGTTTGTTTTTCTAATTGAAATCTAAATAAAATTATTTAGATATTTAAGAGTTATTTTTAATTTATATCTTTGTAAAAACATCTAAATATAATTAAATTAAAAACTTTGACTTAAATCTGAATTAGCAAATCTTTGAAGAATTTAATATTTTAATTTTTTAAAATTATCCGTATTTTATTAATTTATTTACTAATAATATTAAAACTCTAGTTAACTATTTTTGACTTTTTTTTGTATTGTAGGTTTTCTCTATTTGTCTTCTCAATCTTACTTCTTTTATACTTTAATTATTGTAATAAATTTGTATATTTACATAATTACAACTATATTATAATATAACTTATTATTTTTATTAATTTTTATATTATCAATTAGAAATTATTTTTTAAAAAAATTATATATCAAACAAACAAAAAATGTACATACTAATATAATTTATTAATTTTTTTTTATTATTGTGCTAATATAATTAAAATTATTATAAATATAAGTATACTATTTAAAAGAGTATATATATCAAAATATCAATTTTCAGACTTTTTATTTTATCAAAACAAATAATTTAATATTTGTTTTTTGATATTTTAAATAAAAAATAAATATACTATTCTTATTTAGATTTCAGTTAGAATTAGCTTTCAGTCATGTTCAGAATTTAAATAAAAAAATAAACGCTACTTTAATGTAGGCCAAGCTTAATTTTTTTAATATTTAAATAATTTTTAAAACAATATTAATTAACTAAAATTACCAAAAAGTGATTAAATTGAGTTTTTTTGAATGTGTATCATTAATTTATCTAATAAACAAATATAAGTCATGACCAACTATATATTTATTACTATATATAATAAGTTTATCTACCCCAAAAGTACATTTAAGATATTTATTATGAGAATATTTTAATTTAATTTACTGTTAAAGATAATTTAACATAAAAAATAATTGTGTTTAAACCCAATATTATTTTCTTCTAAAAGAAGTTGAAAAATATCAAGATCATGCTTTTAGCTTTAGTATTTTGAATCCTTGCATTGCATTGATAATAAATTTTAAAAATCTTTCAAATATATAAGATTCAAATGCTAGAGATGAACAAATATTAGATATGATTTATTATAAATAATAATTACATAATAATATCTTTATCCATTTTTTAATGAAAGAAATATTAAGATCACTTTATTATATTTGAATTAATGTTTTTTTAAAAGTAAGAATGAAAATGAAAATGATGTTTTTGATTTAATATTTTTAAAGTTTAATAATGTGTTCGGTAACATTTTTTAGTAGAAAGTAGAAACATCTTAAAGAATTTGAATTTCAATAATTTTATTTACCAGCTATCTAAATTAATTCAATTCATCTTAATTATTTAAAAAATAAATATTTATTTTATTTTTTAGTTAAATAATTTATAACTATATTTTAGTTTAGAGACTTATTATATAAATAGGGAATGGATAATTCTTATACCATTTGTAGATTATCAAATTAAGATACTTTTAATAATTGAGATTAAATCTAAGACATGCATTAATTAAAATACATTTATTATACATTTAATTTAATCTTAAATTATTTAAATCCGATGATTTACAAATAATATAATAAATTGTATAAAATTAAGGGATTGATCATCTATACATAAATAAGGTAAGAATTAATTTACAAAATCATAAATAAATAAATAATAATAATAGAAAATGATGTTTAGATATATCTTAAAGTAATGGATGCATATGGTACAAGAAGGTGATAGACATTTTTTCATCGTATATTTGATAGATGACAGAGGCAAGACAACATAAAATCTTGCAACGAATAATCTTGTAATAAAAGTAGTTAACTTTTTTTTTTAATTTAAAAAAAAAGAAGAAAAAATCTACGTCAGTGGAAAATTTAAAATTTGTGATTGAGAAATTGCTTTAAAGAAAGCAAGCTGCCAAAAACAAACTCAAATCAATAACAATCACATTTAGATGGATGGTGCTGGTGTGATGATGCAAAAGAAGACTTACCATTAACTAATAGATAGAAAAAGATATATACACTCTAAAGTTTTATTCAAAAAGATATTTCAATTCAATAATTTTAAAAATGCTAATATATAAATATGATCATTAAAAAGGATTAAATTGTTTTTATTTTATCATATATTTTTTAATTCATATTTCAACATTTGGATTCCATATAAAATAATGGAGCACTAACATAATCAGTTTTCATATGGTTTAAAATATAAGTGAAGAAGGGAAGTATTACTTGTGTTTAAATCATACATTAAAGGCTTAAAAATAAGTAAGATTAAAATCAATATTAAAGTTACACATTAGTAGTTTCATAATAAATGCACACATCCCTTTTCAAGAGGAAAAGATGTACGAATTCTTAAGATATTGACTAAATTTTTGAATAAGTGAAGATTTCACAAATTTTTGCTTCACTCTTAACTTTTTATTGGTGACTGACTATAATACATATATTGTTTGTAATATATATAGGAAACAAATGATATAACAATTTGTATATGCAAGAACGAACTAATGAGTGAATAAATATAAGGGTTTGATTTGATGTAAGAAAAAGACATTGGTGGCCAAATTAAAGTAAAAGTGGGTTAGATTTCACTCAAACTAGACAAAGACTTCTGGTCCATAATTAACTTTTGGTTGGTACTCTACTATAATATCTTTTTTTTAAAAAAAAATAATTAATTCACAAATTCAAAAACATTTTTAAAAATAAAATTAAAATTTAAGAGCTATAATTATTGTTGGATTAAAATTAGCTATTTCAGTGAACAACTTGTAGTATACATAGATATTTTAATTACACTGTTAATAAATTAAGGGTATTTTTTTTTTATCTAAAATTTGAATGAACTTGAAATATGAATAAATATAAATATATAAAACTTAATAATTCTGAATAATATATTTATTTTTTATTTATTATATATGAATATAAATATATGAAAACTAATAATTTTACTTACGATATTCTTAAGATAATTAATATAAATTTTATATATTAAGAATTAAATAAATTATATAAGAATATTTTTGTATTTAGATTTTATACTTTAGTGTTAAATTAGAAATTTTAATTTATTTTATTCAAACATAATTACTAAATTTTCAGCAATAAATTAAAAAAAATATATATAAATATATTATAAGATGTATTGATTATTTAAGTATATCTATTTATTGACATTATAATGTGATTGATTATTGATGCAATTAATGAATACTTTTATTTCTTAAAGTGACAAAAGCATGGTATATGAGGAGGTGGGTGTACTTATTGATTTATTAAAGAATTAAAGATACAAATCATACATTAAAGTTACACATTAAAATATAAGTGAAGAAGGGAAGTATTACTTGTGTTTAAATCATACATTAAAGGCTTAAAGTAACATATGAGATTTATATAGATATTTAAAAATAAGTAAGATTAAAAACAATATTAAAGTTACACATGAGTAGTTTAATAATAAATTCACACATCCTTTTCAAGAGGATGTAGGAATTCTTAAGATATTGACTAAATTTTTGAATAAGTGAAGATTTCGATCAAATTATGCACAAATTTTTGCTTCACTCTTAACTTTTTATTGGTGACCGACTATAATACATATATTTTTTGTAATATTTATAGGAAACAAATGATATAACAACGTATACATGCAAGAAAGAACTAATGAGTGGATAAATATAAGGGTTTGATTTGATGTAAGAAAAAGACATTGGTGGCCAAATTAAATTAAAAGTGGGTTATATTTCACTCAAACTAGAGGGAGAGTTGTGCTCCATAATTGACTTTTGGTTGGTACTCTACTATAATATCTTTTTTTTAAAAAAATAATTAATTAATTCATAAATTCAAAAAAGTTTTTAAAGATAAAATTAAAATTTAAGAGCTATAATTATTGTTGGATTAAAATTAGCTATTTCAGTGAACAACCTGTAGTATACGCAGATATTTTAATTACGCTGTTAATAAATTAAGGGCATTTTTTTTATTTGAAATCTGAAAGAACTTAAAATGTGAATAAATATAAATATATAAAACTTAATGATTCTGAATATATATATATTTTTTATTTATTACATCTAAATATAAATATCTGAAAAAACTAATAATTTTACTTACGATATTTTTAAGACAATTAATATAAATTTTTTATATATATTAGAAATTAAATAAATTATATAAGAATATTTTCGTATTTAGATTTCATACTTTAGTGTTAAATTAAAAATTTTAATTTATTTTATTCAAACGTAATTATCAAATTTTCAGTAATAAGTTAAAAAATAAATGTCTTTAAAATAAATGAATACTTAAAACTGAATCGTATTCTAGCTTAAACAAAAATATAATAAAATAAATAGCTCCTAAGTTGAAGTTGGCGAATAATGTAATTATATATATAATTATATTATAAGATGTATTGATTACGTAAGTATATCTATTTATTGGCATTATAATGTGATTGATTATTGATGAAATTAATGAATACTTTTATTTCTTAAAGTGACAAAAGCATGGTATATGAGGAGGTGGGTGTACTTATTGATTTATTAAAGAATTAAAGATATAGAGGCAGGTAAGATTTATGTGGAAGGCATTCATACATACATAAATGCATGCATTATAATACAATTTATAGTATTAGGTTCGCTTACTAGGTTAGGTAAGTTAGACGATGACCTCATCGAATATATATATAGGAGACAGTTTTTTTTTTAAAAGAAAAATTTTATTATAATATTTATATTTTGAACTCAACTTTTAGATTTATAAAAGTTTGATCTTTATATTTAAAAAAGTTTTCAATTTACTCCTTAATTTATTAATTATTTTTAAAATATTACTTGACTAACTTTATTTTTTAACCATTTTAACTTTCAAGTTATTCAAGTCTTGTACCACCCCCATGCACACGTCAAGAAGTTAAACGCAATATATTGTAACGGTTTGATTTATAAAATTTAAGTATATTTGTGTTTATGTGTGTGTGTGTGAAGAATTTAAACGCAATATATTGTAACGGTTTTATTTATGAAATTTAAGTTTATTTGTGTTTATATTGTGTTTGTAATTAGAAAAAACAACTCAACTCAAAATTAAAAAGTATCTTAACATTGTTATTAAGTTTTAAAAAAGTAATTAATTAACTAAAACAGATAAATTTTCAAATTAAGAATCAAGTAAGAAAAAAAAGCCTTAAGTGTATGCTGAGCTTTTTTTTTTTTTTTAATTTGTAATATTTAAATAATTTTTTACCAAAATATAATTAATTAAAATTACCAAAATATAATTAAATTGATTTTTTATACATTATATTGTGTATTATTAATTCTATGTAATAAATAAATATAAGTCAGGAACCAACAGTATATTTATTATTATATATAATAGGTTTATTTGCCCCAAAAGTACATTTTAAATATTTATATTTTAATAAAAAATATTTTATTACGAAAAAATTTTATTTTACTTAAAGATAATATAACGTAAAAAAAAAAAATAATTTTGTTTAAACCCAATATTTTTTCTTTTAAAAGAAGTTGAAAATATCAAGATCATGCTTTTAGCTTTAGTACTTTGAATCCTTGTATTGCATCGATAATAACTTTTAAAAACCTTTCAAATATATAATATTCAAATGTTAGAGATGAACAAATATTGGATATGAATTATTATAAATAATAATAACATAATAATATGTTTCTCCATTTTTTAATGAAAGAAATGTTGAGATCACTTTATTATATTTGAATTAATTTTTTTAAAAGTAAGAATGAAAATGAAAATGATGCCTTTTGATTTAATATTTTTAAAGTTTAATAATTTGTTCGGTAACATTTTCTAGTAGAAAGTAGAAAAAAATCTTAAAGAATTTGAATTTCAAAAATTTTATTTACCAAATATCATAAATTAATTCAATTCACCTTAATTATTTAAAAAATAAAATATTTATTTTATTTTTCATTTAAATAATTTATAACTATATTTTAATTTAGAGACTTATTATATAAATAGGGAATGGATTAGTAACCTCTTAATTCTTATAGATCATCGGATTAAAACACTGTCAATAATTAAGATTAAATTTAACAATGCATTAATTAAAATATATTTATTATGCATTAATTACATATATTAAATTTAATCTCAACTGTTAAAATTACTTAGATCAATTGATTTACAAATAATATAAGAAATTGTATAAAATTAAGGGATTGTTGATCTATACATAATAAGATAAAAATTAATTTATAAAATTATAAAATAAATACATAATAATAGAAAAAAGATGTTTAGATATATTTTAAAGTAACGGATGCGTATGGTAGAAGAAGGTGATGACATTTTTTCATTGTATATTTGATAGGTGATGAAAGGCAAGACAACATAAAATCTTGCAAAGAATAATCTTGTAATAAAAGTAGTTAACTTTTTATTTATTTTTAAAAAAAAGAAAAATCTACGTCCGTAGAAAATTTAAAATTTGTGATTGAGAAATTGCTTTAAGAAAGCAATCTGCCAAGAAAAGCTCAAATCAATAACAATCACATTTAGATGGATGATGTTGCTGTGATGATGAAAAAAAGACTTACCAATTAATACATAGAAAAAATATATGCAATCTAAAATTTTATTGAAAAAATATCTTAATTTAATCATTTTAAAAATACTCATATAAATATAATTATTAAAAAAGGTAAAATTATTCTTATTTTGTCATGATACTAATACTGTATTTTATAGTTTATATTTCAACATCCGGATTCCATATAAGAAAATGAAGCACTAACAAAATCAGTTTTCATATGGCTTAAAATATTAGTTGGGAAGGAAAGTATTAATTGGGTTTAAATTATATATTAAAGTAACACGTGAAATTTATATAGATATTTTAAAAATAAGATTAAAATTTATATTTAAAGTTATAAACTAATAGTTTTAAAAAAAAAAAATGGTCACCTCCCTCTCCACTTAAGAGAAAAAAAAATATACAAATTCTTCTGATAATACTAGGTAAATTTTTGAATAACAATAAATTTTATTTAAATTGGATGCAAATTTTATTTTGCTCTCAAGTGGCCGGCGATAATATATATATATATATATATTTTTAATATTTATAGGAAACAGATGAGATAATGTTGTATATATGCAAGCAGGAACGAATGTTGAATGACTATAAAAAATTGATTTGATTTGATGCAAGAAAAAGACATTAACGGCAGAATTGAAGTGAAAATGGATTAGATTTCACTCAAACAGAACGTATACTTTTGCTAAACTCTCTACTACTGTTGGTTGGTACTCTACTATAATATCTTGCTTTTTCTTTTTTTTTTTTTTTTGTTTAATATTTATATACAAAAAATGATGTAACAATCTAAATATTCATCAACAAACCAACAACGAGTGAAATCGTTTGATGAGTGAAAACGACATTAGGGGTCGAATCAAAGTGGAAGTAAGTGGGTTGGATTTTTTGGGGAGGAGGGAAGAGGCCAGCGATACAGCTAGTTGTCGTTTTGTTTTGGAATGCAGCACAGCTGGGCAAGTTGCCGAAAACGTCACCGTCTATGTGATGTATATGCTGGAGAGTTGAGAGATTTTGCTTCAATTTACAGAGCCTGAAAATGATAGCATATTTATGTCTCGATTTCAATTGGTAATTCATATCCCTCTTGCCATTTTTTTTATTATTATATGTTCATTCCCTCATGATGTTTATTTACTATTAGTTTTGTATTTTATCAAGTTATTTATGATAATCAGCTGGATACAACATGATACGAGCACAATTTGTTGATATAGTTCACAAATCGCATAGATTCATCTACTGTTGTAAGTATGCCTTTATTAGACTAAAATTATTAAAATATTAATGAATTTAGTTTTATCTCATTTGAGTTTCAGATCAGGCACAACACAACCTAGATGGGAGCACGTGACTTCTTGGTTTAGCCCAACAGGCCGGCCCACTCGACTCCCCAAGTCCAAATGATTTGGATTTGTAAGAATGTGAGCTATGATATTACATTGTCATGGCTAGTAGTAATATAAAAACCAACCTAGTTAAAAAACTATGTTGGTTTTCATATTAATTTTCGGGAAAATTCTCTATTATATATGTGAATTACATGATTAATAATTTTATAGCATATTAATTAGTGCATAAAGGATGTATTTGGTACACTCAACTAGAATGTATTATTTTATTATACAGGATAAAAATTTTTTAATCAAATATTTGATGTAAAAAGTTGAAGGGATTAGATTATATAAAAATTAAGAATGATATAGTCCAGACTTCTCAAATTTCACCAGCACCTTCCATGGGTCAAGCCTGCATTTCATTAATCATTTTTTTTCATTTTCTTAAAAATATTTTTTTAAAAATAATAATTTTTTAGTTATCAACACATAGTTCTTTTGAATTATTTAATTTTTAATTAAAATAATAATATATAATTAAATAATAAAAAATAAATTTTATATAATTAATATTTTCTAGTATAATTACACACTAACAAATATTATATTAAAATTTATTTAATGTAATACAATACAATACAATATAGAACAACTTATTAAATTTTAATACAAACCAATGCATCAAAAATTATTATTAAAGAGTATCTTTATTCATAGTATACACAAATATTCTGTTAACACTTTCTAATTACCCTCCATTGTCAGAGTTGGCTTTTGTAATTGATTTGGAATTTTTGCGGTCAATAATATCAAAATTCTAAGATGAAGGAATAAGCAATACAATGCTATGGGCTAAAAGCACTAAATAAGCAATAACACTGTTCTTTTTCCTCATAGGTGACTTGCCCTCGCCATCTACATGCGTCTCTTCACAGTCAACAGGCCCTCTTGCTCCTCCAACATACACCAATTTCGCAGCTTCCTTATAAGCATTTTGTTCCAGTTTCTTCATCGCTCCTCCAAAACAACTAACAGCAAACTTATAATCAGTCGCACATCGAGACATTAGCTCCTCCAGCTTTGGCTCGTTGGCCTGCAACTCTCTTATCACTTTTGAGAGTGTCAGTTGCGCTCTCTACACACACTTTCAGTAGCACTCGTGCTAGTCCTTTCACATCTTTGGCACTGGAACTACGAGGGTCTGATATGATTTACTGCAAGTTTCTGTTATTAAATCTGCATGAAGCCTTGTAATTATAAACTGGTTTGTGTGCAAGAAGATGAGAACAAATGCAAGGATGGTGGTGGTGTTCTTCATTTTCAGGAGCATCTATGCTTCACGTTGAAAATTGGTGTACTAAATATAGTATGATCTTATCAAAGTTGGCAATAATATTTCTTTGGGATAATTTCCAATATAACACTATCTTATTTTGATATTTAATTATTTATTATATGTGGTAATATGATATGTTCATTCTTTGTATATAAATCATTAATGTTTCGTAGTTAGTATTGTTAAAATGGATTGGGATTTTGGAGTGAATTGATTAAAAGGCCTCTATTCTACCACAAAATTTGACTTATTTGTATGATATTAAGTTGCAATCGGTCAACAATTTTCTTTTCTATCTTTTCTTATACTTCTAGAAATATAATGACATGTGTTATGCATGATATTGTATGGTTGAAATTTTATTTTATTTTTTAAGAATTTCATTTAGATTTACAAATTATTAATGATAAAGGTTGTGAATATGGTAAATTTTATAGTTAGTATAAGAAAAAAATTAAAATAAAATCTCAACCATTATTATTTATGTCATTTGTGATTAGATCTCTAAAAATTAAAATGGAAAAGGTTAGGAGATCTAAAATTCCAATCCTAAAAAAATACACTCATATAAAGCAAGTTTGTGTTAAGAATTGAAATCACTAAGAGCACGTTTACCAATAACATATTTGGCATTGTTTTCAAATAGTATTTTTATAAAAGGAAAATGAAAATAAATATGGTCTTTTTTATTTGACTTTTTTTGAAGTTTTAGGGGTTAATTTGTTTTTTAAATAAAATTATTCAAATTTTTAAAAATTGTTTGTTTTCTAATTTATGTCTTAAAACTTGTTAAAAATATTTTAATATAATTAAGTTAAAAACATTAATTTAAATTTGAATAACCAAATATTTCAATAAATTAAAATCAATAATATTCTTAATTTATTACCTAACATTTATATATGTCAACAATTTAATATATTAGTTTTAGATTTTTTAAGCATGTCAACAAATCAATTTCAAATTTTTTTATTTTTATAAAAATAAATAACTTAACATTTATATTAAAACGTTTAAGATAAAAAAATATTAATTAAATTCATGTTCAATGATGTTCAAATTTTAGAAGAAAAAAAAAAACATTGTCTCTCAGTATGTTGGTTAATATTTTTAAGAATGTATTCTAAAAATAAAAAGTGTACAAGGCATCTAGTAAACAAATTTTACCTTTATTTAAAATATTGAAAACTAAATGCATTATAAGATAAGATTATTTTAACGGTGAAAATTAATCAAAATAAATTATTAAAATATTATTTACACGTATATAATTAGATATTTATAAAACACATATGTATTATCATAACGTGTAGGCATTTTTCTAAAATTTATCTTAACCAAATCCAAGCATTAATTTAAGTAATAAATGGAATCAATTACTTGGCATTATTTTGTTACAGGGATAATAATAGATACTCCCTTAACATTTGCTCTAATAAAAAAATACCTTCTAACGTTTGAAAAAAAACAGCCAGATGTTTGAGCAAATAGGGAGATACCCTCTTGGCTTTATTTTTTTTAGTTGATTAGTTAGTTTATTATCATTTATATCCCTAAACTTTATATCATAACAATATAATATATGTTTCATTTAATTATAATAATTTAATCTCTATTTTAATATTTTTTACAATATACTTCTTTTAACTATAACAATTTAATTCCTATTTGAATACTTTTACAATCTATCAAATACCAAATAAATTCTTTTAATTTATTATTTCAATAAAAAATTTTAAAAAATACAATTATTAACAAAATTCAAATAATGAGTTAAATCGCATTAATATACTAAAATATCTCTAATCCTCTTTTTTTATTTTTTTTTATATTAATAATTTGATGTTTAATTATTAAAAAAATTTAATTGAAATATTTTTAACATTTTATTTTTACATATAATATATTTATTTAAAAAACTATGTTAAATTCATTTTAGTTTTTTAAAAATATATGAAAATATAAATAAAAATATAAACAATAAATACATGTTATATATATATTACAAATAAAAATAATCAAAATTTTCTTTTTTTCTATTTTTAATTAAAATTAAATTATATTGGTTAATAAAAATATAAAATATATTTAATTACTAATTCTATTAACAAATGACAATAAATTTTCTTCTTTTTTTTTTTACTTTTTTATTTATATTATCATAATTTTCTTAAAAAAATATAATAAATTTAATATAATCTTTTAAATAATAATAAGGTTATAAATATTTTAGGATGACTTTAATCTAATTCATTATTTAAATTTTTTAATAGTATTTTTTAAAATTTTTATTGAAATAACAAATTAAAAAAATTATTTAGTCTTGAGTATATTATAAAAAATATTAAGTAGGGAGTAAGTTATTATAGTTAAAACAAATTTATAATAAAAAATATTAAAATAGAAACTAAATTGTTATAATTAAATAAAACATATATCATATTACTATTATATAAAAGTTTAGAGAAATAAATAGAAATAAAAGTTAAAGAAATATTTGCCTAGCCAAATATCAGGGGTATTTGTTATTATCCTTTTTGTTATATAAGTTATAGTGAAGAAAAATGCAAGAAAGCGGTGAAACATGAAACTTTCAAATTAAAAAAATGAGGGCAAAGGTTATTTAGTGCGATAATAATATTTTTTTTTATCTTTAATCTTTGAAAAAATAATAAATAAAGACATAGTTTACTTAAATTCAACATTTTGGTCCACAATAAATTATACATAAAGTTATTAACTAAATTGTTAAATTGAGAAAAGATATCTTTTTGTGTTATTTTTTGTAAAGTTAGGATAAAAATGTTATGATTTCCATATGTTTTCTTTAGTTTTTGTTTTATGAACGTTTTAAACCATTTTTTTTTTATGTTTAGCCTGCTTATCACTTACATCCCTATCTTTATAAACTATCTAAAAATGACTCTAAGGTTAAGTTTTTACTTAATTTTTGGATAATATAACCATTTTATCTTTAATAATGGATCTAAATTTGGGTCATGTTTGGGTGACTCATCTAAATTTACTTTTTCTTGAAAGTATTGGTTATAGGAATTGAACCCAAGTACAAGGATTCCATCACGCAGTTAAGAAATAAGCTTATACATATTTGCTAACTTTTATTACATAACCTCAAATTATAATACATTGATATTGCTAATTCAAATTATAATACATTGAATTACAAAACTCTTATCAAGTGTAGGAGATAAACTTCTAAAAGTGCGATTAATACTATTATCCCACTTTTTCATCTTTATTTCATTTCAATCGAAATTACTTTAATTTCACCAAATTAAGAAGGCTAAAAGTAATTTTCTGAAAATCCATTAAGGAATCTTTTGTTTTAAAATTTTCTCATCACCATTATTTTGTATCCTTCAAGGGACCTTATGAAAATCATGAAATTAAAAGTTTTAATCTGAACTTTTAACAGTTTGGGTTCATCATTCTTGAATCAACAAGCAGGTCATCAACATAAGGGGCTTGAGAAAGATAAGGTTGAAAGAGATTAGTCTAATTAAGCAACTTCTTGGAGAACTTTTAGAGAGAGGTAGCTCACAGTTGGGAAGAAAGCTAGGTTCATAGTTCAAAGGTTAAGTGAGAAGAAAGTCTCAGAAACAATTTCTCTCTCAAGTTAAGGATACGAAGTAGAATTAGAATAAGTCTAGATAAAACTCAGTGTCCTGCAATGGAAGAAAAGTAATGAAATTTTCTTTAAAAATTAAAATAAAATTGGCCAAAAAAAAGTAGGAAGAAAAATGAAAGAAAAAGATGAAACGTCAAAAATATTTACGATATAGATATTATAAAAATTCTTTGGAGTTTCGTAAAAGACTAGAGACTAAACTGAAATTGACCCAGAATGAAAACATTAATTTGCGGGTAGGCAATGGAATGGAATGGCATCTTGCCGTTGCGACCTAATCATTGCCGACATATACTAACTTGGTAATTTTGTTAGATACGGTTACACGGAAGCCCTTATAAGTTTGGCCCAAATCAATGTGTCAAATATCATAAATAGTATAGGGATTATATTTTAGAGATATTGACATTTTTCTCCCTAACGTTTGGTCTAATAGGTAAATACTTTTCTGATATTTGAGGAAAGACAGATGCTCCCTGATGTTTGGATAAATAGGCAGATATTCCCTGAACTTTTATTTCCGTTAATTGACCGATTAGTTTATTATCATTTGTATCCCTCATTTTTTATATAATAATATTTTGATATATATTTTATTTCAATATAACACTTGACTCCCTATTTTAATATTTTTCACAATATAATTTTTTTAAATGTAATAATTTAGTCTACATTTAATATTTTTTTTCATAATATACTCATGACTAAATACATTTTTAATTGTTATTTCAATAGAAAATTTGAAAATTAAAATATTATTAAAAAAATTTAAATAATGAGTTAGATTAAACTCATATTAAAATATTTTAAACTTATGTTAAAATATTTATATCCTTTTTTTCTTTAGTCTGCAATAAATTTGACATTTAATTGTTAAAAGAATTTTGAAATATATTTTAACATTTTATTTTTATATTAATATTTTTATTTAAAATATTATATTAAATTTATTATATTTTCTTGAGAAAAATTATGAAAATATAAATAAAAAAGTAAAAAAAATTAATATTATTTGTTAATAGAATTAGCAATTAAATATATTTTATATTCTTATTAACCAATATAATTTAATTTTAATTAAAAAATAGAAAAAGAAGAAAATTTTTGATTATTTTTATTTGTAATATATATAATATGTATTTATTGTTTATATTTTCATTTATATTTTCATATATTTTTAATATTTTTACAATTTATTCAAGAATAAATAAATTTTTTAATTTGTTATTTTAATAAAAAATTTTAAAAAATACAACTATTAAAAAAATTTAAATAATGAGCTAAGTCATACTCATATGCTAAAATATTTCTAATTTTTTGCTATCACTTTTATAATAATAAATATTTAATTATTAAAAAATTTAATTAAAATATTTTTTAACGTTTTATTTTTACATATAATATATCTATTTAAAAAATTATGCTAAATTTATTATATTTTTTAAAAAAAATATAAATAATAAATACATGTTATATATATATTACAAATAAAAATAATCAACAATTTTCTTCTTTTTCTATTTTTTAATTAAAATTAAATTATATTGGTTAATAAGAATATAAAATATATTTAATTATTAATTCTATTAACAAATGATATTAATTTTTTTTTACTTTTTTATTTATATTTTCATAATTTTTCTCAAGAAAATATAATAAATTTAATATAATATTTTAAATAAAAATATTAATATAAGAATAAAATGTTAAAATATATTTCAAAATTCTTTTAACAATTAAATGTCAAATTTATTGCAGAAAAAAGAAAAAAAGGATATAAATATTTTAACATAAGTTTAAAATATTTTAATATGAGCTTAATCTAACTCATTATTTAAATTTTTTTAATAATATTTTAATTTTCAAATTTTCTATTGAAATAACAATTAAAAATGTATTTATTCATGAGTATATTATGAAAAAATATTAAATGTGGACTAAATTATTACATTTAAAAAAATTATATTGTGAAAAATATTAAAATAGGGAGTCAAGTGTTATATTGAAATAAAATATATATCAAAATATTATTATATAAAAGATGAGGGACACAAATAATAATAAATTAACTAGCCAACCGAAATAAAGGTATCTGTCTATTTATCCAAACATCAGGGGAGCATCTGTCTTTCTTTAAATATTAGACGAGTATTTGTCTATTAGACTAAACATCAGGGGGGAAAATGTCAATATCCCTAATAAATTATTTTATTATTTTACTGAAATATGAAGATTAAAGATAATAATATTTTAACAAGTCAAACTAAGGGAGGTTAAGTCATAGGGTTTCTTCTTATTTTTTTCAAAACCTATAGATATCTAATACATCCTATAAGCCTAAGGCATTTAAAGGTTCCCCAAAAAGTAGGGGATAAATAAGAATATTTCTATACGAAATGATAGTTAAATTCCTAAAATATTGTCTGATATATATTTTAGCCCTGGTAGAAATTATTCATTTAACTTCTAATATATTAAATAGTTCATGTTTGAAATAAGTATTAATTGGCCTTCTTCTATTGCTCATTTCTAGAAATTAACCATAATACTACATAGATAGAGAAATTTTGGAGGTCTAATAATACCAAAAATTGCTTATGTTAATCACGTCATCAACGTTTAATGAGAGTTAAATGGATAATTTTTAAATTATTAAGATTAAAATGTATATTTAACAATATTTTAATTACCCTTTTTACTCAACTAAACTAATTTATAGAAATATATATCTAGATGGAATAATAAAAAGTTTTATGTTAGAGGTTAATTTAGGGCGTGTTGAGTATTATTTTTTAATTACTATTTTTGTGAAACAAAAGTAGAAATATATTTTTTTTTAGTTTAATGTTTTCAAGGTTAAAAATGTATTCCATCATTTTTTAAAAAAATTATATTCTAAAAATAAAAAGTATAAAAGTGCTCAGTAAAAAGATTTGGAAAAATGAGGTTTTAATAATATTATATACTAATATCATTTAATATTAATATTTTAAACATATAATTAATTTAATTAATCTAAATTTTTATAAATGATAAAAATATTAAATATAGTTGTTTATTTTTAATTTAGAAGTATCTTAATTTTAATATTTTTGAATATACCAACAAATAAAAAAAAAGCTATAAGATACCATCTTCAAACTATTTAAGATTTACACTATTTAATTTTTATACAACTTTAATATTTAATGATATATTATTCTTATTTATATTATAATAATAATAAACATTAAACAATAGTTTATATGTCGATTTGCAAATATAAAGAAAACAGTTAGGGTTACATTCGATATTGTTTTTTAACTAGTGTTTTCTTCAAAATAAAATAAAATCAAAGTTTGATGTTTTAAGAGATGAATGTGTTTGATAACATTTTTAAGAAATTATATTCTGAAAATGAAAATCATTACACACATTTGGTAAAAATATTTTTGAAAAATTGAATTTCGATAAATTCATTTACATATTATATAAGGGCAGAATTATTATGCAATAGTTGTTTGTTATAGTCACTGCGTTTGAACCATTTGATTACTCAAAATACAATCCAATGGTCAACTTAAAGTGAAAATCACTCATGGAGTATATTAGATCTTGAATAGTCTTACTTTCTGTCAATGCACCATACAATAATAATTAATATCTTAAATATATAAATTAATTTTTAATTCATTTTAATTGTTTAAAGAATAAATAATAAATGTAGAATTGTATTATTTCTTATTTTAAAAAATATCTTAATTGGAATATTGTATATACTAATAAAGCAAAACAAAAATAACACAATACGTTGTTTTATAGTATTGTGTGGTATTTCAAAGTACTAATATCCTACACTGACTAATAATAAGCTTTATGAAATATTTGTATGATGCGTAGTTTTTGGTGGTCGTTGAGAACAGTTTTGATAATTAATTAGTCGTTGAGGATGAAATGACACAAAATAGTTTTAACTGTCTCGGTCAATAGGCATTAAGATAGTTTTGGGACTTAAGTGATTGTTTGAGAAGTCACCTTCTGCCTATAAATACATGGCCTAACAAAGGTTTCACCCATTTATTTTTTATTTCTTTGCTCTCAAATCTCTGCCAAAATACAAGTCACCAGCATTCCTTCTTAAAGAGTTGTTCTAAATTTATTGTATTTATAGCGCAGCCTCACAACAAATCATCATGGTCCATTGGGGCAAAAATGTTATCCCTTCTTTCTGCAATAGAATACCATCCTAAAGGCGTAGAAATAATTTTCAGGATATTGCTTTGTACGCCTCGACGTTGATAATTGACTTCAAAAATTGCTGATCATTCCAACAATCTGAAAGCTATAATATGTACTTTAATGGTTCTTACTTCCTTCACCACAGATATGACTTTGCTTCCTGCTATTAAAAATCCATTTCTAGACATCTAGAAGATTAAAACGTTTGGAGGAAATCATTTTAAACGATGAAGAGACAAAACTTATAAAACTTTAGATTTTCTCAACTTTGCTAAATATCCACCATAATCACCATTAAATGCAAGTTCAAAAAATTATTAGGCATGGGTTAAGGGAAACAAGGTATGTTGCATTGTAATATTGAATATACTTTCTAATGACTTATATAATGTTTATTCACTCTGTGAAGAAACCCATGAGTTTTAGGCATTATTGGAAAAGAAATATATCATAGAAGATGTTGGTGCCTAAAAATATGTTATTGCCAACTTCTTAGATTTCAAGATGGCAGAAGATCTCAAATTGATGACTTCCATTTGCTAGTCAATTATTTGAAGAATAAGCAAATCATTCTTCCAATATCACTTCTTGCTAGACACTTGATTGAAAAGTTGCCAGATTCTTAGAAAAATTATAAGAAGAAAAATAAACACAAGAAGAAGCAAATGACATTGGACAATGTGATTATCAACATTTGAATTGAAGAGGAGAATAGGCAAAGGGAGCAAGAAGACAAGGCCAAGGAGATTCGTTCCAAGGCTAATGTTTTCCAAGACGTTGCATCTCCTACCAAAAAGCAAAAGGTTGATAATAAAAAATTTATGAACAACAAAAAATCAACATTTAAGAAGAAAGGAAATTGCTTTGTGTGTGGTAAAACAAATCATTATGGTATTTAGTATAGGTTGGGAGATAAAAAATATTCTAAGACCAATGTAGTTGAACAAGAGGATGTGATCGTTGTTGTTGCAATTTCTCAAGCAAATAATTGCTAATGAGGAATGGATAATTGATTCTGGTACTAACAAGCATTATGTAGGAATTGAAGCTCATTTTATGCATATACTCAATTAAGTAAAGGAGAAGAACAAATTTTCTTTGGAGATTCTCACTTTGCTCTAGTTGTGGGAAAAGAAAAAGTTCTTCTCAAATTGACTTATGGAAAGATATTTTTCTTGAGAATAGTGTTCAAATTCTAGATATTAAATACAATTTAGTGTTTACGTTTGTAATTAGGAAAACAAATGTAAAAGTCTCTTTTGAGGAAGATAAAATTGTGATGCTAAAAAATAGGGTGTTCATTGAAAAAGAATATTGTTCCACTGATTTGTTCAAGTTTAATGTACTTGACACAATAATTAATAAAAAAAACTTATGCTTCTGCGTATACTATAGTCTCTTCTAATTTATAACATGGTAGATTAGACCATGTAAAATTTTTTAATTTGAAAAACATGAAAAAAAGATGTTTTGTTAAATATTGATGCATTAAACATCAATAAATGTGATATTTGTGTTGAAACAAAGTTCATCAAGAAAACAAATAAACCTAACTATCATTAATAGAGAAACTGAATCACTTAATTTAGTTCATAGTGATCTTGGTGGTCTTAAATAAACTATAACCAGAGGAGGCAAAAGGTTTTGTATAACCTTTGTTGATGATTTCTCAAGATATACATAATTGTATTTATTGAGAAATAAAAATAAAGCATTTGAAAAATTCTTAGTTTATAAGAATGAAGTGGAAAATTAACTTGGAAGAAAGATTAAAAGATTGAGATTTGATAGAGATGGTGATCATTAGTCTAATATTCTAAATGAATTTTGTGAAAATTATGGCATAATACATAAAGTTACACCTCTTTATTCTTCATTATCAAATGAAATAGCTAGGAGGAAAAATAAAACATTAAAAAAGATGATTAATTCATTATTGGTAAGTTTTAAAGCGCTATTGAATTTTTGGGGGGGAGGTTATTCTAATTGCTTGCCACCTACAAAATTCAATACCTTATAAACAAACTAAAAAAACACTCTATAACTTATGGAAAGCTTATAAACCTAATTTAACATATCTCAAAGTGTGGGTGCAATTTTTTGCAAAGGTCCCAAAATCTCATGTTCTAAGAGAAATGGAATAAGACCTAAATATGTTGATTGCATGTTTATATGATATGCTCAAAAGAGTGTTGTATACAAAATCTTGATTCTTGAAGATAAAGAAAAGATATTTGATGCAAATACTATTATAGAGCCTAAAGTCGTAGAATTTTTTGAGAATATGTTTCCTAAGAAGAAATCATGTCAATAATCAAAGTAATAATCAAATGGTCTAAAATGATTTTCAAAAGGATCCTCCTAAGAGTTCAAATATTAAACTGAAGAGAAGTAAAAGAATAGGAAATGTTACTAACTTGGGTAGTGACTTCTATGTTTTTATGGCTGATAACACCCTCAAACATATGAAGAAGCTATGACTTCTCTTAATGCTCTATTTTGGAGGGAAGTAATAAATAATGAATTGGATTTATCATGAGTAATTATGTATGGGAAATTGTTGATTTACCTCTTGGTACAATGTCAATTAGTTATAAATGGATTTTCAAGAGAAAACTAAAAGCCCATGGATCTAGCAAGATTAATTGCCAAGGATTTTAATCAAAAGAAAGACAAATTATTTTGACATCTATGTTCTAGTAATCAGAATAACATCCATTAAAGTTTTGATTGTTTTAGTAGCAATATGTAATTTATTTATACATTAAATGGATGTTAAAACCGTATTTTTAAATGGTAATTTAGAGGAAGAAACATATATGACACAACTAAAAGGTTGTATAGATTCTAGATCTGAGCATAAGGTTTGTAAACTTGTTAAATTCTTATATGAATTAGAACAAACACCAAAATAGTGGCATGAAAAATTTGATCAAGTTTTAGTATCAAATGGCCGTCGATTGATAATTCGGATAAGTGTATTTATTTTGAATCTTTTGATATTGATAAATTTGTGATAATTTGCTTATACGTAAATGGTATGCTTATTTTTAGTCCTAGTATGAAAATAATAAATAAGACTAAAATTTTTCTTACTTCTAATTTTGATATCGAAGATATGACAAAAGCAAGTGTTATTATTAGGATCAAGATAATATAAACAAATAATGGTCTTATGTTATAATATGAACACTATGTAAGATAAATTTTTGAAGAAGCTTAGATGTTTTGAATGTAAGCTAGTATCAACTCCTTACGATGCAAATATTAAACTTAAGAAAAATTATGAAGGTAATTTTACGCTATTGAGATATTCCTAAATAATTGGTAGTCTCATGTATTTAATGAATAATACAAGACCAAACATTGCATATGTTATTAACAGATTAAGCAAATATACTCAAAATCCCAACAAGAATCATTAGGTTGCTTTAGAGAGACTTATAAGGTATTTGAAAGGTACTCTAAATTTTAAACTTTTGTTTGCTAAAGATCCACTAGTGTTAGAAGGATTTAGTGATGCAAATTGGATATTTGAATCCAATGAATTAAAATCTGGTACTGGGTATATTTTTATACTTGGTAGAAGAGTGGTCTCTTGAAAATGTTCCAAGCAAACTTGTGTGGCTTATCCAACCATAGATTCTAAGCTAATTGCCTTAAAGAAGACATGTACAAAAGTTGAGTGGTCAGGAAACTTCTTAGCAGATCTTTCTATTGGTGATCATTCTTCTATTTCAATCTCAATACTTTATGATTGTTAAGTTGCTATAACTAAAGTTAAGAGCAAGATATACAATGAAAAAAGTAAATACATATATTTGAGACAGTATCATTAAGTAGCTTCGAATCTAGTGTAGTAAGTCTGGATTTCATAAGGTTGGAGCTGAGTTTGACCAATCCTCTAACTAAACCATTAAATAAGGTAAGTGAAATGAACATCGAGGGCATGTGACTTCTGCCTAGAACTTAAGGCAAAAGGGATGGTAACCTCACCTATATGATCGGAGATCTCATCAAATAAAATCATAAGGGTAATAACAAGTCACTTGTTATCTTGAATTACTATCAATTCAAAATAGTTGAATTCTCCCTAAGACTAGATAATAAACACTATGATGAAAAAGGATGAGTTTTTAAACCCTTAATGAAATCTATAGCCCAAATATCGCATAGCGATATATTTAAACTATAGGATATGCTTGATGGAAGATTCAACTAAATAAGTATAGAATTTGGTCAATTCCTATGAGAATTAGGCAGACATCTCTTAAGCATTCATGAGTACTAAGATAAGGTAGGGCCATAAAAGCACCACAAAAGAAATGATATTAAATTTAATGTGAGTAATTAGTTCACAGATTCACACTAAAGAGCTATGATTTATAAAAACTTGTTATGTTTCACTTAGTTTTAATAAGACACCATTAATTTGCTCAATGAGTAGTTTATAGCCTAAGCACTAATGCATTTGCATTAAGTTTGTTGTCAAATGATGACGCATAAGAGTTTTGTATTGTGTACTTTAAAATATTGGGGTTTGTTATATATTATTATGTGGTATTTGAAAATACCAATATTCTATATTGACTAGTAATAAGCATTATGAAATGTTTGTATAGTGCTACAGTTTTAACTGTTTGAGTGAAAAGGTGTTAAAGACAGCTTTGGGTTGTTAGGTGGCTATATGAGAAGCCAACTTCTACGTATAAATACATGTCCTAGTAAAAGGTTTAATTCATTCACTTTTTCTTTCTTTGTTCTCCCAAAGTTTCTTTCCTTTCTTTGCTTTCTCAAAGTTCTTTACCAAAATATAAATCACCACCATCTTGTTCCTCCTTCAAGAGTTATTCCAAATATGCTGTATTTGGAGTGTAGCATTAAAGCAAATCATCATTGTATTTTGGGGTATATTGTCATCGCTCTTTTCTGTAATAGGATATTATTATAAAAGGGTAGAAATAGCTTCAAGATACTGCTTTGCGCGCCTTGACGTTGATAGTTTACTTCAAAAGTTGCTGATTATTCCAATATATGTTATACTTGATATTGGTTATTACTTATTTTAAATATTAGTTTAAAATTATAATATAATTTTTAATTAAATTAAATTCTTTAATAGCATTTTACAATTCTTCTTTTTTTTTATAAGAATTGTAAACTAAGGGAAATTGACAATATTCCCTTATGGAAAAACAACAAATTGATAATTTGAAAATTAAAGGGTTACTCTAAAAACTTGAAGAACTAAGCAAATTGTCATGGGACTAGATTTTTGCTCGTAATAATCTAGTCTCGTGACAAAATACTCCTTTAAATGAGTGAAAGTTATAGCTTAATTGATCAAATTAATTATTATCATTTTTATCCCCAAACTTTAGTGAAATAAAAAAATTAGGATATTATTTTCTTAATTTTAATAATTTAACAATTTAGTTTTCATTATAGCTGCAACAAATTCAAAACTTTTAGGATCAATTATACATGCGTCTACCTTATTTTATGAACAATTATAAAGTTTAAATTTCTTCATTTTAATCAACTAAGTCTTATATAAAATTTTAATTTTTTTAAATTTAATTGATTAAGTTCTTCATAAAATTTAACAATTCTTCAATTTAAACAATTTTTAAAATTTTCAAATTCATTGAAACAATAGTTTTTGATAGAATAAAACTAATCAATTGATATCAAACAAAATGATCAATTTATATAATCAATGAGTTAAATTTTTTTCATATATTAATATAAGATTAACAAAGACAAAAAAAACTCCCAAATATTTTATTTTATTTTCAATATTTTATTTTCTTATCTACAAAAAAGTATTTTTTCTACAAAATTATTAAAAAAATAAAACTCTAAGATTCATTTAATAGATTTTTTCTATTTTTTTTTATCAATTCTATTAAGAATTTTATTGTGTTTTATTAAATAATTCAAAAAAAATCACATTATCTATTTTTCTATCTATATATGTTAATGAAAAAAGCTAAAGAAAAGGGATCAGTCAAATTTGATATTTTATTCTATCAATAATATATTTCATATAAATTGTTTCAATCAAATTGATAATTACTGTCAATTATTTTATGAAAAAAATCAATTATTTATTTTTATTATATTCATTTGATAATATATATAAATTGGTGATTTCACATATAAACAATGAATTTGTGTTACTATTAATTGTTAGAAACATATGAAAAAATTAATTTGCATTGTTTTGTTGTTGGAAAGATATGAAAAATCGATTTGTATTATAAGATTTGATAGCAAAATTAAGAATTGAAGGCACTTAATGTTAATAATAAATTGAGAAATTAATAATTACAGGAGCTGATTTTTGTTTAATACTTTAGATATATGTATTCAAGTCAATAAATTTAATATTTTTCTAAAATTTACATTGAGTCTAATACCATTAAATCATTATAATACTATTAATTTAAACTAACCGAAAGGGGGCTTAAAATTTGCAAAATATAAGCAATTTTGTAAGAAAAAAGGCAAACAAGGTCAAACTAGGCCAGAGACAACAAGTCGAATTTTTTTGTTTTTTTTTTTTTTTTATAAAAAAAAATGCTAACATTCTTGGCTCGTTCTCATTTTGATATGAGCAAAGACGGGGTGGGGATGGAAATATCGAGCCAAAGAGGGACAGGGACAAGAACGGGGCATCCGCGGCTCATTGTTCCCTGCTGAGGTTTAACTCCTACTTGGTTAAGAGGAGTATATACTTTTTAGAATGAAATACATTTTTTAAAATAAGATATGAATATTAAGTATACTTTTGACATTTTAAAATGCTCAAAAATCTCTGTTGGAATTTTTTATTTTTTTTTATAGAAGTAAAATGATTTTTTTTTTTAATTTCATTTTTCCATTAACAACTAAACAACACAAAAAGAAATAAAAAATATTTTATCATTAAAAAAGTTCTTTTGTTGAATGGGAAAATTATGGAAAATTAGTGTTAGGAAACAGAGAGGTAATGCAGAGAAGAAATGGAAACATAACATATATCAATAAAAAACCCATTTCATTTATAAAGATACAATTTGCAACTACATTGTTTTCTTATAACCCTCATACATGAAATAAAATAAAAAGAATTAAAGAATAAATACTACAGATTTTGAAGAAATCTAGACCTGACCTGCAAAGAAAGAAACTGAAGAAGCCTACTATTGTATTCATTCATAGTCATACATATGGTTCTTTCTGATTCTATGAGGATTGAAAAATCTTATCTGCAACAAGAAAAGAAAATGAAAAAAAAGAATGAAAGAATAATGACAGATTTCTCTACCTACAAAGAATTTTGTGTCCCTTTCCTGTTTTGTATTATGCGAGAAATGGAATGAAGGTGTATGATGAAAAATCATCAACTTGGCTGAGAAAAAGATGATGAACTGCCTGCAACATCAACAGGTGACCACCCTGAGACTGTATAAAGAGGCTGATCAAGCCAGCTTAGAGTAAGTGCAGCTCCTTCTCCATCCTGCTGTCCTTGCTGCTGCTTCTTAACACCATAATTCTCACAAGAATACATCTTCAACAGCATTTGACTCTGAAGCACCTCCCTCTCTCTAATCCCCACACATCGAAACCCTCCTTGCTCCATCATCTTCCTCCAATTATCGAAACTTTCATGCCTTTCTAACCGGTCACTTCCTTCACAAGCAACTATACTTCTAATTTCCCTTGCAAACAATTCCTCTATTTTTATCCTAGCTGGACTGTCTAATGGGAGAGAGTAATCCATTAAGTCGAACAATGCACTGTAGTATCTCAGTGAGTTGGAAACTCTTGTCTCGAAGAAAGGGGAATTGTGTTCAGCTTCTTGCTCTGCCATAAGGACTACTGTTGGATTTGTGCTCCTAATAAGTCCCAGAAAATCTCTGAGTGCTCCTCCATTACCAGTATACAGCGTCTTGTGCAACTGAAAAATACAATTCACTGCCACATTTTCCTTCTCCTTCACATGAAGCATCCACAGCCTCACATCTTCTAACCTGTCTACGACCGGATGGAACTCGAAAGGCAAATTCAGTGCCTCAGCAAATCCAGAAAGCCTATCTCCTGTTTCGTTTAATTCTTGTTTGGACTCACCTATACCAGTGATTCTAACATGGCTTGGAGGATTAGTCCTAGATGCTAAACTCTGGAAAAAACTTGGCCACTGAAGTCCTTGCTTAATGTCAAAATCAATAATGTGAACCCTGTCTTTACCTTCAAAAGCTCTTAACAATATCTCGTTTGCCGTGAAGTGAATGAACTTTGGAATTGGAGTCACTTGGTTCAAAAGCCTCAATGCTGTGCCCGAATCATCATCAATCCGATCAAGATCTCGAGGAGGGCTAATATGAAAGGTATGAGGCCAAAGCCTTGTGACACGAAGAGCCAAAGCTTCAGTGTAGTAAGCAGTCAAACGACTAATAGGGCTTCCCCTCGGAGAAGCAAGATCACCCAACCTGGAAATAATATTGTTGATGGCAGGGATATTCCTTGACCCAATTGCTTCAACACAAGCTGTAAGTAGTCGAACAAGCTCAAATCCTTGATTGCCCCCTTGGTTAGCTTCCTCAGCAGCCTCCACACCACCTTGATGAGGATGAGGATTATTAGACCCATTACCAACTTCATGCTCCACAGGGTTCTCATGTAGCTTAAGTGCCAAGCTCTGACTCTCTGACGATGTGCTTGAAGCTGAAACCTCCTTCGCCAACCCACGGCTAGTGTCACCAGCATCCTTTTCACCTACATCTGTAATCTCAGTTATAACTGATTCCACCCAAGGATTGTTTGACAACGGCAAAGGTGGTGAAATCAGATCACTGGGCACAAAACAAACTCTGTCTTCCTCCCCAGAACAAGTCAAAGTAAATGGAACTGGGGGCACATTTTGCCCTGTGAAAGTTGGCTGAAACCAAAAGTTGCCACTACCGAATTGGCCTAAACTCAAAGTATCACCCCCGCCTTCACATATATCATCATTCTTCCCATCATTAGTATCATCAGTGCTACCCTTTTTTCTTTTAGCCCTGTTAATGCAAGACTCATCAACCACTCCTTCTGCGAACCTCTTCAGACTCTTACCCTTCCCCCAAAACTCATCTTTGATCTCCCTCTGCGTGCTCGTTGCCAAAGGTGGTAGACGGATATTTTGCTTCAGAGAACAAGTGCTAGTCTTGGATTCAATTGGTTTCTCAACGGAGAGGCCAACAGGCCTCATGGGCTGCGACCGCGAAGATTCTTTTCGAGAAAAGCTGCATGGCAAGTCCAGTCTCTGTGTGCTCATTGAAGGCAACTGGAAATGGCAGGCTGGAAATTGTGCAGATGCTTCACTCCTCAATCGATGCCTTGGTGACAGCAGTGTAGAACTAGAACACCCAGCCAACATTTCTCTATATCCTTCCTATTTTCTTTCTTTTTGAGTTTTGTTCTTAGCAAATTCAATTCACCCACCCAACCTATTTGCTTTTGAACTTCCTATCTCTCTTTGTTTCTATATTTCTGTATTGCTATGCAATGTATGACCTATTACTGTGCAAAATCTTCTGTATAGTATATTATGGCCTAGAAAGTATGATATTTAACAATAAAAATCTAGAGAGATAGTCTAAAGTGAGTGTGTGAATTTTTAATACAATCTAAAAAGAATAGGAATCCGATGAATATATAAGAAAACCAAGAAAACGTTTGTAATGAATTCCAGTGTACCTATATGAATGAATGAATGAATGAATGAGCAAGAATTTATGTTAACAAAATAGAAAGAATTACCCAACCCCAAAAAGAATAAAAGAATCAGAATACTAATCAAATTAAACACACCTATAACAAAACAATCATCGGATTCCAAAACATTCACAAAGAACTCATGATTTCTTCACAAAAGAATTCACATTATAAGAAGAAGTAGAATAAACACATACTTGCTGAACTTGGAAGCTGAAACTCAGGGCGAACTTCACAGCCAGAACAGCATTTGAACCCCACAACAAATCCATGGCATATGCAAATTAAGCTGAATCAAAACAATTATGAAACCAAAATATGTATGTATGTATCTTCAAAACTAATAATCTTCAATCAATCAATGCATCATCTCCACTACTCACGACCCAAAAGAACCATAACCCATAAACCATATGTGTTTTTATATACTGATACTAAAAACCCTTCTTCTGTTCTGGTTTTCCTCTACTAATACACTAACAATATACTATACTATAAAGCCTATTAACTACCATGGGACGGGGGGCTGTCTTGAACATTGTAAAAGAGTGCAAAAGGGTGTTCCAGAACTTGGGTTTTTTATCGTTAGATTTTGATCGGACGGCGGAGATCACAAGTCCAAGTGACCGTTGAGGCATGTCGGTGAAATATGACCGTTGCGTTGGGAAAGAGGGAGGGGAGTTGGTGTAGTACGGATGCGCATTTTATTCTTTTTCTCTAGGCACGTAGGATGCACGTGACTGTCTCCTGATACCCGTTCACTCGACCGTTGGATTGCATTTTACATTATAATTTTCTCTTGTCTTTTTTTTTTTTTAAGTTAATGGTATCTTTTTCTACTACTTACTGCCTTTTTCTTTTATTCTTTAACTTCCTTAACCATACCAATTTAAGAAACGTGGCGCACAACCAGCCGCCATTAGAGACGGTCAAACTCAGATTTGACTTGGTTTTTCAGTTTTTCCTTTTTGGGGCTTTTTTAAGACCAATCATACTGGGCCACGCGGGACCGGGAAGGGGTTTCCTCAGCCATTCCGTTCTATGAATAAAGAAATTTCCTTTTTTTTTGGGCTGATTTAGAGCCCATGTCGTATTACTTTCAAGGAAAGTTCTTTCCAGAGTAGATCTATTTTTTTTTTAATAAAAAATTTTTATGGACATAATTTTTTTAAATTATTAAATTTATACTATAAAAAAATTGTGAAAAAATTTTATTAAAAAAAAAAAATAATATATTTTAATTAATTTAATTGTAATAAATATATAATATGTATGCATTTTTATTGGGTAGTAACTGCTTAAATAGGGGTGAGAAACTCTCTTGTACTCTTTAGAAGTAAGCCACTAATTAATGTGTAGTAAGCGATAGCGATAAATTGCTTCAAGGAGTTGAAAATAAGCATAGATATGAAAATTTTCAAATAGATCAACCTTTCAAGTTGCTACTGCAGCCATGGACAAGAGACAATCAACCCAACTCAAGTCGAAAAAACTTATTCAATAATCACTGTTAATTGCTTTTGGTGCCAAATCTAAATTCTTTTTTTTAGAATGTTAGCTAGATGGTAGGAATTAAATTGTTATAGTTTAAAAAAATTATGTTTCAACTTATTATTTTATTAGAGTTTAGAGGGAAAAAAAAAAAACCAAATAGCCATATATTAATCCAAACATTCGTACCAATTTCATAGTTATGTTTTCTTATAAATAAATTGAAATAAAAAGTAGGCCACGTACTTATAGAGCATAGTGAAAAAGAATAAAAGTATCTTGTAACGAAAGGTAAAAGCATGACATAATTGCATGCAAGTAAACCTCGTAGCTTTTTGTACTCATCTTACAACGGTTAAAACTGACCACTTCTCACGGTAATTTAATAATCCTTTCACAGAGTAAAACAAAACTTAAAGATATTCCATATCCTCAGATACAATCTCTGTACAGCAGAATCCAAACAGGGATTTGTGTATAACAAACCAATTAAGAGGCAAGAAAGTAAAGCTAATCCAAAATCATGGTTAACAAAATAATGCTATGCTTTTCAACTTATTTCTCACATTTTTTATTCTAATTGACGTGAAAATTAACTTGTCGTAACTAGTATTCATGTGATTTGAAATGAAAATATTGAGACATTCATTTTTCCTATTATAAATCAAATAGGAACGAAGTTAAATATTAAAAGAAAAACAGAAATAAATATATTTTAATGGATGATAAAGACACGTTCAAATTTGCATACTCAAAAGGAAATGAGAAAATAAAAAATAAAAAATTAGTGGGGGATCCTGCATAGCTCCTCATGCATCAGTATTTTAAAATAAAACTAAATTGTGACACTTTCTTTCTACATGGAGATGGACTAGCGCATATATATATATATGGGGGAATAGCCAGATCAGATCAACTCCAGAAACAGAGCTTCTTGTTTGCTAGTCAGACCAAGTTCGTTGAGAGTCAAAGAACTCTCCCCCTCGCTGAAAGCACGCCTTGGATATGGCCTCACCTGTTAAAGAAATAACATTATTATAAAGTATAACCTCCTCAATCTCAATCCATCAAATCCTGAATAATAATTATAGAATAATCATAGAGGAGAATATTACCAGTCTGTAAGTTCCTGCTTTGATCCCTCTACCAACATCTATGAAGTCAAAAAGGGACTGCATACAAATATGTATTTCACTGTAATGAGGCAAGTGCATAGGTACAGGACAAAATGATGCAAAGCAAGTCTCCTTACAACAACTTACCTGCAGTTTGTTCGATTTGAGAAACCTACGGCCACGGCGACTGCCATCTGGCATCCGCACCAGAAGGGTGACTGCATTTTCATCATCTGGTGCTGGCTCCTGAGGCAGAGAAGCTTCTTTTGCTGCTAATTGTCTTTCATATTCCTGCCAGCGGAAGTTTCATGGAAATGCATCTATCAGTTTTAACTATTAAATGCAATGCCCACTTTCATTTCATACTCACAGCTCAGTCAGAATGGTAATCGTCCATGAAGGAAAAAGAAAACAAAAAAAGGCTTTCAACTACTAAGGACCAAATGTCTTTGACATTATGCTAATTCTTCATTACTAATAGCTAATGCAGACAACAATGAGATAGACAAGGAAAAAATTTTCAAACCAAGAGAAGAAATATAATTCAATACACAAAAGGTACCTGCTCCTCCTCCATTTTCCGACGAGCTTCTTCTTCTTTTCGTCTTTCTTCTTCAAGAGCAGCTATTCTAGCTTCCTCCTCTTTTAAACGACGAGCTTCAGCTTCTTCTCTAGCCTTCAACTCTTTTTCTCTCTGTCTGCTTGCAATGACGCAAGATATTCATCATCCTGCATCAATGAAATAGATAGCAATTGAGTCACACCACAGAGAAATTTGAAATTTTATTTTTTGGTCAATATATTCAAACCTGCTGTTCCCGTATAAGGCGCTGAGCTTCCAAAGAGGGTGAAGGAGGACGAGGCATCCGCCTGGGATAAGAGCTTTCAGGCTGCATGAACTGATGAGGTGCATATGGAAAATGGTATCCACTTTCAGGAATTCCACCAAACATTGCAGCCTCAAGCATAACTGCTTCATCATGCTCCTCAGAAGAGATGCCACCCCACTTTAATTCAGTGAAGTGAATGAATCAAATATATTAGTTGGGATAAATATCTGGCTATGCATGGTCAATACATGTAAATTGAAGTTCTTTTTTGAACTTTCTTAATAGGAAATGTGCCAGAAAATATACCTCATCCGAAGGGAATACATTTCCATTGTGCTGCTGTGGCTGAGAGTTGATGTCATGCTGTCCAAGACTTGAAGGTGAGCTAACTTCAGCATCCCCAACTTCTTTGGCAGATTCAATAGAGCCGGAAGACATATGCCTGGATCTTTGCCTGACAAGAGCCTGCTCCTCCACATCTTCAGCCTGATCTTGGATGGATGAGCTTCCTGCCTCCAACCTAGATTAACACAAGCCCATCTTAAAATTGTCTCAAACAGTAGAAAACACATCGAAGTAAGTATGTCACTGCCCTTTAGCATGGCCAGGACAACAGAGAGATGTTACACATACACAGGAAATCTAATCAAAAAATATGTATAGCTCCTAAAAAGCATTGTTTGAAGAATACCTCCCATTTGATGTTGCCACTTTTCCTGGCTCCACCTCAAGTGGCTTGGAAGCTCCTGCTGTTGATGCAACAACTTCCCCTCCTTGCTCACGTAGTGCTTTTTCTTGCTCTGCTGTCTGAATCCAATTCTTGAGACGTGAGACAGAGATGGCTGCAGGTGAAAGATAAAGTAAGAGAAAAACTAACCTTTAGAGACAATGAAACTGCATGTGCCAGATCAGCATCCTCCAAATGTGGTGGCCTATGCTCAGTCCCGGATTCACTTAAATTCTGCACCACGAAGAAAATAATTCAATGTCTATTGGCATTTGAGCAAAAAATCCATAATGACAAATGGCACTGAAACATTCATCATGCTAATCAGTTTGTTGTTTAGAAGCTTACCTCAGCCTCCTGTTTTGAGGCCTCAATGGCAGCTCGAATCATTTCTTCTTCTATGTCATTGCTATAGTCTGGCAAACTATCGAATGCAGGAGCAGTGGGGCTGCTCTGCCTGTCAAGAGAACCGTCATTCCGTGGTGCAGCTTGAGCAGTAGTAGCAGCTGGAATATCCTCATCTACTTCATTAATTATAACTGTCCCTTGGTTACCAGGGCCATGTGCATTTGCAGATTCAGTAACATCCTCAATGGTAGGAGCATGACCTGATTGGTCACCACCATCCTTAACCTCTATGGGAATCTCTCTAACCTCTCTTGGTTGAGTTACGAATGGTTCATGTTCACGGGTCATAAATCCAGGGCCACCCTCCAATAAACTTCTAGGAATGCTTGGATCAAGCAGTGAGAATGGATTTAAAGTTCTAGATCCAGATAGCAGTGATAGTGGAGTTGCTAGAGGTCCAGATTCAATTGGATCATCTATATCCATAATATCATCTTGAGCTGCTGGAACAGATGTTTGATGGACACTGAGCATGAAAACAAGTTAATACAAAGATTAATATATTAAAATTTTATTAGAATTGAAGAAATTTAAGCAAACAAAGAATGTTAATAGATGGCAGATACAAGTATACATTTTGATTTAATCAATACAGGTTTTTATTAACAGCTAAAACACAAGAGGCAAGAATTCAAATACATAAGATAAACTAATAGAAATTACAATGTACAAAATTTCTAAAAGAAAACAAAATATCAAGGAAGGGCAGAATGACAAACGTGTTCAGAGATGTGTTTCTGTCTCCTTCACTGAAATGTGAATTCACAGCTGCATTCAGATCACCTCCATGCTCCTGATTTTAAGGAAGAATAAAAGGTGAATTAGCAGTAAAGAAAACTAAACTTCAGCAAACAATTTGACAACATTATTATCAGAGGCACAATTATGCATCCTCAAAATAATCAAGCAAAATTCCAATGAGAAGCATTATAATAAGGAATTAAATAACAGAGTTTACAACATGAACTAAATTTTCTTAATGCAATGTTGACATGAGACTAAATGTTGACATGAGACTAACATTGAAAAAATCCAAATTTGGTAAGCATAAAACTCTTAACATGCAAACACATCAGCTCAACACCATTTCTCAACATTTGCACAATAAAGCTATTAACAAAGATATGTTTGAAATTCTGCAACAAATCTAGTAATTCACAATGCACATTACGTTAACTCATCAAGTTTCTGTACTTGAACTAAATACAAGTATACAACAGCAAGTTTTGATCAACAAAACCAAAAAAAAAACACTAATACTCACTGTAAGCTGACGCAAGAATAAACATAACCAATAAAATCTATAGACATAAATGAACACAATCTACAAGGTTCAAACTTTAACAGAAGTCGAAATCAGTCACCACAAAAAAGATTTACTTGAAATCAATTTCTTACATTTCTTCTCGCATTAACACAGCTTTAGAAATAGCTTAGGCGGAAAAAATCCAACAATAGAAAAGACGCCAATCAATTTCAAATCCCACATCAATTTCTTTTTTAATGAACTTAATACTCAACTACCAAAAGGAAATCCCCTTTTAGAAACCCTCAGACAATTCTTCCACAACAAATTTAAAGAAGACGACTACGAACAACAAAAAAATTGAAAACCCTAAAATTAAAGCATTGGTCAATATTCCATTGACAATTAATAAACAAACTAAAATTCAAAACATAAGCAATGCAAAAATAAACCCTAATTTCAGCCAATTACATCATCAACGAACTGAAAGTCCATCATTTGCTAATTAACTTCACAATTACGATCAAAATAAACAAAAAGCGAATAAATGATTTTTAAATTCAGTTAATAATCAGAAAAATACAAAACAAATACCTCTAGCTTTTGCACCGCGACCGATTCACTGACGCCTGTGATGCTAATGAACGTATCGATTGCTTCCTGATTAGGTCTAACCATTTTTTTTTCTGGATTTTTTTAATTTTATTTTTTATTTTTCAGCTCAATTTTATTCACTGTTTTGGTGTTGTGTGTTTTCCTTTTTAGAAAGAAAAGAACTAAAGGAGAAATAAATAATAGTTTCGAAATTTGGAAACCATTATATAGGGTAGTGTGAGAGGTAATTTCGTAATTTGACAAGTTCTCCAATGTTCTACGTTTCCTCTCTTCATCCTTTGCGAATGTGTATCGTTCAAGGGATAAAGCCAAATTTAGTTCTCATTTATTTTATGAAAATAATAATATAACATTTTTGTTATTAATATTTAATTAAAATAATTATCATAGATTGGGTTTTCTGGCATGCAACTTTTTTTAATGCATGAGAATAAATGTAGATAATAATGTCATAAAATTATATTCACTAAATTTAAATGTAATGCATGAGTATGTGAAATTAAAAATAATTAATGAGAATAAACAGTTATTATTTTCCTAACTTTTGGCTAAATATCTTACAACTACCATATGGTTCAAAATTATTTTATAATCATTATAATATTAAAAATTCAACTAGTAGTTACTAACTTACAATAGTAGATAAATATTTTTTAAGAAAATTTTCGAAAATAATCACTTTTTACATTAACAATCCAATTTTAATCACATAATAAAAATTTATAAAAAATTTATTCTCAAAATTTTTGGACGAAAATATTTTCATGACCAAAATTATCAAACTTTCAAACAAGTTGTGCTATAGTAACTTTTAAGTTCATTATACTACAATGTGCTTGAAAGTATTGTAATACAACATGCCCGAAAATATTATTACACTTAAAAATTATTGTAACAACTCGAAAATAACTTTTGAGTTCATTGAACTATAATATACTCGAAAGTATTATATCAACTCGAAAGTTGTACTTTCTTATTTTGTTAATTTGGTTCTAAATAATTTGAAACTAGTCAGTTTTAAATAAATTTTTATTATATGATCAAAATTGAATTGCTAATTTAAAACGTAGTCATTTTTACTTATTTTCCTATTTTTTATTATTTTACCTGTGTTCAAATAAAATAATAGAATTATTATTCATCTATTACATAATTTTTTTACCTTAATATTTTGTGGTTACAACACATACCAAAATTATTCTTAATTATAACAACTAATAAAAACTTGTATGCTAATTATAATGATCGATGATGGAGGAATATAACAATATTGTTGTAAAGCTACTAAGGTTGCACCATTGTTGTCTAGTAATGAAGTTATATAGCCATAACCAGCTTTTAATAATCAATTATGAGATGCTTTTGAAATATATTGTACCGATCGAATGCTAGGGCAAAAGATAGTAGCTGGTGAATAAAAATCTTTATTTATTTCAACTTGTATAAAATAAGAAAATTGTTCATCTATTGTTATAAGTTTGTTAATGGATCTAATCAAAAAGTAACTATTTAGATGAGTTTCTAGTAGGCGTTATAATTATGATATAATTTTCGAATATGTTATAGTTATTGAATGTACCTGATAATATACCGAGAATCAGTTATATAAAGCCCCTCACATTTAACTAATATAACATATATTACTAATTAAATGAAAATTATAATTATATAAATTATGTATATAATATAACAATTATATACAATGAATATTAATATGTATCAAATTATTTGTACAAAGATTTTAAATATGTAATACTTTTTCATTTTAGAATTCCAACTTAAGAAAGAGCGAACTCTTAAATGATCCGGTTCATCTCCAGCCTTGTATAAATTCTTTCTAACATTTTTGCACATGTTGTTAAGAGGGTCTTTGACATCAAAATCTGCACAAAGGTGCTACTCATTATCGTCAAATTCATATATTGGTAATAAGACATCATCTTTTTCAGATGTATTTTGGCCTTACCCTTGATTACTCTTTTTGTGTTAACCAACTAGACCATCACCGGATTTATCATCGCTTGATGAATCAAAATAAACAATGTTGACATCATCTTTTGCTCTTGCATCTGCTCTGGTGTTGTATTTCGATTGTTGTTGTTTTAGAGGGTTGGTTGATGTTTTGTTTTTGGGAAAACTTCACAAGTTTTTGAGGCCATGTTTTGGGCTTGTGTTTGTGTGGATTCTTATGGTTGGACAAGAAAGTCACATTGGCTATTTGTAGGGGTTTTGAACTACTATGAGATTAACTATCATATAAATGCACATTTAAGCTACTAATTGAATCATTACCATGTGAAATATTGCCTTCAATAATAGTAAAATTTGGATATAGTTAAGAAGCACCATCATTGTGTTGTGCATGCTTGTGTTCATGTGATTCTAATTGAGCTTGGAGTACAAGTGTTATGGGTTTGTGAACAAGGTCTTCCTCATTGATGGTTTTTGCTACAAGTGGAAGCACCTTGTACTCAAACTTCATTTTCTTGTACCTACCATCAATTTCAAATATTCAAGAGATATGTGTCATTAGCAATCATAAACTTTTTGTTATTCTATGGTTGAAGAACTAGCAAAGTAAGTTCTTCATCGAACATCTTTTTCCTTTTAAATGCAAGGTTAGTGATACTATTGATCACCGCCATTCTACTACATGTGTCTAGATTTTGCCAATTTAGATTGTACTCTAAGCCCATGAAATTAGCTTTCATCTGAATGTAAAAGTCCTTGCTTCCTATGTTCTTCTACAACAAAATAAAATTTTGGTTTCTGATAGCATAATACCCAACATAGCATAACAAATCATAACATTCAACTTATATTGCAAAACAAAAAGAATTACAAAGTTTATACCTACTACAACGAAAAACTAAGTTTTCATACTCATAACCCAATTTTAACAACAACTGGCCAATATATCTATAACTTAGTAACAAAATCACCATAATATTACATTGATAATATATCTCCTAAAACCTGAAACCAAAAATTATTAACAAATAATAAAAATCACAAATGTATGTTCAATAATGAAACCCAAGACCTGTAAACAAACATATGTTTAATAATGTATCAAAAACTCGTTTTCATAAACAAACATATAATTAGTAATGCACCAAAAACTTAGAATCATCAAACAACTAAAAACAGAGAATGTAATGGGTTTCTACAAATAAGCTTTTATAAATGAGTTTTTAGTTTCATTATGCAAGGTGAAACTGTAGTGCTTAAACAAATCAAAATACGTAAAATCAACAGTTATATTCATGGTCCCATGATGACAAAACTCAGATTAAAAAAAATGCAAACTTGCTGTGTCTGAACCACGAAAACAAACCAAAAAAAAAAAATTTAGGAATTGTAGAGAAAGTTAGAGAATGAGAGAAAATACCCACAAATTCTAGGCTTTGGTGCTCTAAACTCCTTTTCTATGATGAGAAAAAAGGGTAGGTTCTTCTATACTTTACACACTTCCTTCTATTCTTTCTTCTTTCTCTGAATTGTATTAGATAACAATAATGATGTTTGATAGGAGTGACGTAGGCAAAAATGAGATTTCACATTATTCAAATATATATATATATATATAAAATATCTTACATGTGAAATTTTTTTTTTTTCCTCTATCACCATTAAAGGTAACATGTTTTAATGTTAATAGGGTTACTATAGATGATTTTCAAAATATTTAGACTATATGTGAAGATTGTCAATAAATTTGAGTTAAAACTAAAAATAACCCTCTATTATACAATAATTTATTTAATGATTTATTTTTTAAAATTATTTTAATATCATTTTAATAATTATTTTAAAAGTTAAATATATTACTTATAGTTTTAAAATGTTCCAAAAAATTTTAATTTTTTAATACACAAAATTTATATGATTATTTATAATGTTATATAAACACCAAAATTGTTAAATTTTTAAATATTTATATTTAATTGTTGTAAATATTAGAATTATTAGAATTTATTTAAATTTTTTCTCATCCTTTTTACCTTTGTTAAAATTTAAAAGTTATATACTAATTTTAAAAAAACATAATACGGTAATTTAGTAAGCAAATTAAAATTAAATAAATATATATAAGAAAAAGGAAAAATATAATGTATTGAATTTTTGTTTTCTCCAAGTAAAACGACGCATTGAAGTGCCGTTTTAGTGGAGCTATCGACTGTTGTTCACGACGCAGTTGTCCTTGCAGTGTTATTCAAATTTCAAAGACATTTTTCGTTCGCAGCGTCTCTCCACCCCAGCACGGATCAATTCGTTTGCCAAAAAATGGAGACGAAGAAAGAAGAGAAACGAAGCGAAATCAAGAAAACGTCGTCGTTTTGGGTTTGGGTGATCGCTTCAGTAATCTTCAGACTAATAATCTTGATCTATTTTCCCCAAAATCTCAATTTATCTTCACGTCCCGAAGTCTCCACTCCCCTCACCAGCCTACGTCGTCGTATCGTCTCGTCTCGTCTCTTGTCTTCTTCTCTCTATTCACATTTAAAATTCTGTTCGAGTTTTTGAATTTTTTTGTTTTAATTTTGTGCAGTAGCTGAAGGTTACTGGCTGAAGCAGTCGTCAATGTCTCCATACTCGGGTTCAATGTATCATGGTTCTCCGTTGTTGCTTTTACTGCTCGGACCACTCACTGTGAATAGGTTAGCTTTTATTTGTATTTTTATTTTGCAGCAGGTAATTGTTTTAATCTAGGGCAATGGTGGCTTATGGAATCTTTTTGTTTTCTGATGCAGAATTGAAGGGCAATCTAATCATCTTCAATGCGGGTATGAGTATTAGTATTTCAGATTTTAGGGTTTTGGTTATGTTAGGTGGAATGGAATTAAAACTATTAACTGTGCTATTAAGTTAAAAAAATGATTGTGCATATCTGTATCTATCATGATTTTCAAGATATAAAAATGGATAATGAAGAGAAGCCCTTTCAAGTAGTCAATAAGGTTTGGAAAAAGTTGTGAAATTAGGTAATACTTTGCTGTTTCAGTCTCATGGATTACCGAAATGTTGAATCCTTGCTTGTGTGATTGGTGATGCTACTTTGTCCTAACCACAGCTTATTGGGTTTGCTGAAGTTGAATATATATTGAAGTTGGTTTTCCGTGATTTATATTGAGGATGTTTAGCCTTTGTACTTTGTATCCCATTTCTAATTATTTTTTTTTCTCCTTTTCTTTATAACATTTTTTCTTTGTTTAGTCATATTGTTAATATCAACACTTTTGGATACAGCTTGCTTTTTGTGCTTGCAGATGTTGTCAGTGCAATGCTTCTTCGTGCTACTGGTCAGTCTCTTCAGATGTCATATAGTCGGAGTTTGAAATTGCTAGGACTTGTTCAACTGTCAAAAAATTCAGGTAAAATGTGTATTAAGCCATATGCTTCTTTTAGGTATTAGTCTGTGAGGATGTTCCGAGTCTTACAACGTAAATACCTTTTTTCTTAATTAGGATGATTGCATGTGTAGCCGCTAGAAAGCATGTTAACTTGCATTGTAGGCATGGAATTTAATTATAATGTTTGAATTATGTGGAACTGGAGCACATATGTTTAGAAAAATTAAAGGTAGGTATCGCCTCTTTAACCCCTGCTACCAAACACTCGGTGCAATAAATTAAAAGTAAGACATTTATAAAAAATGATGCATTTAAATATATCTAATTTTCCACAATAAACCAGATAGTTTAAATAACATTGGATTCAGTACTGAAGATCTGTCATGTGATTGGCTAAAACATGGTAAGAATCATTTTAGAAAATTAGTTTGGCTAGGGTGCTGCAAATGTTGATGATGCATCTGTGATAAATACACAATTAGTCATATTAAACTGTTGAAAATTGGATGAAAGATTGAAAAATATAGAATCTTGACAAATTGAAGGTGCAGTGTTGTAATAGCTGTAGTATGTTATGAGCTTTTCTTTTTCTCTGTTATCCACTATTTTTTGGCATTTTGTAAAGAACTTATTTTATTATAAGTTTACAGATATCATAAAGATAATTTTGCTTCAAGTTTTCATTCTTTATGTTGATATGCGCATGCAAGTTCCCACCCTCATATAACCTTTATCTCACGTATTCATGTTGGTTGAAGAGATGCTTTCTTCTGGAGATATTGCTGCTCTTGTATACTTGTGGAATCCTTTCACGATAGTGGCCTCAGTGGGCTTGTCGACGTCCTCAATTGAAAATCTGATCATCATATTATCCCTCTATGGTGCACGTAAAAGTAAGAAGATCTAAGCTTTGCCAAGTTCTTGGGTACTTAGGTTGTGCATATCATTTTGCTTTTTAGTTCATTTCTTGGTTGAATGCTCGTGAAATGTAAAGAATTTCTGTCAGATCCACTGTTTTAATGGTTTTTACCAGGACATTCATATTCGTTTTTGATATCTTCATCTTGTTTCACGATATTTTGATTTTTTGGATATGAAATATGAATCTCTTAAAATTTTTTAAGGAGTTTGTTTATGCGTTATTCTGGTTATTTTAGTTTTCTATTTTCCAGAAGTCACTGATTGAATATGTGAAGTTGATGTGAAGATGGATTGAAGTATACTTGGGTGCATCAGCTTATATACTCTTTTAATTTGCATTGCGACTAAACATAGTTTTTTTGCTTGGAGCACAGAACTGCCTTCATTGGCTGCGTTTGGATGGGTCATGGCAACACATATATCTTTTTATCCTGTGGTTCTAATTATTCCGGTATGCCTTATTGTCTTTTATAAATATGTTAAATTCTTGAAAGTAACATATGAGATGCTCTGTGAATTTCCTTACTGCTTATGCATATCAAGCACAAGGTGTAGTAATTATTGTTACTTTTGTTCCAGTTGATTTTTTTGCTAGGATATGGTCCAGATGGTCCTCCTAGGAAGTTGTTTCTACAAAGGACATGCATCAAAGATGGAACTAATCCCTTAAGTGATATCTCTTGTGAACAAGAGGAGCTGTTGAACCAATCAAATCTACCTGTAACCTTCTCATGGAAACCAGTCATTCACTTTTTGTTCTGGGTTTCTATGTGGTCAGTCTATGTGCTGGTACTATGTGGCATATCTGTTAAACAGAATGGTGGTATGTGGGAGATGTTTAAAAGGTATTTCATTGAATATTTCATGATTCTGCGCTTGTCATCTGCTGTAATGATACACACACACACACACACACACATATATTGTCAGTTCAGTGTGCAGACAATTGATTCTTGTTTGCTTGGTATAATACTTGTGGATTACTGTGTATGTGAAAGAAGGCTAATTATGATTATCAGCCAATACTGTTCCTTGAATTATCAAATGCATTCAGTAGTCTGTAAGAATAGAAGTGGTCTGAGTATTCTTCTTGAATTTCATACAGCAACATGAAAAAAATTGTTGCAGTCCCTGAAGCAAATTTGTCATGTATGTGCAGTCTTGAAGAAGGAGTTTTGTTTATACAACATTTTGGTGATTTTGTTTTTCCTTCTATATATGGTGAACCAGTGGCTGAATAGTTAGATGGGGAGAAGTGTTAACTGGGAAGAGGAGAGGCAGGCTTTTGAGGTTTCTAGCAATGGGTTCTGCAGTTGAAGAGCTGGATTATAAGAAACCTAAATACTAGAAATTTGTTGTTATTGCTGCATACTTTTATATTTCTCTGGATCTTCCATAATTTCTTAATTTGTTAGATCAAAAGGTGCTATATCTAAAGCTCGACTTTTCCTACGTCTGTTTGTTTCTGCAGTACATATGGGTTCATTCTCACAGTGGAAGATTTGTCTCCAAACATAGGGGTTTTATGGTGAGCCATAAGTTACCTGTGTTGTATTTGGACTGGTGTAATTTGATCTTACCTTTGAGTTGTTTGATCATATCTCATCTGCTTGATTTCTTAATGCAGGTACTTCTTTGCTGAAGTTTTTGATTTTTTCAGAAATTTCTTTTTGATAGTTTTCCATGTGAATATTCTGTTCATGATATTGCCGTTAGCCATAAGGCTGAAACACCGGCCCTGCTTCTTGGCTTTTGTGTACATTGCTATCTCGTCGATGCTTAAATCTTACCCTTCAGTAAGTTCATTTTTATCTGCATAAGTATTCTTATTTCACCAGAATGTAGGTGTTTCTGTAAGTCAATCACGAGTATGCCAAATTTAGTTGTTTAAGATTGTACTTGACAAATAATGATTTCCACTTGAGATTATTGGTCTGTAGTAAATGTTTAGCTTTTATATGAAATATTTATTTCTCTGTTCCTCTGCATTTGTATTTCCCTAGAATATGCGTCCATCTCTCTGTCCTGCCATTCTTCTTTTTAAAATGATTTTATGGCTTTTCTCAGTCACTCTGTTTTCCTTTCGAGATATCAGATTTTAGATATTATGTTTGTTTCCATTCAATATATGCTAAGTGTAGTTAATAAATTATCAGTACCAAATAAATTAGGATAAAGAAAAGACTGGCAAAGGCTGATTTGGGACAATGTTGGTGGATATCTTTTAGAGGCAAAATAGTTGCCTTGCTTTGGCATTTTCTATTCACTTTGATGTTTTGTTATAATGTTTTTCTATCGATTTGGTTTCTGGTATTATTTTATGTTAGTAATCAAATGTGTCCAATCCTTTCCATTGCTGTTTGTGTTTTATTAGGTTGGAGATTCAGCTTTATATTTGGGTTTGTTGGGTTGGTTTGTCTTTGAATTAGCAGGCAAGTGATCAGGTATATTTTGTTATTTATAGATTTTGACTTATTCTGGTATATTTACCTTGCCATTTTTCATGCTCATGCAGATATGCAATTTTCCTTTTTCCTCTTCTGCGGATATGTCGGTGTTTCCCTCCTTAGCCCTGTGATGCACAACCTATGGATATGGAGGGTATGTCTTCCTTGAATCTCTTTAAATGACTTAAAATGATCAAATGAGTTGTAATTTTTGGAACTTGACTTAGTGAAATTCACAGGGTACTGGCAATGCCAACTTCTATTATGCAACTGCTATGGCTTTTGCCTGCTTTCAGGTTTGTTTATATTACCTACTGACATGCTGCCAAGCATTAATTATTTCAGTAAGAAAATGTGGATTCTACACCCACAATGTTTACAAGCAGTACATATGTTCTTTTTTTTCATTTTCTTGGCTTTTATTCCCAATATCAGTGGAATTTCTTGATCATAATTATGCTCCTGGCAGGAGAAGTAGAACTTCATTTTATTCCAGAAAATCTGAGCAAATTAATTAGCAATGTAGGTTTATCAAAATTTCAACCTTGTTAGCAGAGACTGCTGTTCCCCATATTTCATGCAAGGATAAGCTGATATCTCATTGAACCTGAACAGTGTTCATTAATTCAAGTGCACATATAAGCTGATATACTTAGTTTGGCTGTTTTTCTTTTCCCATAATGCAAGGTCTGGCCTTCTTTTGTGCAGATTGTTTTGGTGGTTGAGAGTGTAAGTGCTGTACTCAACCATGACAGGATGTTGAGAAAGTTATCTATCACTAATCCTTGAGCTGGCAAATTTGGAGTTGTTGCAATGACACCCAACATATTTTTGACATTTGAAAGGTGCTCAGCATCAGAAAGGGCTGTACGTGCCACGGATATTATCTATTGACCTCAAGCTGACATTTAACTTGCAAGGCCTTTGAATTAATGAATTGAAAGCTTCTCAGAAAAGCTGTTGTTTGTATGCCTTAATATCGCTGCAATGCTAAACTGGATCCTCATTATCATCGGCAAAACTGCTTTACCATTTTTGTGTGCTGTATTATATCACGTTACTTTTTTTTGTTTTACTGAGGAGAGAAAAGGAGCAGAGTTGATGCATCTTTAATATTCTAGCTTTCTTTGTAGTGACATATATTATTTTTAAGATGTTAATAGCAGTTGCTGTTGCATGAGGGTATGATCTACTTACCTCAAATGCAGCTGTTCAAGGGTCAGCCTTCCCAACAAATTCTCATGCGCGCGTGCGCACACACAGGGACACAAAGTAACTAGTTTTAACCTGTTTCACTCGTCAAGAGAATGGCTCTACTTTCCGATCAGTGTTCAAACACCCTTCTTTTGACTCTTGAACTTAGTTGTGGCACCGTGGTCGTTAACTAAACTGGTTAGTGTGCTCGAAACTCGAAATGTTCGGGTGTAACAGATGAGACCTCGCCGGGTAGGGATTAGAGGAACAATTACGAGTAAGTTTGACAATCGAACTTTTATTTTAGTTTGGTTTTCGTTTCTATTTGTTATGGATTATCTGAAATAAAAATGTTATAAACATAAACTAACTCAAACTTGTCAGTCTCCCTCCCTCCCTCTTTCTTTCTTGCAATCGTATCATTATTTTTCGACTGATAAAATGGTAGAACTTTTAACTGCTGGAGATTTACAGGTCATCACCTTGGTTCTGTATTTATTTTGGTCTTAGATATACTGTCATTCGTTATATATGTGATGGATTGACAAGCCCTGTGGTGGGCTAAATTAAAGATGTGAAACAGGTCGAAAAAAATAGGGCAAGCATTCAATTTTGAAAAATCTGTTGTGTTGTCTTCAGAAATAAACCCAAAATCTTATTGTTTGAGAGTAAGATTATTTAATTCATCATCTTCATTTCTCGTAATCATGTGTAGACATGTTTTTCCTCTAATTTAAGTGTGAAAATTGCACTGTGTAGCTATTAACTATAATATTAATATATTAAACATGTATTTGTAATTTAAGAAAAACTATTTAATAATTACTTTTAGAAATAGTTTATCAAACATTACTATTATTAGATTGTCAAATAAGTGATTATTTTTCCAATGCTATGGAATCCCAAGCATGCAATTCGACATTTTCCCATTTGTCATTTCTGAATGTGATGGTGAAGCTGGGATCTCTCATCTACTAAGGATGGGATACACTTGAATATGAATATGAGATGTTAGTTTGCTGCCTCTAGATTTCAAGTTTTCCCATTTTTATTTTGAAATACTATACTAACATATATATTACGATTACATTTAGAGTTTTATTGAGAGTTTATGTAATAACACTAACGGTTCTTTTCACCTAGAATTCTATTTACACATTCGGGGATAAATCTATTTACACATTTGGAGATATTTATTTATCCTTAAATTTAAAAGGTATCTACTCTCAAATACAAATCTACTTATATAAATCTTTAGTGGCCAAGTTTTCTATTTAAGATTTAATGTATTGTTCTAATTTAACCGCCCACAGTTTAGAGAGTAATATGTATGAAGATAGAGATCCTTAAACACGATGGGTTGGTCAATAAAAGTGGCTCTAAATCTGAATGAGGTACAGTCATGTGCCCAAGGTTCAATTCAATTGTTTCTTTGTGTACATGAATTGAATGAATTCAATAGATTGTTTCACAAGCCTTCTTTTAATACACAAGCAAGCTACCAATGTCACATTTTTTTGACTTTTCTTAGGTCATCAATGACCACATCTTTTAGCTTCCTTTGTTCTAAAGTTCTCTTCTATCTATCTTATCTATCTATTACTCAAATTGCTTTCTATCCATAAAAATGAAAATGATAATAATTGAAGGAAGTATTTGACTTCAAATTCAATCAAAACTAGTAATTAAGCTGGGATATTTAATAGTATTTTGTGGTTATAATGTAAGCTATTAATTGACTACGTAATTTAGAATAATAAAAACATCACAGTTATCGAGTATAACATGTTTCTAATAGTGTCTTATAGTTTAATTACTTTTATTTTTTTCCTTTGTAATTCTAAATATGTATAGTATAAATAAACCCATTCAACTAATTTTTTTAATCTTTATAAAAAAATTTAAATTTTAAACCTTGGGTTTAGCTTAGATTGGGGTTTGCTTAACGTACTTTATTCTTGCTTGCCAAAAAGGAACTTACATAGCTTGGTACCAAATTTCATTTTAGTTTTACTCAACTTAATTATGTTTATATCTTAACTTGCAAATGATTGCACTTATTCAAGATCTCTTCAAGATCTATCTTTAATTGTTGACAATGCACTACTCTTTAGCTGAAAAAGAAGGAAAAATTAAATGAATAAATAAAGGACACTATTTTTTACATTAGTAGTAGCTTTGTCATTTTCTCGTATTTTTTTAGATAAACTAATTAGTATCTTCTTTTTGGACTTTGTTATGTTATATAGTATGGGTTTAATATAACTTTTTAATTGGTCAAAAAGATTTAATTTTTTTTATATTTTTGTTGTCATTTAGTTGTCACTAAAGAAAGATTTTTGACGATTTAAAAAAACTATTTTATTTCTACTAGAAAAAAATTAGGTTTTATACCTCTAGTATAAGAAATTTTTTAGTTGTCTATATAGTAATTAAACAATTTTTATTAGAAATTCTTAATTGGTCACAAGTATTAAAATCTCTATTTTACTTTTTTTTGTTGTGTTATATAGTCATCACTCGAGAAAGAATTTTAAAAATTTTAAAAATATTTACTTTTATTATAAGAATCTAAATTTAGAGTTTTTATAGTATAAATTTGTTGTAATAAATACTATAAATTTGTTGTTTATTACAGTAATTACATAATTTTTATTTGTAACAATCAAATAATTAATAAATTTTTGTTTAAAACTCTATTCCTAAGAATTTTTTTGATATAAAGCCTATTTTAATAGTCTTTATTAGAAAGAACTATATTAATTTGACTCATAATATTGTTGCATTCATTTTTTATTTTGAAATGTACAATTTAAAATATGCTACATAAAAAAAAAACTTTAACATGAAATATAAAATTTAAGATAAATTTCAAACTTTAAAATTTGAATGAATTAATATAAAAATTGAAATATATAAAATAAAATTAAAATTTAAAAATTACATAAATGTATAAATGTACTGTAGTCAACTCTAATTCAAAAAATTGTATTGATAATGTTGACCACTAGTTACAAAAATCTAAAAATTAATAAGTGCATAATTAATTAATTACCTCTTCAGATTTGTTTTAAGTTTGCAACAATTAAAAAATGGTCCCCTCTTATACAAAACACTTCACTTGAATTGTTACAAATTTGTCACCATTATTTATCATTTTAATGAACATTATTTACAAATTTTAAAAATGAGTGCATAAAATTTCTCAAACAATAAGTATATAATAAATGAGTCAAATTATTCTTCGCATTAATTCTTGGCCGCATGCAAAAGCAGAGGGATCATTGATATTCAACATCTTTTTTTTCTTTTTTTTTTTCTCTCAAAAAGTTTTGGATAAAAGTAAAAATTTTCATCCACGAAATACAAAACCCTTATCTCTTACTACTGCTTGAATTCGGAATAATCTGACAATAAAGGTGGCAATTTGAGATATATACAATTAAAGGAATTCGAATTTGAAAAAATTGATACGAATAGTAATTGTGTCGTATTTTTATCGAATAATTAATAATTATGTTATATTCGTATTTGATTCTCTTAAACAAGTTATTCATATAAGACATGATTAATTAAATAAATAATTTTTTTAAACGAATAATTATATTTTAAATAAATAATCTTGTATAAACAGATGATCATGCTTAAATGAATATATTTTAATAACATAAAAAAAATAATATAATATTAATTTATTTATACCAAATAGGCCACTAATATAAAGATCTAATTATCACATATATATGATATTTGATAAATTAAAATATATTACTTTTTTAATAGCTAAGAGACCTTAATGTTAGTAACCTATATATGTCGCAACCATATAACTTTAATTGTGTTTAAACGAATAACTATGTTTTAACCAAATAATTATATTTAAATAAATAATCATATTTTAAACGAATAGATGTATATAAATAAATAATAGTATTTAAATTAATCATGTTGAAATAAACGGGTCAATAACTGTGTCTTAAATGAATAAGTATACATAAATGAATAATAATATTTAAATTAATTGTGTTTAAAAAACGGATTATATTTGTATTTAAATTTTTGACACGAATAATAAATAAATTGTATTTGTGTCGAGTTGACCCAAATATAATTCGTTTATCCGAATTGTCACCCTTACTTGAGAGTGTTAAGTGTGTCTCAGCCCAACCATCAATTGTGTTAAGACCACCCAAACTAAACATCGAAAATCTATTTTAAATAAAATTCATTTTGGTTTTTGTTTTGTTTATAAAGATAAGCTAGCTATTTTATGGCTCCTCATCATCCTCATGAACTATTTCTTATATTTATCTCTTGTTTTAGTACTTCAAAAAATTAATATATGCTATTTTTTTTGGTTAAGGGAATATTTTCAAATGTAAATAAAGTTATTCTAGAATATTTTGTCTTCATGGTAAACGTCCTTGTTTGAAATGTATGAATTTTCTGTCTATGAAACAAAATATTCTATTTTCATTGTGGACGTCCATTATTCATAATACTTATATGTGTGCATAAACACAAAATCTTGTATATTACACGATCTTGTATGAGTTTTTATTCTCATATTGATTACAAAAGTGTATAATCATTTTTAATAAAATTTGGATAGTTATATAATATATTTTGATTAATAAATAGTGATATAATCTTTTAACTTAAGAAGTATTTTATTGAGTGCGTGTGTATATATATATATATATTAATTCTCTCTTGAAAAGACATCTTTATTAGATGAAATAATGAGAGCCAGAATAAGAAACGATCATTATATCATTCTCGTTCTATTAAAATAAGAACATTCTTATTAGAGAAAAATTATATATATTATTCTTTCTATTCTCTCTTATTGTATTTATTAGAATAAAGACTTCTATCCCTAACTATTGGTCATTGGAACCTATAATTTAGGAAATTTTTAAAAAATGATAACTATTTAACTTCAAATTTTTGTTTTGATCACTGTTCAAAATTTTGTTTAAAAATGATAACTCAAACAAATTTTGAACAAAAATGCCCCATGACCAAACTTGTAAAACATAATCAAATTTTAAAATAACTTTTGAGTGAGAAGAAATTTTCTTCATATTCAAAAATTTATTTTGAGTTTGCATAAAGTTGAAAATGAAAAGTTGGTCATAAAAATATTTTGTTCAAAATTTGTTTGAATAGTCATTTTTGAACAAAATTTTAAATAATGATCAAAAGTAAATTTAAAGGCTAAAAGTAAGTCATTTTTAGAAAATCCCTACAATTTAATTATCGTAAGTTCTTGCATTATTTTTCTAATCAAATTTTATAATGAAGCTGGGAGGGAACGAGCATGAGAACAAAAATGTAGGAAAAATTATCATTTCTCCCCTAATATTTGCCCTAATATCCCAATATCTCACTTATATTTCAAAAATATTTAAAAACCCCATAAATGTTATGTCTATTGATATTAAAATCCACTTTTTGAGATTTTTTACTATATTACTTTAAAAGTTATAAAATGTCAAAGGTAAGTTATATAGCAGCCAATAATGGGTCTCATTTTCTTAATTATAGAAATATTAAAAATATATCTAGAGTCTAATTTGTTTCTTTAATTTAAGTAAAAGAGAGAGAGAGAAAAGTTTGGATTGTTAAAGAAAAAGAAAAAAAATTTTTATGGTTTAAAAAAAGGGTAAATGTTAATATATTTCCCATTAAACGTTTGTCAATTACACACAAGAGTACATTTTAAAAATATTTCGTAGATTAGAATGCTTGAAGAAGAAGGTTAAGGAACTATCAATTTGCAAAGAACTTGACTTATCTTCAAAATTTTTTCGACTTGCTTGGAGACAAAGATAATGAGTGAAAAAAAAAAAAAGAACAAATAAATTACTATAGACATGTCAAATTTTGTTTTGACTTTTGAGAAAAAACTAATGTTGGAAAAAGAAATAAATACAATAAATAAATAATATTAATATTAAACATAAACTTGATTTATTGTATGTGTCAAAGTTTTTTTTTTCTAATTTAATAACTTTATCAATGTAAAATATCAAAATTAAGATGTTCTCAAAAAGTGGATATAAAAGCTAACAAATGCAACATCAAGGGTGTTTTGAGTTATTTTTGAAAAAATAAGATGGATTATAAAATATTAGGTTAAAATTGAGGGTGAGTTAATGAATGTTTCCAAAATTCTTATTGGTGGAATCAAAATTTTCAAGTGGGACCAAGATGAGTAAAACCCAAAGGAGTGATATCTAGTGTGAAAAAAATATCCCAAACTCTTAATTCATTGTGTAAATTCTATCACTTTTTCTTCTATTTAAAGATATATATAGACTTTTGGTTTATGGATGCTCTCTCTCTTTCGTCTTCAAGCTCGTAATCAAGATTTCAGCCAAGGTATTGTTCATAAAATTTTGTAATAATAAATCGCTTTTAGTTTTATTTTAATTTACATTTCTCAAGATTGTCTTACAAATTAATATACATATATGTGTGCGTATCATAACCTTAATTTTTTTATATTATTTATGAATCATTGAATTAATATGCACATTAAACTTGCATGTGTGTTAATTACAATGTATGAATTACACGTTAGACATCATTAATACTAAACTACTAAAAATATATTAACCTCGTAGTTAAAAATATATAATGATTTGTGTAAAAAATATTGACACTCACACACGCACATGTATCTTAATCTAATAGTTAAAACTATAATAATTAAATCTAGCATGAGCATTATTTATAGTACATTAATTATCATTAATTACATGCGTAAGAAAGATAATCTCAATTGTTGAAGGGACGGGTCAACAAATGATGTAAAAATGTGTAATCTTATGAGGCTGTTAATACGTCCCCATTTATATATATTTACAGGAAAATTTATGTATACCACTGAAATATGGGAAAATGAGAAATATTCTTTTGCGTTTGAGGAAAGAAATACCTTTAAATTATGAAAAAAAAAACCACAAATAACCCCTTTATCTTTACTTTCATCAGTTAATTTATTACATTATTATCATTTGTATTCTTAAATTTTAAAAAAAAAAAATAAAGTAAGTTTTTATATTTTTTAATTATAATATTTAATCCTTACTTCAACATATCTCATAATATACTATCAAGTCCATTAAATGGAACTAAAAATCAAGGGGTGTATCTATTGTTTTTTCATACTTCAAGGGATATTTGTCTTTTCCTAAATTTGAGTAGCGTATATTGTCTTTTATATATATATATATAAAATCAACAACCCTATATTTTGCACATATTTTTACATCAAATTTTAACCCTTAAATTTAGTGTTTATCAAAAGTTATATAAAAAATTCTTACAAACTCATTTAACAGTCTTTTATATAATTTTTTCATTTCTCTTTCCTCTCTCATAAATAAATCCTAAAATCCCTCTCCTTCTCTCATATTTTTTTTATATTACATATTATTTCTCTTAAAAAAACTTAGTTACAAATAATTCATACGATAACCAGAAAAAGCGAGCATGGAGAGCCTCTTGTACATCTTTTTATTTTTAACTACGATTGTGCTTCATTGGTTTGCTACAAGTATTTTACAAATTTTAGCCCACTACTTTTGTGTTTCATTGACGTATTTTTACTTGCTATTGTTTGAATTTTGTTGATATTTTACTTGTTATTGCTATTATTTGTATTTTATTGATATTTTACTTATTGTTTTTGTTTCACTAATATTTTACTTACCATTATTTTGTTCCTATCCTTGGCTTGGTACTGGCGGTTTTATGGCTTTTTTTAAGATGTATTTTTATATTTTTTTATCTATAAATTTTATAACTTTTAAATCCTCTTACTTTTTTGCTACACCTATTTTTCTATTCTTATAATAAATTTTTTGTAATGTCTAAAAAATGTGTTTTCTTTTTGTCTTGCTGTAAATGAGAAATTCAAAATATATAAGCTAAATATGATTACCTATTGAGAAAAAAGAAAATCAAATTTCAAAGGTTAAGAGAGTTGCAAGAAAGAAGATATCGAATAAAGTAATACATTGAACTGAAGACTTTATATCATCACTGCCAATAGTTTATTGAATTTTATTTTATTTTTGTCTAGAATTTGTTGAATATTGTTTCTGATTTTTTTTTTTAATGTAGGTTGAATTGAATTCTAATTTGGAAGTAAGATAAAAAAGGACTTCTCATCAAACTTAATACGTAATAGAAGAAAAAAACGATGGAGACAAAGAAAGATTTTAGGATTTATTTATGAGAGAAGAAAGAGAATGAATATAAAAGATTATATTAAATGAGTTATTAGAATTTTTTTTTATTTATTATATGCAATATTGACTCTTAATAAATACTTAATTCAAGGGTTAAGGTTTCTTATAAAAATATGTGTAGAAATATAAGGTTACTGATCTTGCCTCATATTTATATAAGAGAGAGAGACACACAATGTATAATTTTTCTTTAATAAGGACATTCTTACTTTAATAAAGTAACAATGTGTTAGGTTATATTATCAAATTAATTACACAAAAGACAAAAAATGAGAGTTATTAGATCAATTAAGCGGTTCTTGCTAATGCATTTTTACTTCAATAAAGTTAGAACATCCTTTTATATATATGTTTATGTGTGTGTATACAAAGAGGATCAACGGTCTCTTAACACAATTCCTTACATTATGTCGACTATTAGATCTATTAACTTTTAATGGTTAAAACAGATCTAAAACATATAAAATAGAGCACTACAGTTAATATACATATAACAAACACATATAGACTTTTTATGTAACACCATAGACAATCACAAAAATTCATATTAACGTAATTTTTTTATGCATATATATGAATTAATTTTATTTAAATATTTTTAAAGATACTTAATTATTTATTAATCATTTAAAGTTTATAAAGTATAAATGTAAAAGTATTGATTTTATATTAAGTTGTTTGTTTTATTTCAATAAAAAAATAAAAAATATATAATTCATATTCGGATTTCGAATTATTCACATTTTAAACTAATTCACATTTCAATAAAAAGAAAACATTACATAAAACTAATAATTATAAAACTAAATTTATATGTATATATGTATGTATGTGTGTGTATATACATATAAATTTGGAATGTTAAATTTATAATTGTTGAACTTAACTTAAGGGAAGATTATAAATAGGTTTAAACCCATTAAATTAGGTTAAACAAGAATGACTTGTTGAGAATGCATTAATAAAAGACTCTATAGTTAAGGTGCCCCCATATGTGGAAGAATGACAATAGATAGCTATATTCAGACTTGGATACAAGGACAATTGTAAAAGGGAGAGCTTCATTTCTTTAGAATTGAAAATACTTTACTACGAGATATTGTATCCAAAAGGACAAGGCTGCTTCAGAAAAGAATGAGTAACAATGATAATAACTTCCATCAAGGCCTAGCACATTTGACACTTGCAAAAAGGGTTACAAATGCAAACGTAAGCCTTAATAGAAGACATTATACTTAAAGAGACAAGGTCACTTCTAAGAACGGGGAACGCTAATAAATAACTCTAGCCTTATATACAAAAGTACAAGGACTCTCACACATAAAGAGAGAAGTTTCCTTAGTTACGAAGTTTATAGTCTCTTAATGATGACTTGTATCCAGGGGTAAGAGGATTCTCACAAAAAAAGAGAGGTCTTGTATTTAAGAGGATGAGGAAACTCATAGAAAAAGAGAAACTTTCTTAATTATGAAACTTATATTATTTTCTATTAAGGTCTCATACTCAAGGGTATGAAGGTTATTTAAGGGTAATACATCGTCTACATAAAAGAAGTACTTTTTACAAAAATACACAATGTGAACTTCTTATATAAGAGTTCCAATATAACACCTTTAACTAAAGGTAAGAGGGCATATAGAACAAAATCAAAAGCACTCCTTAGATAAAAGATATGTGATGTGAACTCCTTATATGGGAGTCATATATTTCATATAATGCCTTTTTTCCTTAAAAAAAAAAAGAAGTGTTTCTTACATAAAAGACACATCTTTATATCTCATATCGAGGGGTATGAGGCCATTGCAAAGAATTAGAAAATGCTCTTTGCACGATAGATAGATGACATGAACTCCTCATATAAGTCACACGTCCCTCATCTTAATCATTCTTTAGCAAATGATACTCTGTCTTCTACAAGTGATTCGCTTTATCTTGAAGAATAAAAGAGATAAATATAACCTTTTGCTTATCGTCATAATTGACGACCGTAATTATCTTTCATATTTATTTTAATCATGACTCAATTATTGTAGAATTAATTGTTTTATGAAAAATATGTGGTGCCAATTCTCGAATCTCTCCAAGCCCATTGTGCCTTTATTATTTGTGTCACCATCTTGCCCATTAACATTCCCATTACGTTGAGAGTTATTTTTTAATCAATTATTATTGTGTGCTCCACTATGATAGCCATCATTTGCATCTACGGTTGACATTTCGAGTGAGTTGATGAAGAGTGAGTAAGGTTAGCCCCATTAGTTGTGCCTAACATTACTAGGTTTTGTGTTACTCTTCCAATATTAGTTTTAGTAGTTGGTGACATTCTATCTAATTCATAACCAATCATAAATTAGAAAAATATTATTCCTAATAAGACACCACAAAATAGAATGCATATGCACATCAAACTATAAAATTAAGAGAAAATAAAATTATGAAAATAAATTAATTAATCTTTTATTAATACACCAAGATTTTTTTTTTATGCTTCTTTCTCCCAAAATTTGAATCAATTACCACATGTATGCCTATTCAATTTATCATAAAGTTTTCAAAATCATATCTTAGGCTCTGATACTATAAATGTAACACCTAAAATTTGTCGTACAAAATATTATAAATGTGAAGGTTTTACTCGACATTTGGAGTGGAATATTTTGAAACATGTTATCCAATTTTTGGTTTAATTCTATTAGAGTTCTTATACCTCTAGTTATTTTTCATGATTAGTCCCCTTTCAATTTAATGTTAAAAATATTTTTTATATGAAAACTTGAAGGAAGATGCTAATATAAAGCAACCTCTAGGGTGTGTTACTTGGGGAGAGTCTTGCTTGGTATTTTAGTTGAGAGAAGCTATATATATTTTTAACCGATCTCTAGGGACATGGTTTAAAAAATTTAGTGGCGTATTGATATCTTTTAATTTTAATAAAATGTCAATTTGATCATTCAGTTTTCATTCAACATATCTCGTAAGGAATATTTATGCTTATGTTGTATATAGATGATATTATTATTTTTAGGAATGAATTACATGACATTGAAGTGGGGGAGAATTAATTGAAGAAATATTTCCAAACTAATTACTTGGGTCAACTTAAGTATTCTTTAGGCATTAAAGTAGCTAAAGAAAAGAAAGATCTAGTGTTGTCTGAGAGGAAATATGTTAGGATTTATTGTCAAAAACAAAAATGTTAAGATCCATAAAATTGTTACTTTTATAGACCCAAACATGGAGTTTGATAGTGAAAATAGTTCAAAGTTTAAGAACAAAAAGAGATACTTTTATTTTGCTTCATTGAGTTTTTCGCTAAAAAAATGCTACAAGTTGGCCATTTTGACTCAGAACTCTCCCTGTAATTATCTAGATGCGTCACAAGCTAATTCAAAGGCGTTAGAGAAGTCATGATGTGTTAACATAGCTACCTCACTCATCTTTTGCGTAATGTCTTCAAATACCTTAATGATAGCAGGAGTCTATACAACTCCCTTTTTCTTGTGCAGTTAATAGTGAGTGCCATAATGGTAATAAACTATCTAATAAATTTCCTATGGAAGGATGTTAACCCATGAAAACTATGTACCTTAGTTATGGACTTAGGAATTGGCCAATCTTTCATGGCTTTAACTTTGTCAGGATCACCAATAATGCCTTGAGCGAATGCCATAAATTATAAAAAGAGAACTTGTATTGGCAATAAAGAATATTTCTCAAGACTAACATACATCTTCCTAGCTCTGAGAGCGAGAACTTGATTAAGGTGATCTAAATGCTCTACTATATATAGATTTGCTATAAATGAGAATGTCATCAATGTAAACTGCTAGAAATTTCCCAATGAAAGGTTGTAACATATATGTCATCACTCTTATAAAGGTACTAAGGTTATTGTATATGCCAAAAGGAGTAACTAACCATTTATATAAACTATGGGGATTAAAAAGTTGTCTTTCATTCATCACCCGGCTTAATCCTAATTTGGTGATACCTACCACTTAGATCTATCTTAGAAACCACCGAGAGCTAGCTGGTTCATCCAACATGTCATTAAGTTGAGGGATGGGAAACATATAATTAATGGTAATTTTATTTATAGCTTGACTATCGATGTATATTCGCTAAAACGTATCTTTCTTAAGGGTCAGTAGTACCAGGATAGTATAAAAGCTTAAACCATAATAAATGAATCCTTTATCTAAAAGATCTTGTTTTTGTCAATTCAACTCAATCCTTTCTAAAAGGTTTTAACCTATAATTAGGCAAGTTAGGTAATTGAGATCTCGGGAATAAATCAATAGCACGTTAGATGTCTATCATAGGTGGTTATAGCTATGAGTCTATGACTTGAAGACGCTAGTGGATTCTTTTTACTACCAATGCATACATTACACCTATCTTTTTACTTTATGTTAAAATGTCTAGGGCCTAATATATGAAGCTCATGTTGTCTGGTTAATTTTGAAGAGATTCCTTTGGCTCAATTTCAATGGTTTTTGAAGGATTTTAGACTAGTTCATTGGGTTTGGCAAGTCGCAAAGTGATGGTCTTACTATTATGAGTGAACATATAAATGATCTCTTTCCTAAAGTTCTAAACATCATGGTCATAGAGCCAAGACCTACATAATAAAATATGGACAATGCCTATTAGAAGAATGTCACAATATATATATCTTTAAAATAAGAATCTAACTTAATAAGCACTAAGCATCTCTTGGTGACTAGCAGAGATGTCTCATTCACCCAAGCAACTCCAAAAAGGTGATGGTGTGGTTCAGGGTTAAGTAAAATCTAGCAACTACGAATTTGGTAATAACATTTATGGTACTACCCCCCCCAATCATTAACTTACGTATCTTGTCCTTGCATGAAATAAAACTATGAAAAATGCTAATTCATTTTCATGCATTAAGGTTAGTGAGAATGGACAAAATCTATCTTATCATAGTTGATCATGCATTATCCCTTTCTATCCCTTATACTCTCTTCTAAATCTAAGTCATGACATACCTCTATCAGATCAACAATCTTTATCATGTAATCAACTAAAGATGGGCCATTATGCTCTTGCTCTATGGTTACGATACGATAAGGACAACGAGAAGTTATATGCCTTTTTGTGTGACAATGGAATACTCAATTTGAAAGAAAGTGGGACGCGAACTTGACAAGTTTGATGGCATATCTCTAGAATTACTAACTCGAGGGTTGTAGCTAACACTAAAGTTTGATGCACTGGGACCTCAAGAAGTGACAGTTTGAAAACTAGCTATAAGCTTATCTATCATTATATATCTCGAAAAGCGTGGTCTATTGATCTAAGAGATATTCTTCCTAAGTTTGGGGTTTTGTAGGAATTCTTCCATATCTAAAGCTCTATGATAGGCATCTTTCAAGGGCTTAGGAGATTATAATCAACTTCTAATTTAATCTCCTCTCTTAATCCATTAAAAAACCTATGTAATGTTAGCTAAGGTTCCTTTATAAGGTTGCAATGTAAGATAAGTCTTTTAAATTGATTAAGGTATTAAATGACAAGGCCATTATGCTCTTGCTCCATGGTTACGATACGATAAGGACAACGAGAAGTTATATGCCTTTTTGTGTGACAATGGAATACTCAATTTGAAAGAAAGTGGGACGCGAACTTGACAAGTTTGATGGCATATCTCTAGAATTACTAACTCGAGGGTTGTAGCTAACATTAAAGTTTGATAAACTGGGACCTCAAGAAGTGACAGTTTGAAAACTAGCTATAGGCTTATCTATCATTATATATCTCGAAAAGCGTGGTTTATTGATCTAAGAGATATTCTTCCTAAGTCTGGGGTATTGTAGGTATTTTTCCATATCTAAAGCTCTATGATAGGCATCTTTCAAGGTCTTAGGAGATTATAATCAACCTCTAATTTAATCTCCTCTCTTAATCCATTAAAAAACCTATGTAATGTTAGCTAAGGTTCCTTTATAAGGTTGCACTGTAAGATAAGTCCTTTAAATTGATTAAGGTATTAAATGACAAGGCCATTATGCTCTTACTCTATGGTTACGGTACGATAAGGATAACGAGAAGTTGTCTGCCTTTTTGTGTGACAATGGAATACTCAATTTGAAAGAAAATGGGACGCGAACTTGACAAGTTTGATGGCATATCTCTAGAATTACTAACTCGAGGGTCGTAGCTAACACTAAAGTTTGATGCACTGGGACCTCAAGAAGTGACAGTTTGAAAACTAGCTATAGGCTTATCTATCATTATATATCTCGAAAAGCGTGGTCTATTGATCTAAGAGATATTCTTCCTAAGTCTGGGGTATTGTAGGTATTTTTCCATATCTAAAGCTCTATGATAGGCATCTTTCAAGGTCTTAGGAGATTATAATCAACCTCTAATTTAATCTCCTCTCTTAATCCATTAAAAAACCTATGTAATGTTAGCTAAGGTTCCTTTATAAGGTTGCACTGTAAGATAAGTTCTTTAAATTGATTAAGGTATTAAATGACAAGGCCATTATGCTCTTGCTCTATGGTTACGATACGATAAGGACAACGAGAAGTTATATGCCTTTTTGTGTGACAATGGAATACTCAATTTGAAAGAAAGTGGGACGCGAACTTGACAAGTTTGATGGCATATCTCTAGAATTACTAACTCGAGGGTTGTAGCTAACATTAAAGTTTGATAAACTGGGACCTCAAGAAGTGACAGTTTGAAAACTAGCTATAGGCTTATCTATCATTATATATCTCGAAAAGCGTGGTCTATTGATCTAAGAGATATTCTTCCTAAGTCTGGGGTATTGTAGGTATTTTTCCATATCTAAAGCTCTATGATAGGCATCTTTCAAGGTCTTAGGAGATTATAATCAACCTCTAATTTAATCTCCTCTCTTAATCCATTAAAAAACCTATGTAATGTTAGCTAAGGTTCCTTTATAAGGTTGCACTGTAAGATAAGTTCTTTAAATTGATTAAGGTATTAAATGACACTAAAAGAGGCCTGTTAAGGTTCAAAATTTGATCTAGTGGTTTACCTTTATGTGTTATAGATAAACTTAACACATGGATCATGGTAGGATTCTTTGGTTATTTGTTTACTTTAACTTACTAAAATTGGAAGACTAGTGTGTTAATAATAGTAGTAAGGTTAGTAAGTTGGTATTGCATGCTAGTTATTGTCTCTTGTATGGTACTCACATTCTCCTCAAGTTTGATGATTTGATAGTTTGATTCTCTTTGATATGATTGAAAGGTTTGTTCAAAGATTACGAATGATAATTTTTTTAACTAGGTTTCACTTACAATAATCAACTATTTTCACATACCTCCCCTAGTTTTTTGTAAATCACATGTAAATTGAAGGTTTGTAAAAATTCACAGCTATCTACCCTATTACAGTAATTCCATCCTATTGACTATAAGTTGACCGTTAAAAAATAGGTAATATAGTAATTTCTTTCTACCAAATATATATTTCATTTTTCTCTCACATATTTGAAATTTATTTTAATTAAGATCAAAATACAAAACAACACCTTAATTTATAATTTTTTAACTATAGCTTTATAGCTATCACCGCCTCTCACCACTAGGCCAAAATATAAACATAAGTGAGAGCTTTTTTATCGGAAACCTCCCATCATTATCAGCTACTGTGAATATAATGGCACCATGCTCACCCTATCATGCCATTATCATAGTCTCTAACTCTTGCGTCGTTGTTGCTTCCCCAACTCTCAAGCATCAGATTCTGAGGCTATACACATTTGAAGTTTATAGAATACCAATTGCTACGATAATCAAGAAAGATTTTATCCCTGATTATCTTAATATAATCTTTTTCAAAGAGTTAAGACTTGTAATGGTGGAGACTGAAATGAAATTTGAGATGAATGATTCAATGGCCTTTATTATCTACAGAGTTATAGATAACATTAATAATGTTCTATTTGGAGCTCAACAATGTCAAAATTTTCAATTTATTTATTTTATTTATTTTGTTAATTATTTTCAAACGGTTGTCATTGGAGTTCTAGTAATTGTGGGAGATGGTTTTGATTTGAGTTTTAATAGTTTTGGGAGATCAATCATTAACTGTACTAGAGCTTAATAACTTTAAAATTTTCAATTTAACTTTTATTTATCTTACAAAGTATTTTCAAACTATTTTCATTTGAGTTTTACTAGTTTTGAGAGACCAATTATTAATTATTCTAATAATGTTGAAAGTTTTTCGAGTTTCAATGAAATTACAAAAACACAACATTTTATTTTATTTTTTTTGTAAATTCTTTTCAAAATCAAGACTCTTGTCATTAAAATACATTGAGTAAGAGTGTTCTAGAGATTTAAAATATAAAAAGTGAAAGTAAGCATATTTTTGACTTTTGATTATTTTTTGTTGGTCAATTAGAGTTAATTGATGAAATCACAGTACCAAGAGATATACTTGTAAATTTTCACAAACCTTCCATTTACATGTAATTTTCATAAACTTTAAAGGAGGTGCGTGAAAATACCCCTTACTCTAATACTAACTAAATGCTAACACTAAGTATAATGTACCTTCAATAAAATTTGAAATGATGGCCTTTTTTTTTTGTTAAGTTTTCAAGAAAGTTGCAAGAAATTTGGGTGTAGCAATAGAGTTATGCAATTACTTGAAGACTAATAAAAACTTTCTAGTAGAGTAGTAAATTCTGGGAAAAGTCCTTACCTTGGCAATATTCATGGGCCAAAGTTGTTACAAGGTTTAGCAATTAGGTCTTTGAATAATTATGATCTAACCCCAAAAGTTTTGAGAGTTTTATAGATTGCTCTCCAAGAACAAAGTTGAAAGGGTTTTATGGATCTAAAGAGGGAAAGGGTTGAATGGTCGAGATATATTTTTTTTTTCCTTTTTCTAGTGTGGCAACAACAGTAATTGATAACAGTGATGGCTAAATGACAATATTGGTGGTGGGTTTTGGGGTTAGGTTTTGAGCATAGATACAAAATTAGGTTTTAATACAAAATTGATGTAGCACTAAATGAGAATAATAGAAAGGGAAGAAAATTTAGAGAGAAATGGAAGAGAATTAGAGTTAAAGAAATTAATTTATTGATTCAAATGTTAAAAATTTGACTAAACATTGAAGTTTTGCCCTTACTTGTAAGCAAATAAAGAAATCTAATTTTACTTAACATAAATAATGTGTTTATAATCATTTAAGGTAAGGAAACCGAGTTTAGGAAGGTAAAAATTGAATTCCTAAATAGTCATAGAGAGGGAAATAATCAAACAAAATTAATTCTTTTTTTGACACTTAACACAAGTCCTCAGCTCCTTTAGATGTTATACATCAATAAGACACCATCTACATAAAAAGAGAAGTACTCTTTATAAAAATATATATGATGTCAACTTCTTACATGAGAGTCCTAACATAACACCTTTAATTAAAGGTAAGAGGGCATATATAACAAAGTCAAAACCACTCCTCACATAAAAGATATGTGATGTGAACTTTTCATACGAGAGTTATATATTTTCCTATAATGCTTTTTATCCTTAAGGGATATTATCACATTCCTCCCTTGAGATTTAGGATTGTATCAATTAGTAGAAAATTTAAAGAATATGTCACTTACCTCTTTTACTGTTACTTTTGACAATTAATTGATTGTCAACATTAAGGGCAAATATGTTAAAAACAATTTGATTTTTGATTTTGGCTATCGATTGTTTGCCTTTTAATTTGCATTACTCAATTTTTCAAGAGAGCTTACAATTTTACACATCAACTTTGTCTTTTACATCATTAATATTGGTAACTGAGGCAGTGCTGCCATTCATGGCTATGGCTTCCTTAAGAATGAGTTTCAACTTCTCAAATATTATAATTGCAGATTCAAGCATGTCAATTGCTTTATTCCTATAAATTCGTGCAATCTTGATCAAATTCTCCAAGACATGCTCAATAGCTTTTAACCATACTTTTCAAAATCTCTTCAACAGATTCATTAGCACTTTTCCCCATTTTCAGGGTACAATAACTACTAATTCTAGTTGCAATCACCATATCATTGATAGTTTCTACCATTTTATAGCTTCCAAGCACTGTTACAACTTGTCTTATCTCAATTTCCCAGGTAAAAACACTTTCACCTTTTGTTGCAGATACCAAATTCTTTACTTCGTTCATCATAATTGATACCACTATTCGATCATATTTCTAACCTAATGTTTCCAATTATTGCCCTTTCGTCATCTATTTTTTGCTTTCAAATTTCAATAATCTTTTGTAAAATAAACCATTAGAACTCGCAATGAAGTTTCTCGATTAGATTAAGGATAGATAAGATTTTGTTGAGTGTTGGATGGGCTAGTAGGGATAGAAAAATTAATAAGTTAGATAAAAGGCAGTATGTGAAAGACATTTTAGTAATTATATATTTAATGGTTAGTCAACAAACAGTTAAAAGGAGGTAAGTGATACATTTCTTAAATTTTCTATCTAAGTGATACAATCACAAACCTTAAGGGAGAAATGTGATAAAATCCCTTGTCTTTAGAAAAGAGAAAAAGTGTTCCTTACATAAAAGACATGTCTTCATATAACATCTCATATCGAGGGGTATAAGGCCGTTACAGAGAATAGAGAGCTACTTTTGACATGATAGATATAGGACACTAACTCCCCATACGACTCACATATGTGACTTGCTTCTTCATCTTGTAGAACATAAAAAACATAACTTTGGTTATTGTCACAATTAATGACCATAATTATCTTTTGTATTTATTTTAATCATGCCTTAGTAACTATAGAATCAATAATTTTATGAAAAATAGGTGGTACCAAATTCTTGAATCTCTCCAAGCTCCTTATGCCTCTACTACTTGTGTCCATCTTGATAATCAACATTTCTATTACTTAGAGAGATGCATTTTAAGCAATTGCTGTTATTAGACTATTTTATGCTTCATTATGATAACCATCATTTGCATTTAAGGTTGACTTTTCGAACATGTTGATGAAGAGTAGGGTTAGCCTCACTAGTTATACTTTGAGCATTACTTGTTCTTGTATAGCTCTTTTAATATTAGTTTTAGTAGTTTGTGACATTCTATCTAATTCATAGCCAATTATAAATTTTAGGGAAAAAGGCATTTCTAATAAGATATGATAAAGTAGAACATATATGCAAATTAAATTACAAAATTAAGAGAAAAAAATGTTGAAAATAAATTAATCAATCCCTTATTAATACATTGAGAACTTTTTTCTATGCTTCTCTCTCCCAAAATGTGAATCAAATTTCATGTTTATACCTATTAAATTTATCATTAAAGTCTATAAAATCATATCATAGGCTTTAAAACTATAATGTAAAACCTTAAATTTGTCATATGAAATACTACAAAAGTTACTCACACACATAAAATGGATTATTTTGAAACATTTTCTCTAGTTTCTTGGATTAATTTTGTTAAGAGTTCTTCTACCTTTAGCTTTTTTCCATGATTGGGTTATTTTTCAACCTGATGTTAAAATGCTTTTCTATATAGAGACATGCAGGAAAAGTTTATATAAAGCAACCTCTAGGGTTTGTTGCTCAAGGGGTGTTTAACTTGGTATATTGGTTGAGAAAAGCTATATATTGTCTTAAGCAATCTCTAAGGTCATGGTTTGAAAAATCTGGTAGTGTATTGATATATTTCAATTTCAAAAGATGTCAATCTAATCATCTAGTCTTCATTCAACATATCTCATTAGAAATAGTTATTCTTATGGTATATGTAGATGATATTATTATTTTTTGGAGTGATTTGCACGGCATTGAGGTAGTGAAAATCAATTGAAAAAATATTTTCAAACTAAAGACGTGGGTCAACTTAGATATTTCTTGAGCATTGAAGTAGTTAAAGGAAAGTAAGGTCTGGTGTTATCTCACAGGAAATATGTCCAAGATTTATTATCAAAAAACAAAGATGTTAGGATCTAAACCAACTGATACTCCTATGGACCCAAACATGAAGCTTAATGTTAAAAATATTCAAAGTTTGAGGGCAAAAAGAGATATAAAAGCCTCTTGAAAAAATTTATGTATTTGACAAGAACAAGACCTATTATTACTTTTGCACTTTGAACTGTTAGTCAATAGATGCAAAAACCTAAGAAGATTCATTAGGTAGCACATTAGATATTTTATGCTTCTCTGATATAGATTGGACAAGATCTAAAAATGACAGACGATCTACAAGTGGTTATTGTAAATTTCTTAGTGGCAACCTAATGACTTAAAGGATAAAAAAAAAAAATGTTGTAGCTAGATATAACACTGAAATAGAATATTGAGCTATAACTCATACAACTATAAACTAATGTAGATTAAAATTCTTCTAAAAGTATTGCTCCATTTTTAATAAAAAAAATTATTGCTTTAGGAGAGGTCGTTACTCTATATATCAAGTCAAAAGATCCAATTGCACACATCTTCATTAAAGTTGTGAACAAAGTAATCTTTGTGTATCTTGTTCTAAGCTGAGCATTAGTAATATTTATGCTCTAGCTTGAGGGGGAGTATTAGAATAGAAATTTGACTTATTTAGTTTCACTAGATTTAGTCTTATTAAATATATTTTTATTTTGGGATATTATCATATACCTCCCCTAAGGTTTGCAGAAGTATCACTTTGATAGAAAATAACCTTAATGTATCACTTATCTCTCCTAAATTATTAGTTGACTAACTTTTAAATATATAATTACTAAAATACCCCTAACACACTACATTTTATGAATACAAATTTGTACTACAAAAACAATCTTGGTGTCAATGAATAAGATTAAATACTAGTCTTGTTATTTTGATGTTTTGAGCTTTGGAAAATGTGGTAATTATAATATTCCTTATAGCCAATGATGATGCTTCCCTTGATCTTATGGCACTTAAATGAATTTATTTGTCGTGGTTTGTAAGTAAGCTCTTTTAGAACTTTCTCTAACCATTGATATGAAAAGCTCCAGTGTACCTTTATTTAATCAATGCTACTCATATCCCACAAGCATAGCTATCTATGCAACCACATCTTGGTCTCAAGCCTAGATCATTAAGCTTAATATATCCATGTAATAGTATTGTAAAAGTTATAACATTAAGATATGAGATCTTGTTCTACTATACAATTTTGTGAGTTATTTCAACATCACTAGCTATTGCATAACATAAAATCAAAGCATTTTCTTTTACTTTAATGGCATCAAATGCAATTAACCTTTTTCACTTTTCACAAGCATTTAATCAAACACTTTCTTAACATAAAAAATTGACTCAGTTTTGGCATAGAAATTCAAGAGATTGTTTTTCAAGAAAACCCTCAAATAAATTTTATTTTCCAAAAACTCAACGTCACTCCCTCCTCTGCCCTTTCTCCAAACCTTCCATCTTCTTTGACCCAACTGTCTTTTGCCACTCACCTTTCAAATTCTAAGAATGAAGACATACATGGTGCAAACTTACCAAGCTTAGTCTCCTTACTTCCCCAAGTAGCTTATTGCACTGCAACCTCATTTTGCTCTTTTTTCACTATCTTCTTATATATATTCCGTAAAATGGTGGCCTTTGTATGTGATAGAAAGGCTCTAGTTCCTTAGATAATAAAGAAAAAATGAAATTTAATTATTTTTACATTTTTGCCCTCAAAGCTAAAGGTCAACTAACAGTAAATGGTAACAGTAGAAGAGGTAAGTGATATATTTATATTACTTTCTATCAAAGTGATACTTATATAAACCTCAAAAGAGGTTTATCATAATAACCATTTTATTTTAAGTGTTATTAGTTTTTTTCTTAGTTTGTTAGGGATTTCTAGGTTTATGAAAATTCATAATTTATGTTAGTTTACTATTTTAACCTATATAAAGGCACTTCTATGCACCTAATTTAATATTCAAGAGAGATTTAATATAATTTTTTTCTTTAATAGAAACCAAAACCTCAATGTTTTAAAGTATAAATTAAAAACCTTATAAAACAAATAAACCTTATAAAACAAATAAACCTTAGTAACCTCAATGTGTAGTGACACTATTGAAAATAAAACTTAATACCAAATTAAAACAAAATATTTCTAAACAAATAAACATTTCAATATCTCTCATAGCCAAATTCAATGAAGTCCTTATGAATTCTCTATTCATCTATATAAAACTTTAATATGTAAAACATTAATGACGAGGGATGAACATCAACTTGGTAAATAAATTCATACATAACATTTATGATTTTTATAAATATTTGTACATATATTTAATAAACATATAAGCATGATTATAAACATTTATTCAAGATCAATAACATTAGCTCATACCACACAATATCCAATTAGAATAGAACAAAGTATCTCAAAAATTTAATTATTAATTAGTATGTCAACAATTGTAACTTGGCTAGCTAATCAATAATATAACGATAATAATCATAATATAATGATGATATAATCATAATAGAATAGTAACAATAATCATATCATTAGACAATGAGTTACAACATTCATTACACAGTCAATTTTTTATGTATGACATAATCAATAACATTTTTTCGATTGTATCTTGTATAAAATATTTAATTATTAAGATAATTTGGCAAATCATTTGTAAACATTTAAAAAGTCTAAAATATAATATTCTTTAAAAATAATTTCATTGAAAACAAAAATACCTCATGTGTAAATTTGCTTACCTCGCAAGACACTAAGTATTTTCTATACTTAACCGAAAAATAACTTATGTTCCAAGGAGAAAAAGCAACTAGAAAATCTTTTCTACAAGGTAGTCTAATAAATGCAATTTATAAAAAAAAGAATATATACAAACTAGAAGTGTCGAGAATAGAGAAAAGAAAACTTAAATTCAAATCAATAAATCCTTAATCCTTAATCCTTAATACTTATTTGGGTAATCTTCAATTTAACCCAACCAATTTTGACAATTTTTATCACACCTCTAAAATTTATGAAAGTCATTATTGTGCCTCCAAATGTTAATACTAAACATTATCTTTAACAATTTATTTTAGTTGATTGTGTTGACCATGTAAAAAGACAATATAACCCCTACAAAGGCTAACATGAATTTTTTTTCTTTTCTTCTTCTTTCCTTATTTCGTCATCACTTCATCTCTCTTACATGATTGCTACAAGCCGCCTTCTATGGCTGCTAAGAATGAATAGAGAAAGGTAGCCTTCCACAGTTGATAAGAAATGAACAAAGAAAGGCAGCCTTCCGTGTTTGCTAAGAATGAATAAAGAGAGAAAAAAAAGAATAGAGGAGAGAGAAGGAAGAAAAAAAAAAAAAAAACTATCTTTTACCAATTTAAGTTTATAAAATTATAATTTTACCCTTTTAACTATTTAAAAAATAACAATAAAAATTAATGCAGGAGGTGGCATAATGACTTTAAAAAATTCTGGGACATAACAAAAATTGTCAAAATTAGTTAGGATAAAATCAAAATTACCCCAATAGGTATAAAACATTTCTTGATTCCAATTTAATTTTTCTTTTTTCTATTCTCAACACTTCCAATTGTACATATTCATCTTTTTATAATTGCTTCAATATGAGAGTTTAACGCTGCAATGACTTCTTCTTCTTGTTTATGGTTTTAGAACTTTTTTTTTTTTTTTACTGATGTCTAAATATAATTATTCAAATGTTCAAAATTCGTTTGTTTTTCTAATTTGTATATGAATATTTGTTAAAAAATTTGACTTAAATTTGAATGAGTAAAAGTTTGAATAATCTAAACAGTTTATTTGTACCTTTAATTTATTATTTAATATTTATGTATGTTAACAACTTAATACATTAGTTTAAAATTTTTTAGAACATATATGTCAATTTTAATTGTTTCAGATTTTTTAGTTTTTAAAAAAAATAGAAAAAACTTAATATTTATATTCAGACATTTAAAGTTAAAAAAAAACATATTATTTAAATTCAGATTTCAACCATATTTAGATTTTATATAGAAAAAACAAACACTACATTAATCTTTTCGTGTCTTCAAATTACAAATTAATCTGATCAACAATTAACTTATCAGATCAGAGAGTTTTCATTGACAACACTATTAACACCCGAATACCCACCTTATTTTGCAAGAAAGAGAAAAAAAATTACCGTAGACACAAGTTCAACAATTCTACTCATGCAGGTTAATCAAAACATGTACATGTGGTGAAGTAAGGTTTAGTATGTGAAAATGTGAAAAAGAACAAAAAGTTGATCAACATTTGCATCAATAATAATAGTTTAACATGTATGGTACTTACTGCCATACTGAATTTCAATTAAACAAGACAAAAAATAAATAAATATGAAGGGATTGTTATATACACTCTTCTCTTTTAAAAATTTACTTATATTGTTTCAATTTTAATAGTATGTTTCAATATTTAAATTAAAAAAATATAAGACATTTAAAGTCCTAGAATACGTTTAAGATTGCTATTGGAGGATGCAAAAGTGATTTTTATTAGTCAAAAATTATTTTAAGTGTTCAATAAAATTTGTTCATAATCGCTTTTGACAAAATCACCTCATCTAACAACAGATTATGGAAAGTAGAAAGAGAGTTATTTTTTAAAATTTGATTTTAAAAAGCTATTTTATTTTCAAATATAATATCAAATATACTGATTTAAATTTACAAAAATCTCTAAAATAAACTTTAAAAAAATAATTATTAAATTTCAACCTTACTTAGAAAATGAAATTGTTAAAATCATAACATTTTTTATTATTATATTTTACTTTTTGAAAATATAATTAAAAATTTATATTTTTTTAATATAAATTATCTTCAGGTATATATATATATATACACATACAACTACTTATATAAAATTAAATTTCATTTATTATATACATTTTGGTAATTAGAATTATTATAATATTTTAATAATAAAATTGATTAAACGCACAAAAGTGTTTTTAAAATTTACAATATTTTTAAAATTAAAATTTATCGAATATTAAATTAATTTTTTCAAAATTAATTGTTTTTAAGAATCAATTTCAAACTGACCCTTAATATATTGTCGTAAAGTTCAAATATGATTTGGAAAATGTGCAGTTGAGGTGACAATCTTATTATAGGGAACTCACAACATGCACAAATTTCAAAATTATAGGTCATATAAAAACAAAATAATTGTAAGTGTAACTGTAACCCTTAATATATTCTTCTTTTCGTTTGTGGTCTCAGAGACTCTTTTTTTTTTTTTTTCTGAAATCTAAATATAATTATTTAAATGTTTGAAATTCGTTTATTTTTTAATTTATGAATATTTATTAAGAATATTTGAATATAATTAAGTTAAAAAATTTGATTTAAATTTAAATGAGTAAAACTCTGAATAATTTAAATATTTTATTTGTCAATAATATGCTTAGTTTATTATTTAATATTTATTTATGTCAACAATTTAATATATTAGTTTAAAATTTTTTATGACATATATATCAATATATTGGTTTCAAATATTTTATTTTTAAAAAAATAAAAAACTTAATATTTATATTTAGATATTTAAATAAAAAAATACAAACATATCATTTAAATTCAAATTTTAATTTAATTCAAATTTCATCAATGTTTAGATTTCATTAAAAAAAAAAAAATAAACACTATCTTAATCTCCCAATGTCTTTAGATTACAAACTAATCTGATCGACAATTAACTTATTAGATCAGAGAGCTTTCATTGACGGCATTGTTAACACCCCAATACCCACCTTATTTTGCAAGAAAGGGAAAAAAAATTACCATAGACACATGTTCAACAATTCTTCACATGCAAGTTAAGCAAAACATGTACATGTGGTGAGGTAAGCTTTAGTATGTGAAAATGTGAAAAAGAACAAAAAGTTGATCAACATTTGCATCAATAATAATAATTTAACATGTATGGTATTGATTGCAATACTGAATTTCAATTAAACAACACAAATATATATATATATATATATGTGAAGGGATTGTTATATACACTTTTTTTCTTTCAAAAATTTACTCATATTGTTTCAATGTTAATAGTATGTTTCAATATTTACATTAAAAAATATAAGACATTTAGAGTCCTAAATTCCGTTTAAGATTGCTATTGGAGGACGCAAAAGTGATTTTTATTAATAAAAAATTATTTTAGGTGTTTCATAAAATTTTTTCATAATCACTCTTAAAAAATTACCTCATCTAACAGCAAATTATGAAAAGTAAAAAGAGTTACCTTTTAAATTTTGATTTTAAGAAGTTTTTTTTTTTTTTTCGAAATATAATATCAAATATACCAATTTAAATTTACAAAATTCCAAAATTAACTCTAAAAATAATTATTAAATTTCAACCTTAATTAGGAAATAAAATTGTTAAAATCATAGTATTTTTTATTATTATATTTTACTTTTTGAAAATATAATTAAAAAGTTTATATTTTTGTAATATAAATTATCTTCAGATATATATATATATACATACATACAACCACCTATATAAAATTAAATTTCATGTATTATTATCTACATTTTGGTAATTAGAATTATTATAATATTTTAATAATAAAATTGATTAAACACACACAAGTGTTTTTAAAATTTACAATATTCTTAAAATTAAAATTTAATGATCATTAAATTAATTTTTTTAAAAATTAATTATTTTTAAGAATAAATTTCAAACTGACCCTTAATATATTGTTGTAAAGTCATTTGAAAAATGTGCAGGTGAGGTGACAATCTTATTATAGGGAACTTACAGTATGCACAAATTTTAAAATTATAGGTCATTTAAGAACAAAATAACTGCAACTGTAACTATTACTAGCTTGACTAAAACAATCCCGTTGCCTCATTATTATTATAATTTCAAAGTTACATTCTCCCATGAGCACGGCACAGACATGAAGAACAACTTTCTCCTCAATTCTCTCCTCCTCGGTACCAACACTTGTATGTATATATGTATGTATTTACATGTAAATTATTAATCCATCCCTTTTGTTCAGCACTATCATTAATCTAACTATATGTTTATATATGCATTAATCTGCTTTGATCTTCCTATTTTGTAGATTAATCTCATTTTGATATGTATGATTAACCTGAAGAATTTATATATGTGTGTTGTGTGCGTGTGTGTGCGTGCGCGCGTGTGTATATATATATATATATATTAGATGTAAGGTTCTGATTAAGACCCGTAGTTACTGCACTTACATGTCTAGCTAGTTTTGAACAGCAAGCAAGCTGGTGCCGCCCTTGAGCATGTGCACGTGTAATAGGATACTATGCATCCAAAAGATTAACAACTAATCAACAAAAGTAAACCAGATTGTTAAAATTTAGCCGTCCGATTGTATTACACACCAGACTTGAGCTATGCTTTGCTGAGAATGATAGAGAATAGAGATCAACCTTCCTTCCTCTCTCTCCTCCATCAAATTTTCCCTGATCGAAAACTCTTCTTAGTGTTTAGCTTCACCACAGTAATAGGATTTCTGCAAATTCAAAACAAGACAAAATATGAGGCCCCTACTCTAAGCTATAGCAAACCCTTAGTTCTCAACACCAGACAGACATAAGAATTTTCCAGGTATATATAAATACATAGTTTAATAAATAATAGAACAGAGAATTTGACTTCAAAGCAAGTTAGCAACACCAACACCCTTTCTTTTAATTGTGCTGCAATATTATATAACTTATTTTATTACATTTTGTTTACAATTCCAATATAAGACTAAGAGCTCCTGAGCTGTCATTGTTGTGCTTGTGCACCCCTTAAAGGGAACCTTAATTTCCAAACCCTATTCTGATATAACCAGTCAAACAATCTCTTATAAGAAACCATTCAACTACTGCTTGCTACTTTTTCTGCATTAAATGACACCTATAAGATGGATAACAAAAAGAATTTGTACATTTATTGCACACTGGGGTGTAACAAAAGCATTTTTGTGTCTCGTATATTCTTAGACAGCTATGAGAAAATTTTTCTTTCCTTGCAAAGTTCAGCAGTGCCATTAACTTTACAGCTCTTGAAGCTACCCCTGAAGATCATCATAAACAAATAGATCTAAATGTGAAGATTTGGACAATATTATAGTAAAAGAAAACCTTGTTCATACTGAAAATATAGAATAATAATCTAAAATGGCATATAATTGAGTCTCAATTCACAGTAACCTTACCTACTACTACTGCCACTACATTGTGGTCAAGTCCGTGGCTCAATGGGATGGTGGGGGCGGTGCTCTATGTATCGAATGGGGTTAACCTGAACAATTAGGTTAGGTTACCTTATCTACTAATTAAAATTTTTGCCAAGGAATGAAAACAAGGAAATATACAGTGTAATTAGTTGCATGCATATCTATCTAGTAACACTTGACTGGAAGTCACTAGTGTGTATGCAGGGAGATTTGAGAATATATGAGATAAAGATTACGCCCAAAGAATATCTAGTAAGAGATTCAATTCAGAAAAATAAAACAGAGAAACAATATATGAGAACATGAGCATGAGGGGCATCAACATCAAAAAGATACTGGAGTATTTAGCATAGATATTGAGAAGATATCAAGTAGTTGGTAAAAACCAATAGATTTCAGTATTTAATGATGCAATATAGATTGGTTTCAGATACTGTTGTTTGGTCAGACAGATCCTTTGAACCTCTATCTACTCAAATCTAGGGAAAAAGGACATTGTGTTCCTGCAAAATCTCCTTAAAAAAGGCCAGAATTCTGACCCGTCTCCTTGGTTTCGTGTTATTGTTGTACGTCCTCTTTACCCCTTAAGCAAAAATTGGCACCCTATAAGAGAGAGAAGAGACAGGGAGGAACCATCCTGTAAGCTACAGAGAGTCATGGTAGGCTCTTAGCGCAAAAAAGAAAAGAAAATTTAAATGCCGTTGACAAGGGATAATGAAGTGGTCTCACAAGACAAGAATTATTCTATTCTAATATATCTTCAACTACTTGTACATCCTTTTTTGTTTTATGCAACCAACTGCACAGAAACAAAAGAGCCAAAATTATAATTTAATTTGAAGTTGTAAATGTGCCTCCCTATTTAAGAGGCTTCCTCATAGTTGATGAGATACATACATGCCAGCACTTTCCGCTCCTCCCTGTCTATTCTTCTCACGTTTCCAACCTCAAACTCTTCTCATTTCTACTAATCATAGCCTGTCATTTTCCTTTTTATGTTCAACCAATATCTACATTATATATAGTCCTTTCTGCAATCCAAAATCTTCACTTAACTTGCTTGCATTCACATTTGAGTAAAGATGTGGGCTTTATGCATCGGAGCTTTGCTTATTATAAGCATCACACATTGGGTTTATAGATGGAGAAATCCCAGATGCAACGGAAAACTCCCTCCTGGTTCAATGGGATTGCCACTCCTTGGTGAGACCCTTCAGTTTTTCGCTCCCAGCACCTCTTCTGATATACCCCCCTTCATTAAGAAGAGGATGGAAAGGTAACATGTAACTCCCGTCTCCAAAGTAGTACAATCATTATCAGTCATATATATTCCTTTTAACTCTTTATCTGCCGCTTTTACTTGCAGGTATGGGCCAGTATTCCGGACTAGTTTGGTGGGACGGCCAGTTATAATATCAACAGACCCTGATCTCAATTATTTCATCTTCCAGCAAGAGGGACAATCGTTCCAAAGCTGGTATCCAGATACTTTCACAGAGATCTTTGGACGACAAAATGTGGGTTCCTTACATGGTTTCATGTACAAGTACCTTAAGAACATGGTCCTAAACCTCTTTGGTCCTGAAAGCCTCAGGAAGATGCTCCCTGAAGTTGAGCATGTAGCAAATGCAAAATTACACTTATGGTCAAACCAGGGAACAGTTGAATTGAAAGAAGCCACCGCAAGTGTAATTTCACTCCCCATTCTTCACCTCTTTTAAAATCCCACCAACATTTTTGTTGTTTTGGGAACTGATAATTCTATCTTCGCAGATGATATTTGATCTGACTGCGAAGAAGCTGATAAGTTATGATCAAGACAAGTCATCCGAGAATCTGAGGGAGAACTTTGTTGCATTTATGCAAGGATTAATCTCCTTCCCTCTGGACATTCCAGGAACAGCTTATCACAAATGTTTACAGGTAAATCAAAATCTGCCAAACTAGAATAAATTCTTCTTCTCGTTAAATGAATGAGTGGCATTTCATTCACGTGTTGATGTCTTATAATTTTTCTCAGGGTAGAAAAAGGGCAATGGAGATGCTGAAAAACATGCTACAAGAAAGAAGCGCAAATCCCAGGAAGGAGCAGAGTGATTTTTTCGATTATGTCCTAAAAGAACTTCAAAAAGAGGGAACAATCCTTACAGAAGCAATTGCTCTGGATTTAATGTTTGTGCTACTATTTGCCAGCTTCGAAACAACTTCCGTAGCTATAACTTTAGCCACAAAATTTCTCTTGGACCATCCTCTTGTGCTGAAGCAACTAACAGTATGTCATAATATTTAATTTCAAATGAAAGATCCTTCATTGTTTTGCCAAACCAACATGCTCTGAATGTTATCAACTTCTCAGGAAGAGCATGAGGCAATTCTGAAGAATAGAAAAAATGTTAATTCTGGGCTTACATGGGAAGAGTATAAATCAATGACATACACGTTGCAGGTAGGTCAAACATTTTCTCTAGTGTAAAAAATATTTGATATTTTACTGTGTAGTAAAGTTTTACAAATTCTCAATTTCAACTTGCAGGTCATCAACGAAACAGTTAGACTAGCAAATATAGTTCCAGGAATCTTCAGGAAAGCACTTACAGATATCCAGTTTAAGGGTATGTAATAACTATATATATATATATATATATATATTAGTCAATTTCCAGTTATAATAATAAAGAAATACACTAAAAATTGGTAGCCGTGCAGGATATACCATTCCAGCAGGTTGGGCGGTTATGGTCTGTCCCCCAGCTGTACACTTGAATCCAGCCAAATATGAAGATCCCCTTGCCTTCAATCCAAGTAGATGGAAGGTGAGTCCAATAATTGAGGAGTCTTTATTCTAAATACCCCTGCAAAGCATTTTTCTAATAATACAAAATGATAGAAAATTTCACTTATATTACACTAAATATCTAAAGTCATTCCATACAGGGAATGGAAAAAAATGGTGCGTCTAAGTATTTCATGGCATTTGGTGGTGGCATGAGATTTTGTGTTGGAACAGACTTTACCAAGGTGCAGATGGGTGTATTTTTCCACTGCTTGGTCACAAAGTACAGGTAATAGTATCCTACAATTTTGAGCTTGAGATTGCATGAAAGAGAGAGAGAGAGAGAGAGAGAGAGAGAGAGACTAACCTATTTTACTTTGAAACTTATCAGCTGGCAAGCAATCAAAGGAGGCGATATTGTCCGAACACCTGGTTTGCAGTTTCCAAATGGTTTTCATGTCCAGATTATGAAGAAAGAAGATGATAACACCTGAATCCTCATAATCAAATCAGAAGTAACAAGAAGGCAAGTCATTTGTGTGGCTAGACACAAAATATTTTGACTCAGCATCTTAGCACTTGGGATTCCTATTCCCAGGCTGCAAAAGGGGTATGGCAGTCTCATATGTAAGCATAATGTAGAAAACAAAGAGGCAGTAGCAATTGTCCCAGCCAAGCTACAGTTTTTGCATAGGTTAAATCTTTGTGTCGCATACAGCGTTTTGTCCTTTATTTCACTTTGTGCTATTGTATACTTATGAAAGAAAGACAAAAGTAAAAGGAAAGAGAAGAGATCAAAAGCATTTACGTTGCTCCAAAAATATAATACACCCTTGATAATTTACAAAACAAAAAAATAAAAATCAATATCAAAGGCATCTACTGTGAGTATAAACAAGTGTTGCCCTCAAACAGGTGAGATATAACAATCTTTTAATGGAGATTAACAGTTTCAATATCATCATCTCTGTGCTCAGCAATAGCTTAAACTGTCAATGATCCAACAGCCTAGGTTTAAACTTGTTAAAATCATCTTGCCTTTCCTCACAATGTCTGCTTGTTCCAGATAGTCCTTTAATACGATTCTCTTACCTTTCTGTGTCTATGATGCCCAATATCGTCATACTCCCTTCTGTCAAAGAAGAGTTGCTGCCTAATACTTGAATTCTTACTGTGCCCAGCTTATGCTTTTGTTTGTGAACATGGTGAAGATAATAATAATAATCACTGTCCCTCTGTGAATGGTTATGCACATGATCACTGTGAATACCACTTCGTCGACGTCGAGCATCATGCTTAAGGTGCTTGCCCTCCTGCTTGTGATGTTTTCTAACATGAATGTGGGGTTGATCAACATCAATATTGTGCCTCCAATTACATCTGGTTCTCTGATTTTCACTCTGAAAATGATCGTCCCACCATTCATAAAGAGGATCAAAGACTCCTTTTTGATGTAAAAGCCACAGTAGCACAATCGCTGCACTCAACGTATGCGTGTTAACTGTTTAACTTTTTTGAAACTAATCCACTCTTAACTATTGAATTTTGATGCAAGAAAATATTACCTGTTGGAAAAATAGCCAAAACCAGACCAAACATCAGTATCCAGCTCAGGCATATATATTGTATGTGGCAGCTGAAGTCAAAGAAACTGGAGCATTTCCTTCTGCATAATAATAACAATAATAATAATGAAGATGATGAGGATCATAATAATAATAACAATAGTAATAGTAATAATAATAACAATAATAATAGATCATTACATACACTTCCAGAATATAATAACTAAGAGAAGCCATAAATGGGGGACAAGGAAACTCGAAGTCACCTTGTCTAATATACAAGAAACAGAAACTTATGCATTATAGGTCATATCTAGGCTGCAAGACATGAAAAATGGCAACACACATATAAGAGATGGTTAAAGATACCTGTATGAGGAGGAAGGCAGATGAAAAGAAATTAAAAACTTACAAATATCAAGAGCTATGTCTCAAGAAAGCCTCTTTATCGTTATGAGATTGTTTACATTCAGATCTGGAGAAAAACTTTCTAGAACTGAAGAGGCTATTTCTTACTGACTCAAGATTCAGTTATGGGGAAAAAGAATATCATTTAAATTTAATATAATATGGAACAAGCAACAATCCAACTATCTAATCCATTATGATAGATATAGATTTTGAATAGGCTCTTGGTTTCCAGAGGGTGCATATCCATAATTTTTGCAAACTTCAGCACATATGAAGTGCTGACAAATTTGACTCCAAGTATGCCTGTTACACAATGTTGATGCATCGGCTTAGTTCACAAGTAAATCAGACAGTTGTCAATATATACCTATTTTTTATGAGATTTGGGGACATAATAAGTTTTAATTTTTTAATTTTCCTAATTCATCACTTATATAAATCTTTTATTCATATCAACTAATCTCATCATCATCCATATGAATATAATCTTAAAACAACACATCCATAATCCTTTCAAGAACAACTACCTGCATGTTTTTCCAGTAATGAAGTCCATCAAACCTTCCCAAAGCTTCTTCCCCATGCTTTCAATGGACTCAAAGAAACCATTTATACTGGTCTTTGGAGGTTGAAAGGGAGTAATCTGCAATAAAATGATGACCCAAGTAATTCATTCAATAATATAATTTTACTGCCAGAAAACAGACAATTAGTAAGTACTGTCCTCAAAGTCTTTCTATTATGCAATTTATTAAAATCGGGCATTTCTTTCATTTAGAGCTTAAATACTACAGCCAGTGCTTTTAACTGTAAGTTAAAGCATTTGAGTTCAGAAGGCCAAGAGCATTAGCATTTAAATTCGGCTTTTGTGTATAGTAGTAACTTAGCACATCCCAAGGTGAAAGTACTTAATACCCAGAAAGGAATGGGCAATTATTGACAAAAAGTATAAATTCTATAATAGTCCAAGGGAAGAGAAGTTTATCAATATTTTTCCCATGTATATTTTAAGTATTTGACAAAAAAAATAAAAATGATCTTAACATAAATGAAAGCTATGCAGATACTTTACCATTTGTTAATTGTTATGAGTATTTTGCCTACGTAAATTTTAATTATTTGACCAAAAAGGGGGAAAAAAACCTCAACCTAAATGGAGGCTACCCAGACACCATTCATGTGATTTCACACTCTAACCTTCAATTATAATGATCAAACAAAAAAGAAAGAGAGTGAGAGCGAGGCTCAACCACAATGTTTTTAAAAAAAAATGTGGAAAGCCAGTAAGAGAGTATCAACAATGATCAAACAAAGAGAACAGAGGGAGAGAGAGAGACAGATAGAGTTTAGAAATTTTTGTCTATAACTTCAAAAGCTTAAGAGCTAATAAACATTTTCTGAGCTGGCAGAAATTAAGATAGAAGACATCCTTGTTAATATGAGTAACAAGCGACTATTAGCTAATACATACTATTTTATCTAAGGTTGGTTTCTTTTCCTACTTGACCCTATAAGTAGCAGAATGAAACAGTAAGAGCATTAATAACTTCTGCTCAGCCACTCTAATGAATTGCCATCTGTGGCCAACTTAATCAGTCCCATATACCCAGTATACTGATGAACAACAAAATTTTCATTTAGTTTCAACCTATTCATTGTGTGTCCTCTCAATTCTAGAAAGATGTTTAAGCTGACATCATGAATGTCAATAAATACAACCAATGTTCTTTGAGATATCAAGGGTTCAAGAATGTCCTTGATAAAGCCCTCTCCATGCATCACCCTTACACTTTAGACCAACAACAGCTAAAGTGACTTAAATATTACGTCCAAGGTAAAATTTTTCTTTTTATTTGTGTTTTAATTTTGAGTTTGGGATTCTCCAACCTGTGAACCATTGTCCAGGACCGTAGCCATAGTACTGAATTGGCATTCAGCTCTATCAACTTCATTGAAATCAGAGTCCTTTAAAATAGCTGCATTCGCACAAAAATATTTATCAATGAAACATACTATAAGTTCAATCTACTTTAACTAAAACAGAAACAGAGAGATGATAAAAAAGCCAGGTTTAAATTACCTGAGCATGTATATTTTGCTGCTTGATCAGTTGTTGGATAGAGTTTGAACGATCGGATTGAAGTTTCTGTAGGCTTCATTATGAAGTATTGTTCCTGCAGCCATATCAAATTCCAATGATGGTACCTTTCATGGAACATGGATGCATAATCATGAAGCTAGACACATTGATGAAAGTGTTTTCAAAAGTACCTCCATAAGGGTGACACCTCTTGAGCAATCAAACTGCAAGATTGAAAAATTCATCATAGCTGCAACAGCCATTCATTGAAAATGTGGATACAGGAGAGCTATGTGAAGTTCCAAATCATGTTTATTAAAACTATTCCAAATTTCATAGTGGTTTATATATCAATCAAGCTGTACTAGATCTTCCCAATTAATAGAGAATTCTTGATGAGATACTATATTTTTATAAAAATCTTCAGTTCTTGTTAATGCAAAACAAGCATCAAGTAATTTCATCATAAAAACTATCAAGCACCTGCATCTAAAATCAGTGGTAGCATCCTACATAATGTAGGGAACTATCAAAATCTATAGGCAGACTCTAAAAACAGGCACACTATTGTACAAATAAGAAAGAGCCCAACTAACAAGGACCTCATTCCATAAAGCTCAACAGATGTTTAAGTAATACCGTTAAGCTATATGACGCTTCCATTTCACCAGTATTCTTAGTTGTGATTGTAGCAACTCCAAACTGTGTAAGGGCTTCGAATGTTGGGACAATGACACTTATAATTTTTCCCGGACTCCTAGAAAATAGATAAGAAATGTTAAATATTGAAGAACGACGTTCTTCCGTAATTCTGAAAATAAAAAGACATCATAAAGCATGTATTGGCACTAGTGATTCTCAACTATGGAACTACTTCTCCAGGATCTTGTACAGAGATGCATTGTACAGAGATGCAGCAAGTACAGGAACATTAGCTGAAAAATGAATTGTACCACAAGTGTTGCTCACAGAAATTAAACAAGCATTGAAAATCCATGCTGACATCAATAACCCAAGTAAACAGCACTAGGCATTAATCGTCAATGGTAAACATTAACCTTTGGTAAACATATTCTATATCATCAGCACCTAGTTCTATCAAGAGATTTGTATTAAGAGCTTCAGTGACTCCTATGGAAAATGAATGAGACCCTGCATTCTGCACCCAAACCGAAAGAGTTTAGTCAAAAGAATAAATATCCTTCTAAATTCAAAATCTAATATTTCAGGAAACATAACTGGATGGTCGTTTATCCTTTCAAACCTTCCTTCCACCCCATATAGTGGCAACTGATTCCTGTCAATTCGGTTCTGGTCAGCCTGTCAGAAACAACACCAGAAGCAATTTGTCACTTTTCCATTATTGAAATCAATTACAAGGCTACAATCCACCAATTTGAGAGGTAAAACACTAAACTGTCAAAATAAACTAAAATGCTGCATGCTAATTAATGAGAAAAGAAGTTTCCACATTAATCAGACAACATGAAACAAACAAAACAGTAGAAAACACAACAATGTTGAATATGTAAAGGATGCTATGTAACATGAGGCATGATTTGCCACCCAATTAAGAAAAGCAAATTTTGCAACACCAAAACTAATGATTATCATGACTTTGAATTAGAGGCAGCCGGAAACATATTGACTACCAGAGCACAGAAAAAACATTCACTTTATATCATCTACAAAAATCTATGAAGGAAAAGGAAAAGGAAAATGCACTACTTTCAGTTTAATATACTAACTTCTCGATAATTCCACAACTGGTTGTGCAAGCAACTCCAAAATGGTGAAGAGCAAAAGCTCGGCTGCTCATTAAAAGCCTCGTAACTGACACCAATTTTATTACATTCAAGACCATCTAAGGTAAATCTCACTCTCTCAAGCAGCATCCACATTGAAAAATTCCTCCCTAAGTCTTGTGGTTGACCAGAGCCACCCTTCCACAGTAGAAAGGAAAAACTATTAGCAACATAACTTGCTACACAATGGAAATCAAATAAGCAATAGGAAAGTGACAGATTAGTGATGCCTCTACCACAAAATCAAGCAAAATATTATAGGAGATATGTTACAAAGGGCACTGTCATTCATATTATAATTCGTCACCCTCGAGAAAACATTCCTCAATAACCCTACACATATACTTGCTAATGACAATAGCATTTTCTAATTGGTAAGTTCTTGACCTAAAAGCTTAAATTTGAAGGTAAAAGATCAAACAATAGTATTTAAGGTTACAGACTCCCTTTGAAGGTAAAAGACCAAACAATGGTATTTAAGGTTTCAGACTCCCTCTCATGTGCAAGGTTAGACTCATTTTTAACAAATACAAGCTTGTCAAGCGGATCCAAATATCAAACACAAGTGCTCACGCAAATTCCCAGTTCTATAAAGGTTTGAAGAACAAGCTACAGTCACAAACTAGTTTCATTTTGTTAGAATTAAAATTAAACTTATTATTAGTCTTTTCCTATTTTCTTAAGGGTTCCTAAGTTTATGAGGATTACGAAATTAATAAGGATTCCTAGTTTATGTTACTTTATTATGTCAACCTATGTAAAGGTATGTCTATATGATTAGTTTATAATTTAAAAGAGATTCAATATAACTTTATTTTCTTTAACATAAAATCAGAGCAAGTTCGATCTGAGGTTTAAGAGTCGACTTAGAAAAATTTTAATAGCGATGATGTGTTACCTTATGAGCTAGTTACTGAGCATGATTTAGTTTTCTAATCACCAAAAAAAAAAAAAAAATCTGGAAACCTTAATTCAAGGTATAGAGTTGCTCGTAGTACTGTTTGGATGTACTATTCCCAGGTACTATAGGCTGGTACTGTTCACGAGTTCCTAATATGGCTGCCCCTTCTTTTACTACTCTTTGCCTATGGAAAGGTATTATCAATTTTCTTGGCCTACTGAAAGGCACTACACATATTCTCTACCTATGAAAGATACTATCAATATTCTTTGCCTAAAAAACAAAAGGCACAATCAGTATTTCTTCGCCTAAAAAAAAAATAGACATAGTCAAGTATTTTTCTCGCCTAGAAAAGGAATAGTTAAGTATTTCTCTCATCTGAAAAAAGGCACAATCAAGTATTTCTCATCTCTTAGAAGGCACAAGATCGCCTCTTGAAGACAAGAGTAGTTTTCTCCTATTTTTTGATGTTTTGGGATTTTTTTCTAATCACATTAGCTTCCAAACTTAAGTTTGTTCTATCATCTTGAGTTTGAGGGGGAGTGTTAGAATCAAAATTAGACTTATTATTAGTTTTTCCTAGTTTGTTAAGGGTTTCTAAACTTATAAAGATTCCTAGTTTATGTTGCTTTATTATTTCATCCTATATAAAGGCATGTCTATGTACTTAGTTTATAATTTAAGAGAGATTCAATATAATTTTATTTTCTTCAACACATCTTATCCAACCATGCATCCCTGCTTTAATATTGCATATCACAAAGAGAGACCTAGAAGCCATAGTACACAACTAACAAAACTTTTTGTCCACTAGCTGCTTTGTTTGCCATGTTGCTACAAGGAAGAGAAGTCATGTATAACTTGAAACACCCATCTCTAAGTGCCACCCATACCCATACATATTGTAGGTTGCCTTTCATCCCCCCCTCCCATACACCATTGTCTCTTTAGGGTCCTCAGGTTCCAACTAAGTAAGCACAACACATAAAATAAATGATTAATTTGTTCTTGATAAATCTACAAAATTATCAATTGACCTCTTTGAATACTGTCAGCATCATTCAATAGATTTGTACATACACCCTAGCATTTTCATAGGATCTTTGCAGTTCAATTCCAAGTAACATAAAGCTATTGTGAATTAACCTCATGCAGCTCAATTCCAAGTAACACAAAGCTATTCAGAATTAACCATAGCTATCAGAAAGAAAGAAAGCTGCTTCGAAACAGAAAACAAGTTAGGGTGAAACAAATTTCTTCCCAAAAAGATTACAAGATAGTTTATAAATCTGCACTCTGTTTGTCATCACAAAATAGTTCATACATCTGCATGTAGATGCACTCAAGATCGACTTATTCAGGCAGACAACAACCTGAACATATATCTAATAATCAGAACTAAAAGTCAGCAAGCATACCTTCCTTGGAATCACAAGGTAGAACTCCTCAAATGACGGAATATTTGTGTATCCAACAAAATCCCCAATAAGATTAACCCTTAGGAAATTGTCACTGGATGTTACTGTTCTATTTTGAGGACCCAGAGTCACTTCCTGCTAACAAAAATCAATTTCCAATATTTTCCATTACTGAACTATATCATAACTTCTTTATTTATAAGATGAGGCAATAAAAAATGAGAAATAATTCGAATAAAAATCATGATTCCCCTACAAAGGCATAATCTAACATAATATAAGCAAAGAAACACTTTATAGGCAATGATACAAAATCTTCACAATGATGAAATCATGAATTAGGATGAGAACTTTATAGGCAAAGAAACACTCACAAATAATGATTATGTAATATTGGAAGACTAATATTGCGCAGATGCAAACACAACAAATAAATAAAGGCCATTGATAACCCCACCATCGAATATAGAATTCACTCAGGACAATAGCAAGTTTTCTCTTAGGTCTAGATCATATTATGAGTAAACAAATTCTGTGCATGGTAAGCATTTGGCATGTATGGAAAATTTCTAAAATCAGCTTCCATACGCAATTATAAAGCAAGAACATCATCAAGGCAAATGGTAAATCTATTAAAATATAAAGCCACAGCATTAAGAATATGTAAATAAAAGAGGTTGAAACATAACATACCGACACTTTAGATCCAGTCTTCACCTCAATTCGAACACTAAATCCTATTGATCGTTGACCAATACCAAAAACATGGAACCTGAATAAAGAA
>CM040445.1:754665-793770 GCA_022749755.1 Azadirachta indica
TTTCGCCTCGCAATATCTCAAACATCTTAATATCTTTACAAACATATTCATCCAAAAAATCTATCACAGATTTGCCTGTGGTAGAAATTAAAGAACATGTCTCCAAAAAGCTCAAAAGCTAGGCCCAGATTTTTCCATAAAGTGCGTTTCGGGCTGGGTCCTGAACCCCAGAATAGATTGGACCAAAGCCCACTAATTATTCCATCACAAATTTGTCTATTGCATATTCCTTTACCGACAAATAAATAATTGCCAGACATAATTATAAATGGTCAAAACAAAAGCTGGCTACACTATTCTTATATAATTGTAATTATTATTGTAAATTTAGTCAAAAAAAAAAAAAAAAGCCAAAGCCTAAATTTCAACTTCCACTAAATTGCGAGAATATTGCTCTGACTTTTCAAAAGGGATTGGAATCAAATTACAATAATTCTTAAGAAAAATTTTTAGAGCAGGTAGGCTTGCTTGACAATTAATTCAGGATATGGCCCTCATTGAAAAATTGCAGAGGCAACCACCATAGCCAGCCATCCGTGACATCACCACGGCCACCGGCCAACTTAAAAAATATATATATAGAGAGAGGGATAAATGACATATAAATCTTACTTTAAAGTGTGAATGGCAATTACACCTTTATTTCAAAAATAATTATTAAATATTTTTTTTTAAATATTTTTTATTTAAAATTAATTATTGACTTAATATTAACTAGTTCAATGGCAAGAATATTCTTTTCGCCTTTATTTGATTAATATAATGATATAAATATTTTTTTTAAAATAATTTTTAATTATTTTTTAGTTAAATAAATTAGTTATATAAAGATAATTTAATTTCAAGTAAAAAGTAAAAGTTTAATTTATTTTTAATTTATTGTTTTAATTTTAAAGTTTCCATTGTTCTTTTTTTTTTTTAATTTTAAAATTTTCATCATTTTTTTAATTTTTAGTTTTAAAGTTTTCATTGTTTTTTAATTTTTTAGTTTTCATTCTAATCAATAATTAAAATTTATTAAGTGACAAGAAAAATAGTCAAATAATATAAAATAATTAAAAATAATGATATTTTTATGTTATTTTTATGTGTAAGGTAAAATTTTTTCAACAAATATCATTATTTTTAATAATTTTTCATATTGTTTGACTATTTTTCTTACCACTTAGTGAATTTATGATTATTATTTGTTAATATATGAGTGTTGTTTCAATTATAGATTAGGGTAAAAAATTAAAAATAAAAATTGAATAAAAAAGTAAAAACCTTAAAGCCAAAAATAAAAAAGGAAAGTGAAAAGTTTAAAATAAAAAATAAAAATAAATTAAACTTTTATTTTTTAATTAGAATTAAATTATCTTCATATAACTAAGTTATTTAACTAAAAAATTAACTAAAAATTATAAAAGAAGATACTTATGTTACTATATTTGTCAAATAAAGATTAAAGAGGTATTTTTATTATTGAACTAGTCAACATTGATTCAACAATTAATTTTAACGAAAAAATTAATAGAAAGAATATGTTAATAATTATTTTTGAATGAAAGTGTAAATATCGTTCAAATAATAAAGTAGAGTCCACATGTCATTTATCCTAAAAAAACTTATTATCCTTGATAGCAAAAGTAGAATCATTCTCCCAAACCAATTCAATCAATTAACTAAGCCTATATGATATTGTTATTGAGATTTTTGTACTTCTAATTGATTCTATAACCATATTAATTAAAGTAAATACCTTACTTTTATTTGATGATTAACATTTACCGTTCACCCTTACACTTATAGTTGACATTGAACAATTTCATCCCTACCAAAGGCTACAATATCTCAATTCCATACATAGCGGTGGGTCCTATGACTATTCAAGGGAAAATCAGTGAGGACGACATTAGTAGATTACAGAAGAATCAAAAGACATTTCTACAAAGTTAAAGCTTGATTTACTATTCATTACTTATTTAGTGTAAAATGAAGAGCAAGTTTCATGAACATTTTCATTAGGAAAGAACTCTTGCCCCACTTGCTAATTAACAATTTGCAGGATATGAAGAGAAGAAAGTAGCAAAGGAATATGTAATAATTAGGGCAAAGTTCCCATAAGAGCTCTCTGTCATTCATTCTCTGGTTTCATCAAGTGAAGTGTTCATAATTGTTCATAGCTATGCATTCTATTGGAAAGAAAAGGCTGCCTGATGATTTATGAATACAAAACGACCAAATTCATTACAAAATTTCCATGTTTCTGACATTCATTAATAATCATCAAACTTAGCTGCAAGTACAATATACCAACAACATATTTGGGTGAACTAAAAGATTGTTAGGAGATTACATCTTGAAAATAGAGATGTTAAAACCTTGCCACCAAAGTCGTAACATGACCACAAGGTCCACAAACAATAAAAGTTATTCTACTTCGGGTATTGATATTACCTTTGGTTTGGTCTCACCAGCTGGCACCAATCTGCAAGAAGGACACAAATATTAGGCTCACATTTCAGATTCAGTGACAATACTGGGTTTAATCCAGCCAACCAACAGAAATAAATCTCCAAAACTGCTGGGAGTGAGCACATACACAAGTTGGTAGTTCTCGACGGCAGTGAAATAATACTGCAAAATGCATTTGGATCATTTCCATAAATTTCTGAATAATGGAGATGAATAGAGAAAAAACTCAATTCTTGCAAAGAAACAAATAAATTCTACCACAATAAATTTTACCACTCTTGGATTACTAACCCAAAAAATGAAAGATAATGCTTTTCATGATAAAAGCTATCTCCTTTCCAGAAATGGGATATGATGTCTGCTGAATTAAAAATGCATAATTACTGGGTTATAAGTAGTAGATCTCATATCATCATTGAAAGCAGAAGCTTCAAGAGCATGTACTTCCTAATATCTTCCCTTATCGACTATTAGATGGCATTCTAATAACAGAAGCCATTATGCTTATTATCAGGCAGATAAGAGCATTGTCCTTGACTTAGTAGGTTCCATAGACACCTCAGATCTGCTTCACACATAAAGAGTAATAGAGAAAGAAGGCTACAACTACTTTCTATAATAAGTTATGATTTATGATGTCCATGTGCAATGGGAGAACAGAATAAGATTATTACACCATATATTTCACAAATTAAAACAGGGCGGTACATCAATATTCAGAAGTTCTTTCACCTCAGTTGGATCGAAGGTGCTTGCCATTAACAAAAACAAGTTAATATATGCTGCATTAACAACCAACTACTGTACATGACCTGATGTTACTTGCCACTACCAAATCAAGATAAAATTTCAAGTTTGAGAAAAACTAGTTGAAAAAAAAAAATAAATGGAGGACTTCATTCTAAAAGGATCATCATGCCAACATTCTGAGACAAAATCTACCCTAGGGAGAGACAGCAGCTAGCCAGACTATTTCCGCAACCAAAGTATGGACATTCAGATACTAAGTCACGTCCCATAAGATCTTACCATTCCAGTACATTCATCATTCTATAAGCTAACTACAAAATGTTATCCACAACTGATCATCAATGTAATTGACACTTGCATGGCATGCACCATGTACCTAGTTTCATATATTATAGACTCAAGGAGAGAAAAAAAAAAGGATAAAACATTGGCCAAATGGGTTACAGAACCTCATCTTTACCCAGGACTATATTGGCCTCTCTAAACGAGGGCAAAGAAATTGAAGATCAGCATTCTAAGTCATTTTCTGTACTTTCTTCTTGAGGTAAACTGAATAGTTTGCAAAAAATGGTGTCAAACTCAAATTTCAAATTTTAAATCAAGTCCTTGATAAAATTACCATCAACATTTAGTAGGAGGACTGTATATACTACAACCGCAAAAGGATTTGTCTTGTTCACAGCCTTTGGAGATTAACTTTGAGGAATAAAGCAGCATAAACCATGTCTAGAAGAAGTTTGAAATTTAATAAACTGAAAAGCATTAACCCGTTAAACCTTCAAAGAAAACAACCATCTTGGGTACCCAAAAGGTACAAATCATGCTTCATGTCAAATGTTTCAGATTATTCATGCTATGCACGAAGATGAGCATTATGCAATTACTACCATGAGTTGCCAAACCCATCACCAGATGACTACCATAAACTTAATACATTCTTACCAGAAATGCAAATGAGAAGATCAGAGTCTCCTACACACCAAAAAATTAGAACTTCAGAACAATTTTAGACTGCACGTGTTTATTTTCAGCGACATTCTACATATTCATCCTAGAAATGCAAATTAATTTTCTTTTAAGATTACAAATTGGTTTGTGGTAATTAGTGACCGTGATTATCAATAATTCAACAGTAATGGGCAACAACTGAAAGGAGTAAAAGTGCAGCCAACATAAACTTTAAACCTCATCAGGGTTGCTCTTGATGAAACTGAGTTCAACAAAGTAAAGCTCTTCCAGTAAAGGGAAGCAAGCAGTGCCTCCAATAATAATTCCTGCATCTGACAGGGTTTGCAAACAAAGTACATGCTTGCTACTCTGCCCCCCAACTTTGTAGGGAAGCCTGTCAAATATTGTAAGTAATGAAGAAATTAGAACAAATTAGAACAAATTAGAACAAATAGTAAACTTCCCAAATGCACAACACAATTCAGAATGCCTCAAAATAGAAAAGATTAAAAAAGCAAAACTCTGAAATTCTCACTACTCATCCATATTTATGTCCAATATTACATCTTAAAGCTTCTAATTGACAATTAAACAAACTAAATCCTGCCTCTGCATCCTACTCTGATGCACAATACAAAAAGAAAACGCGAAGATATTAGTCAGCTTTCTCCATTTCTTAACCTTTTTCTCTCTTAGAAAATAACTTCTTTTTTACAAATTTCATTTCAATATACCTCAAAATGAGGTCTTAATACTGTAGGTGCAATCTTCTCGACTTTCCAGATAAGCATTCAGAACTCCCAAATTCGTTGTAACAACATCACCCTCTGCAACAACCGTCATCAAACTTTCAGGTTCCCTCATCAATGAATGAAAAAAATTTGCCAGAAAGCAAGAAATAGCTTTTATACAGCATGAAAACTAACTATGAGTAGAGATAGAGAGTAGACCTCCTTAAGAAGGACTGAACAAGTATCTACGAGCAAATCTATTTCTGCAAGAAGAAGCAAGTTTTCAATTTTAATTGCAAGTACCAAAAATAAAAAAAATTAGAGAAAAAAATTATCCATATATACTTCTATGTCCAATAAGCGTTAGTAACGGTATAAGGACCCAATATCATCATCACTACATAATTTCCTCATCACAAACATATATTTAGATGTATAGCCGGAAAACGGTAAGAACAAACCTTCACTGGAGCATCAGCTACTCTATAAGAATCAACGGTCAACCCCACCAACCACAGCCCAGGAAAAACGTTCTACAACAAACGCAAAATTAAAACGAAAAAATCAATCATCAGAGAAAAGAAGTGAAAAAAGAGAGAAAAACCTAGCGAAGATATCTTACATCGAGCTGTTTCTGGATATTTCTGGGCCGCTTCCTGGGCCGACGGGCCGGTCTGGAGCCTGTCATGATGAAGATATCTTCTTCAACCTCTTCTCTCGACAAAGTTAGCCAGAACTTGCTCTTTTCTTTCTTCTCACCATTGTTACCTCTCGATTCCATCTCTCTCAATCTCGTCGACTTCGGCGCCTTCATATTTACGCTACTGTTATTATTATGATTTTCTAAAACCTCCGCATTAAACAAAGTTTCTTGCACCTTTCTCGGCCTCAAATTCCACGGCTTCCCCACTACTTCTCCTTCCTCCTCTTCTTCCTCTTCAGGCTCGTTCTTTTCAACAACCGCAGGTTCTTTCAGCACCTTCTCAATCGAATCCTTCTCCGAAACGCTCTTGTGCTTCTGCACTCTCTCGACGGCGTCGTTATGTGGTTTTAGAGTAGAAGAGGTAAAGGAAAGGCGTTGTACTCGAGAAGAACGGGATCCGACGACCCGGTGATGACGCGTCGAGTCGTTGTTGTTGTCGGGTTCAGAAGTGTCGGTCGACGGGGGATTTCTGTTCCGGTTCTGGTGATGAGTTCCCCATTTAAGAAACGGCAAAGAGAAGTTGTGCAGCGGCTGCGACTTCATCGGCGCTGTTGCCATTCCACTCGAAAAAAAATTAAAAAAAAGAAGAAATTAACTATAGCTATACGTATCACTACCAGTGTACGTTATTTGTAGCTACGAAGAAGGGAGAAACCCTAGAAAGGGAGTGAGAGACGAGAAGGAGACGAGTTCCGGAGCCAGTCCCAGGCCTGGCGTAGAATGAGAGCTGTTTTAGAGAGAGAGAGAGAGAGAGAGGTAGGTTATGTGTGTTGGTGTAAATGTGTAATGTACGTACAAAAGCGGGGAAGCTTGCTTTTCTACCGCTACGTCTTTTACGCCTTAGCTTCCTTTTTCTTTTCTGCCCCCTGACCTTTTCTTTATTTACATTTGTGCTCTATTCCAATTTTAGGATTCCGTCAAAACAATGGTTTTCTTTTTTTCCTCCTTGGAAGTTTCTATGAAAGAAAGCGTTTACAAATATATAGAGGAAATATGATTTATTAAAAAATATCATTTCTAATATAACCATATGTTTTTAAAGCATACTTCTATTTTTTTAAAATTTATGTCTAGTTAAATTAAATAATAAATATATGTATAAAATGCTTTGAGTATTTGAAATAATTAGAAATTCTTTTTATTAAGTATATTTTCATTATTTCAACTGCTTTAATTCGAATGTTTTTTTCAATATCAATAATAATATAATTCTAAATTTGTATTCCAATATTAATATCTTGAATAATGACATAAAAGTTTACATGATACAACTACAATACCTCGTATATTAACACTAAAATAAAAATAAGATTACAATATAATGATCGTAATATAGACTGGCAATAAATAAACAAATTGAATTTTATTCTATCAAATTCAACAAGTCCAATTAGAAAGAGAGTCCAATACTTGCTCGGCTCTAAAATTTATGCCACTTACCCATATTTATTGTGTCCGTAACATACAAATAATAAATAGTTGTATGAATTCTAAAATATATTTTAATTTATCAAAGTTAGTTAGTATTAATATGTAAAGTAATGTGATAATAACATATCAACTTAAAAATTACTTGTGACATTAATATTTATATAAATTAAAAAATTTATAATATTTAAATAATTTTATATCATATTTAAATGTTTTTTGGGGACGTTTAAATTTATTATTATTTTTTTTTTTGTTGTTAGGGATGAACTACAATACATTTAGTGTATTATTATATATATTATTTTCAGTTTTACGTTAAATGTTTAAATTTTTATGTCACGTGTTTTAAGTTTTTCATTAAATATTTCAAATTTCAAAGTTTCAAAACTTAAAGTTTTAGATTGAAAATATAAAAGTTCCAAACTTTGTATTATAACAAAAATGAACGTAACAATAATTATGGAGTATTGGACCCAAGCCCTTCCGGTTGTAATTGTATTTTCACTGGGCTGACAAGGACAGGGGTAATATTGTAATAATACTACATAAGATGAAAAATCATTCAACCCCTTATTTCTTATCTTAATATCAACCTACGCTCTAATATTCTGAAAATAATCAACACAACCTTGTATCTCTAACAATTATTTGGTTTAAATGTTTGCATGTTTTAAAATTCAGCTTTGATATTATTCACTACTATAGTTGTAAACCATTGGTTGTCATTAAGTTTGAATATTATAGCATGTGAGAGAAAGACTCCTCTTATCTTTATGTAAATTAAGAAAAAAGACAAAAACATGTTAAAAAAAATATATAATACTAATTTTAGAGAGTAAAACTTTTATCATAATAAAAGTTGAGTGGGAATATGTAAAACCATAAAAAATCTTTTTAAATTGTCTTTTGACAAAATTAGAACAGATATCGATTTAAATAGTTTTATTTTTTTATATTATACTCCTTACTTCAAAATAATTTGTATGGAATAACGTAATTTTATTAAGATGTCAAATATACTTCTAAAATATGAAATATATTTAAATTTTTCGTATAAGTGATTTTTAAAATAGTTTTTAGAAAAATTAATAGTTCGAGTCATAAGATATAATAACCACTCAAATTGTAATTTGTTGAATTTATTTAAACATATTTTGTCTTTTTTTATTTTAGAAGTAAGACAAGTTTTTAGTTGTTGACTTCATAAATAAATATTTCAAACAAAAATTATGTCACTCCTTATCTTTGAAAATTATAATAAAAAAGAATAATTTGAAAGATATAATTATGCGTAATTTAGTTATTTTCAAAACTTTTAAAAATATTAAAAAACATAATTAATTTTAATTTTTTTAAGAAAGCATTGCAAAAATCTTTATATGGATAGTCCTCCTTCATATATATGTAGGATAGCAAAAATCTCATAAATATATACTTTCAAATACAATTTGAATTTAACTGCACCATGCGAGGTGGGGTTGACTGTATGCAAAATCTTTATGGGTTATTTGACATTAAGGAAACATTAAGGGGGTACATACAGCAATGCGTTGATCATTGGGTCCCATCCATGTGAAATTTGGACGGTTGATGGACAGGATCATGTTCATAGGACTGACGTACGAGATTTATGTGATCTGCGTTTCATCCATGAATGGGACTTGATGATGGGTGGAACTGCTATGGAGACGTGGCACAAATATGGCAATTGAGGTCCCACACTTACCCACCAAACCAAAAGTATGAGCTGCTTTGCCAGTTTTAACCTTACCGCATGTTTTTTGGTTTTTTCTCTCTCCACAATAACTTATTTATTTATTTGCTTCTTGATACGTCAAAGGGTGTACTGTACTCATCAATTTGGTTGGGGTTTAACATAAAAAAAAAAATTAAAAATAGGATAATAATATTTTCATCCTTAAAGTTTTAAAAAAATAACAAAAAAGATATATTTAACCATTTTTAACATTTTAGTCCTCAATAGTTAGGGATGACAAAAATCCATCAACTCGTGGGTTCTAGCCTTGGAACTTAAAAATCCAACACGTAGATAGGTTTGGAGCCCAAAAATTCAACTCGTTTGAAAAACAAGGTAGGTTTGGGATTATAGGTTCTACCTCACTTCGTCTCATGTACCCCGAAAAATATTATAGCAAGCATACTATATACTACTATAATTTAGTTTAATAGGCCCAAATTTTGAGTTATATTATTTAGTACACTCATAAATTATAACCCATAATATAGTAAAGTTATGTGATGGAAAACTTTAGGTGCTATAGTGGTACTCTAGTTTGATCAAATAGGGTCAAGTGAGGCAAGTTGGAAACGGTATGAGTTGGTTAGAAATGGGAAAGGGTTGGTCTTGATCTTGTTTCTTTCAAAATGAGGAAAGGATGGCTCCGACCTCTTTTTCTCAAAATGGTGGAGAGGCATGTAAAGAAATGAGAGAGAAACAAGTTTGGGGATAAACTTGCTCCAAATAAGGTAGGTTCAAGAATGACAAACTCTACCCCAAACTCGCTTTATTGTCATCTCTACTGACAGTGACAAGTGACACATTTTTAGAAGCATTAAAAAAAAAAGAGATGGGTTAAGGCCACTAGATCAAGGACTAAATTGTTAAAATTGATAAAATTATATCTGATTTGTTATTTTACAAACACCCAAAGACAAAAAATGTTGTTCTCCTAATTAAAAATTCAATGGATCCATAATTTTTTAAATTGAATAAAATCAAACATTTAGAAAATAGAATCAAGTAGAATTAGTTTAATTTTAAATCTAATTAATTTTTTATTTGTTTATTTTCATCCTTGAATTTTATCAAAATAACAAAAAAGAGATATTTAATTATTTTTAACATTTTAGTCCTTGTTAGCTAAGGATGGCAAAAATCCATAAACTTGTGAGCCCCTGTCTCGTCTTGCCCTATTTAGGGCAGTTTTGGAGCTTAAAAATCCAATCTGTTTAAATTTTAAGATGGCTTTAGAATTTTAAAATTCAACTCGTTTTGAAAAAAGAAAGGTTCAGGAATTATAAGTTCCATGCCCCCCTCTCATTTACCTCAATAAATACTGTAGCAAGCATACTATATTATACTATAATTAACTATATTAAGCGCAAATTTTGAGTTATGTTACTTAATAGAGTCATAAATTATAACCCATATTGTAATAAGTTTATATGATAGAAAATTTTAGATACTATAACAGTACTGTAGTTTAGTTGAATAGAATCAAATGGGGTCAGTTTGGAGACGAGTTGAGTGGGTTAAAAACATGAAAGGGTTGGTCCCAACACCATTTTTTTCAAAATAAGAAAGGGTTGGCCCCGACCCCTTTTTCTTAAAATGGAGAAGGGGTGGGTTCGAAGATAAATTCGCTCCAAATAGGGTGAGTTCGAGCATGGCAAACCTCACCCCGAGCTATCCCATTACCATCTCTACTGACAATAACAAGTGACAACTGACGAGTAACGCATTTTTAAAAGCAGTAAAAAGAAAAAAAAAGATAAGGCTAAGGTAACGAGGCAAGTCTAGGGACCAAATAGTTAGAATTGAGTAAATTATATCTTATTTATTATTATTTTACAAACATTAAGGAACGAAAATGTTGTTATCCTAATTAAAAATTCAATGATCCACAATTTTGTAGATGGAATAAAATCAAAATTTTAAAAAATAGAATCAAGTAGCTTTAGTTTAATTTTAAATCTAATTAATTTTTTATTTGTTTAATAGTGAACCAAATCCATCAATTTTTATAATCCATAATAAAATAAATTAAATTAATTAAAAAAATAAACTGTACCAAATATGATGCAATATTTTATTTTTTAAGCCACTCGCGAATAGCTAGCACATTGATTAACATAAAAAAAGATACCCTTATTTTTGACACTTATCTAATGTGAAATGTGATAGGGGTTTTATAATCAATTTTTTATTGAATGATGCTTAGATGAATCACAAACTTGTGATAAGATAATTAATTGTTGTTGTCATTGTTATTATGTCATTTAATAAAAAGTTTACAAACAAATAAGAAATGTTGCGAAGCCGTAGGTCCCTCCATAGAACAGATTCTCCGTTTAGTGTACTAATTTCATAATACCCTTAATTCAAACGGATTTTAAATATTTTTTTAAGAAAAAAAAAATTGTAGAGGAAACTATTTTCTTGCCCTGGGAACTAAGAAAATTCAACAAAACCACGAATTGTCACTTCAAATTCGGAATCATTATTATTTTTATTATTGTTGTTGTTTCTTTTATTTTTTAATTTCAATTTTTTACTAAGTTGATGATTCTTGCAAGAAAACCAACAGACTAACGAGAGAAGAGATATCTTGGATGTGCTTTTTTATTAATTAAAGAGTGATAATGATATCAAGCTTTGGGCACGTTGTAAAACTTGATTACTTGAGAAATGGTAGAGGAAGGGGCCCTCAAAGTTGAACGAAGGAAATTTAATTTGATTTTTAAAATAAATTGAGAAATAATTAAACTATGATTAAGTTTAGAATCCTAAATCTTGGATATACGAACAAATTTTACGATTTGAATCAATAAATGTATTCGATTATTAAAAAATTCAAACCATAATAGCTAGAAAAAATTGACTTTTTGGTGTGATTTTCATAAACCACGTTGAATACTAATGTTAAAATTTTGTGTATAAATACACATATAAATACAAAAATTTAGTCAATAAATACTATTTAACTATTAAAACAATGAGGTTCAAAATTATATCACTAGAAGAAAATGACAATTTGTTACGTTTCTATAGACCGAGTCAAATATTAATACCACAATTGTAAATGAATGGATGCATATATAAATACCAAAATTTTAAACAATGAATTGTGCTCCAAGAACATTCTACTTATTTTGATCTGTCCAGACAAATGTAAGTAAGATATTTTTAATTTCTTTTTTTTTTTAATAATTTTGATTGAATTCATCTAACCCAATAACTGAACTTGGGTCCATCAACCTCGATTCGTACAATATTCACCAACATCACTATTACTGTACGATAAGAAGAAAGTTTCTAGTAAACGAATTAATTAAATCATACAATATGTTTTAAATTTTTATTGTCCTAATTATAATAATTTAAAAATAAAAATATATATCATAACTTTATAACAAGAATACGTGAATCGGCCGCTACGATTGCCGAGCGATGTATGAATTATTTATTTAACTTATCATTAATCTCTTTGAACATAAATGTTACCGTACAATACGATCTTGAAATTTTGATCCACAGTGACATGGGCCGGGTCTAGACACCCGGGACGGAGGGTTTTCTATCATTAAGTCGGGCTAAAACTACCCACCCAATCGGATCCAACAATTCCCGGACCCAATTATTAGTCACAAAATTCTAATTTGAATTTTCTCTGTCGCCCTCTTAAAATTCGTTTGCTTCAAGCCCTAATTTCAAGTTTTCAACACTTCACTCCGGTTACTCTTCACAACGTCATTTATTTCTCAGAAACAACTCTTCATAGAAATCCACAAATGGATGGAAGTGAAATCAACGGTCCTAATTCCCCTTCACTGTCCACTGATTCCGGCGTCACCGGTAGATCGCCTCTGCAGCCTAACTACAATAGCCGCGCCGTGCAGGTACCTAGCTAACATTTTCTGTATACATACATTAAATATCTATAATGTGTTTATGTATACGTTAAACCCTAGCTTTTACTTTAGGGTTTTGGGTTTAAATTTATCATGACGAGTAGTAGAATTGTAGAAGCTACTTGTTACTCTGTTTTGTAAAGTTTCTTTGTGTTGTGAAACTACTTTTTCATTTCTATTCGTATTACTCATTTTATTTTGTGAAACCCAGAAATAAGGATCAGGGGATTTTTCTAGGGTATTGTTTTAGTAGTGCGAATAGAATAGAATTGCAAAGGAGTTATGTGGAGCCATCTTTAGTGTTAAGAATTTCTTTTATTTAATTTATATTATTTTATTTGTTACTAATGGTGGAGTGTGGGAACATTGGGATTGGAGTGAGAATGCAGGAAATGAGAAAGGTGATGTAAAAGATTTTGGGTTCTTGTAATGACTTACTCATGGCTTTTAGAATTGGTTAAACTATGAAGAGCATTAGACTTGTATAAGATGTTTTAGTAACTCACTACCAGTTGCATTATCTATGAAAAAAGACCGTTTTTTTGTTCTCCATTAAGCAAGCTTCTTGACACTGGATTGGAGACATGGAGAGAGATTTGTTGTCAAGTTGTTATTCTTGAACAGAGGTGCTACACAATTATATAGCATGTAGTCATTTGCTAAATGTTTGTACCAGGATAAAACTCTGGATTTACCCAAATGTTTATACCAAAGTACCATTGAGAGCAATTGTCAAATCTCTAATCCTATGTAGACTCAGAACCTGGCTGCAATCATCTAACCTGGCCCAATGGTATAAGCATTGATTCAGTAATTACTATGTGATGTTCTATGGTAGAGCTTCTGCTGGCCATGTGACTTACCTTACATGAAATTATATTTTTCCTTTTAATTTATTTTCAGGAAGCATTGGAACACTTGGCATCTATTGATCTTAGTGAGTTGCGCTATGAAGCCAAAGTCGAACACTGTCGGGCAATTAGAGACTTGAGAAGCTGTGGGCGTTATGTAGAGTATGTGTTAAACTCATGTGGACATGCCTCCTTATGTGCTGAGTGTAGTCAGCGGTGTGATTTTTGCCCAATTTGTAGAATTCCAATAGTAAAGGACAGAAATAGCCTCCGCCTTCGCCTTTATGATGAGTGTGTAGAGGCTGGTCTCATCAGCAAAAGATGTGATAAGAGATTCCAAGATGTAGAAGATGGGGAGAATGAGATAACTGCTGATGTTGAACGCCTTTATTCCTTGTTTGACATTGCCATGGAGAATAACTTGATATCTTTGATTTGCCATTGTATCCTTTGTTGCATCTGTCTGTCTCTGTGTGCATGCATGTTTTAATTTGGCAACAAAATTTGGTTTTATATTTTTGTAACTTGTCATAGATACTTCCACCTTGGAATTTTGTAGATAAAAAGTTCTTAAAAGCACTGACTATTTTCAGCAGTAATTTATAGAAAAAAGCACTCCATGACTTCAAAATAATAATATTAAGGGATAACTCAAACCTAGACAGTTTGATATTTACACAATGTGTCACAGGATTAGACAACGCATATTTCCTTAATAGAAACAATAGATGTTAGAGATGTTTGTATGGATGAAGCTGCTGTGTCCAGTGATCCTGTTGTTGCTTTCCTGTTGGATGAAGTTGTTGTCAAGGATTGGTGCAAGCGGGCGTTCAAGAACATCAAAGCAGAACTTAAGCGGATTTGTATCCTTACTGATCTTATTAATATTCTGAGCCAAGGCTTATTGATTTTTATTTTGTGCTTGTTTGTATTTTATGCAGTCTTTCATTTTTTCGTTTTCTTTGCTCCTTAACTTTTTCATTAGATAATATAGGAGTAGAAGAGATGAAAACTAGGTTAAGTTTACTTCTAAAGTTTCAAGTGCAGCTGGCTGGCATATCTAGTGTGATTGAGGTTCTAGCCTCATCATTTAAGTATGATCTTTTGGCACAGATTCATGATTTGCAGCACCTTCAAGATAGCATATTGAAGACAAAACAGGTTTGCTTATAAATTCCGTGTCTGTGTTTATATATCTATGCTTTATTGCTTTAGGTATATATTCCAATATTGTTGTCTTGATTCATCAAATCATATGAACATTTAGCAATCATATAATGAAGAGTATTTTCTCTAAATCTTATTCCAGCATTTAGAGATTATGATGTGGTGTGCAAAGCACCAATTTTTGGAGAACGTGAGGTCTCGTTATGCTAATTTCACATCATGGCATTCCATAGTCCGACAAAGGAAATCAGCTGCAACTAAACGTGCATGGTTTGATCCAGTAAATCACTCTACTGGGTGCACCAGGGAGGATGGTTCCCTATTTGTTGAAGATGCACTTGCTAATCTTGAGATAGAGCAGGAATATACTCAAGGAAGGGGAGAGGAATCAGAGATTGCATCTTTGCATAAGGATGATGGATTGTCTTATTTCAGATCCAAGATAGAAGGAGTGTCAGGATGCTACCCATTTGAAAATCTTCGAGCTGCTGTTGACATTCTGTTTTTACACAGTAGCTCCGATTTGGTAGTTGCAAAGCAGGCAATTGTATCCTTTCTCTGTTTGGCATTGATTTTGCATAATGGATAATATTATTGGTTGTGAATATTCTCCTTTGGGGCAAAATCTTTTCATATTCCATTTGTTTACTTAATGACGCACAGTTTCTTTATTACTTGTTTGATCGCCACTGGACAATGCCTGATGAGAATTGGAGGCACGTTGTGGATGATTTTGCAGCCACCTTTGGTATAACCAGGCATTCACTACTGGAATCTCTTACTTTCTATCTTCTGGATGATCACACTGAAGAAGCTTTGCAGGTAACTTGTGCATATAATGAATCCACCTGAGTTCAAATGCAATTTCACTTTCAGTCAAGGTTGTATACATAATTTACAAGTTTGCATGAATATACTTACCACTTTGTGTGTTAATAATTGGTCAGTCCAATGATTCGCAACTGAATAATATTGATTTTGTTTTTTTCTAGTGTTAAAATTTCCTGCATAATTTTACTGAATTGTGAAATATTACAACACTTGGAGATGTGTTGCATTAGCATTAGTTCAACCTTATATGTTCAGGTTCTGTTTATGGTTTGTACTGCTTGTAAGCTCAATATTATTCATGTTGGGTTTGGTCCATAAAATGGTCCCTATTGTGCTCTTCTGTTTATATAAAGGAAGGATTTGGGAATCAAAGTAATAGAAACTTCATTATTGAAAGAAAGGGAAGCTCTTCTCATCTTAAAATCATCCAACCTCCAGGCTATCTGACAACATTTATTGTGGTTGAATAGTTCAAATTTTTGCAGAGAATGTTAGTGCATGTTTGTGATATTTTGAGATGACAGTGAGGAATGTTTTCCATCCTTTTAAGAAATATTCATCATGCATCAAATATCTACATATTCGGAATATAATTTTACATTCTAATCATCTTTGAACCAATTATGTTGCTTAGGAAGCTTGTCACCTTCTTCCAGAGATTTCAGGCCCAGCAACTCATCCTAAGATTGCACAAGTTCTGTTAGAAAGGGAAAATCCTGAGACAGCTCTTATGGTTTTACGTTGGTCTGGTCGTGATGGTGGATCACAGTTGGTTTCGCTAAGTGAAGCTGTGACTGCCGTTAGGGTAAGGGTGGAGTGTGCACTTTTGACTGAAGCTTTTACATACCAGAGGATGATCTGCACTAAAGTCAGGGAGAAGAAGTTGAAGTATGGACCACTTGGGGACGCTGCCGACGATCTAAAAGGCGAGTTCAAGACTTGGGAGCAATGGGTGGAAGTATTGGTTACTGAGATTTGTTTTCTTTGCATTCGGAGGAACTTGGTAGATCGGATGATAGAGCTGCCTTGGAATTCTGATGAGGAGAAATATCTCCATAAATGCCTATTGGATTCTGCTACGGACGACCCCCTCTTCTTCAACTATTGGTAGTCTTCTTGTTGTTTTCTATATTCAGGTAAAATTCCATTTCGATTATAAACCAATTGTCTGGTATACAGAAATTGTCCCCCATTTTGATGCATCTGTAGACGTAACTTATCATCTCCTATGGACATTGGAGCTACGGGTTGCGGTATGGAGTCTGTTTGACCATTCTTTGATTCAGTCTAATTAAATCTTTGTAAGGAGATGCTGCTGCTGCTGATCACAACTATATATTTTAATAGTCCAGTTGTAGGAAACACTATATTAGCACTCTGTAGCTTTGACTTATGATAGATGGGTTGGAGCTGTTATCTATTATGGGCTTATTTTGAATCTAGGAAAGTGGTAGCAACTCTTGAAAGATATAGCCTTCCTGTGTGTATGTGTGTCTATCTGTCTTTCTGTCTAGTTCAGCTCCCTCTATCTTGTCTTCATTATCTATCTTATGTTCACACACCAATGGATCATTCAGTCAGCCTGAATTCAGATTGTACTGTGGGTCTTTGAACAACATATCAGAGCATGTTTGAATCACAGTTTATGGGTGTGTACTTTTGGTTGAAAGTAATGTTTGTAATTAGCTGAGAGTTTGTGAACTTTGTATTTCTTTTTTGTTTCAGCGTTACCGATATGCTGAAGCCTACCAAGTTAATTTTAAACTTCAGACCATGGAGAAGGAGTTCATTACAAAGAATCCGGTCAGTGAAGATATTTTATCCAAAATGCGATCACAAAGTCAGTGGAGATCAAAATTTGTCGTAAGTGGTTTAAACTCTTCATGCTGAACTGGGCTCCCTAATCCCTTCAAGAAGCGAACTCAGTGAAACAATTGAGTAAATGAAACTGAGTGGCAGTTGGCTTATCTATTAATTCTGATTTGCTTTATTATTATTGTTAGACTAAAAGTCTTGCAATATAATTCTGGAGCAGAGGTCAAAAATGGCCTATCTAAGACATAATTTGATAAACCATTTCTTGACAACATACTGCATGTGGCCCTAGGTAAAATTCCCGAAGCAAATTAGTTTGAGGCAAGGGTAGAGCATTCAGAGGGCTGTCCTGGGCTGCAGCTTGGGATGGCCTTAAAATATATTTATATAAAATATATAAAAATACTCCTTTTGTTTTTCCTTCTTTCTTCCTCTTAATGCCTCTTCACTCCATCTAATCTGCCGCTCTTGTTACTTTTTCTTCCCCACCTCCACCCCCACCAGAAGAAAGCACCCTAAACCACTATTTGATTAACATTGTTACTTGTTATAAACATTCAAATTGTCTTAATTTCAAGTAACTCTATCTCTCTAGGTACCATGCATTTTACAATCTTATGTTCATATTGGCTTTGATGTGTCTTGATTTTTTAAGTTCTCATTGGAGTTACAATTGATTTCTGCAGGTTAAGTTTATCTTTGATTGTTTTGAATATCTAAAATTTAATCTTACAATTTAGTTTGATATATGAAAATGATTTCTTAAATTTAAGCATTCCTTTGTTAAAAATGCATCAAGATATAAAAATTATGGGAAATTACAATTGGTGTCAATTGGGATTAGATTATAGATATTCTCTACTTTCTGAAGCATCATAGGCACAACTTTAATAGTGTTTATTGTTTGTGTACCCTTTTTTTCTTTGGGTCCGTATTTGGATCATATTTTTATAAAAGATGCACATTTTAAGAGGGAGGCCAACATTGTGCCCACCTAACAAGTTGCATATATTTCATTTATTATTGGAATTCTATGGTGTTACCTAAAAAATATACTTCAGTGTTTTACTAAAGTTTGCTTAAAACCTATTTTAGTTAGCCCAGCCTAATATAAATTCCTGGCTGTGCCAGGTTTGGAGGTAGGATGATTGATCATTTAAGGAAAGAAGTCATTATTGAAAAAGCTTTTGGCTTGATGCATGTTAGACTATGTTTAGGTGCATGGTAAATTTGTTTACATGATTTGGTTATTTATCTTGTACAGGAAAGCAATTTAATTAAACACTTCTGAAATCTAAAAGTTTTAGTTTTAAATTTACTGAACTCAGTTCATGCTTTTAAACAGGAGACATCCATAGAGCTACTGCCAGAAGTCGAGCAGCAGCTAGTAAAGTCCGGAAGATTGCCCGTGATTGCTGTTACTTCTGGTGAAGAAGTTGGAATGCCACCAAAATCTGATCTTCCTCAGTTGGAAGAATCAAAATCCACCAGTTTGTTGGCCTCTACATCTGCTGATTCATCGCTTTTTCTGCAGACTAACAGTTGGACTCCAGCAAAATCATCAGTTTTTGAAACTCCTTCAAGACTAGGTGGTACTGTCAGCAGTCCTCACTTGAAACTTGGCAACTATGGTTCATCAATTCTTCATGAAAGGTTATTTGCAAACGCAGAAGGACTATTGCATGAATTTGGTGTCAGCAGAGACTTTAAATTTGATGACATACCAGCATCTGGAATCCGTCGACACAGTTTCATGAATGCAACACCACTGAAAGACAGAAATAATTCATCAATAACTCTTCCTAATAGCCACCAGCGAGAGAAAGTTTCTGATAAAATCTCACCAGAACCTGAACAAAATGGGTTTATAAGCGATTCTCAAAACTCAATTTCTCGATATTCCCATAGGAAGACAACTAATTCCATTTCTACTCCTGGCAGCAGCCATGGCTTGCTCAAAGCCCTTGCAGGAGATGCACGCTCTAATTTCTCTAGTAAAAGGGTTCATTCTGATAGGGATGATGGATTATGGAATTCAGTATCTTCGGAGGACCCTATGGATATCTCTTGGAGGTAAGAATTTTACCGGTTCATCTCTTCATGTCTCTCTTGTTCTGATTCTGTATGCATGCAGAATGAAAATTTGCATTTGTGTACTTACCATTTTCATTTTCAGTTATGGAAAGAAGGCTTCTGCTGCGGCAGACAAGCATGCAAATGTAAATGGTGGGCCAAGATGGAGGACTGATGAAACTAGTGATGAGGAAGAGGAGCAGAGTCCAGAGAGTGCCATGGGAGTAGCTTCTTATACAACTCCCAAGAGAGGAATTAGAAGAAGCAGATTTGCTAGGATATGAAGATTGCATTTGACCGGTCTGAAATGTTAAATATCCTTGGATCTTCTAACTCACTTCTCATAAAAGTGTGAAAAACTGTAGGAGCCTGAAGTCCCAAAAACCAGTTGGCTTCTTTATTGGGGTGGGGGGCAAGAGTTGCACCCTAAATTTATACAGTTCCAAGGAAAGCAAGTTTACAAGTATACGTTTATGCTGGTTTATAGTTTGCATGCGGTTGAGATCCAGTAAAGAAATTCCAGGTTTGACTGGCTGCCCTTCAGCCATTCGGATGGCCTCCGACCACTGGGCGTTCAAAAATGGTTCTTTTCTCTGTTGGAGTTTGGAGGGGGTGATTCATGCAGTGATGGCCAAATTTTTGTAACTTCTTTCAGCTTAAAGAAAGTTAAAGCTCAAGGCAGTCATATTTTTATTAGGCAGAAGCTAGTAGTATATGGTTGGTTTTCAGCAAAATGTAGCTCTATGTTTGCTTACTATCAGCCAATTCCATACCATTCCATATGCAAAAGGTTTAAAATGTTTCACGGGGATTATAAGCTGACTGAACAACATAAACGCGTCCAGCAATTCAATAAACAAAAAAAAGACAAAAACAAAAAGGAAGAATTCAGAGCTGTGGAACCGGCAAGTCAGAACCCATCGAATACAAGATGGAAGCCAAGGCAACCAAAAAAAAGTGACCTAAAATAACCATAAGCACGACGAATATACACACACACACACCTACTAGTGACTGTTATTTGTTCGCAAACATGCTGTTGATATAAACTGAAAATTTTCTCGTTGCCGCGATAAAGTCGATCTAATTTTATGGTTTTTTTTCTTTTCTTTAAAAAGAGAATTTACGAGGCATCAAATACAGTAAAAATATTCACGTATTTGTTGTTTAGGCTTTGGGAGATTTATGATTATGAAATTAACTATTACAGTAATCTTTTTTAAAAAAATTTGCCACTCTCGAGACGTTTATGACCCTATTTCCTCGACTGGTAAAAACGCGAGAGAAGGTCACGGCGAAAGCTCTTAAACTCCGAAGCGCAGACAGGTCCGTCACCCGACAACTCGTTCAAACAATGCAGGCCGAGGTTGTGGATTGCGAAGGCTTACACGACCACCTCCTAAGCAATGTGCTCTTTGAAGTTCAGTTAGTGTTTATAAGAGATCGAAGTTGAAAATTTGACCTTCGCCAAATCCCCTATACATAATAAATACATCTGTGCGGTCTTACAAGTTGCATGAATATTAAGATTTGGTGTTTGAAAAGATTTGGTGCTTCCGAGGATGAATATTAAGAAAGAGAACTGATTGATCTCGCGTTGCGGATCGGAGAAATTGAAATTGAAAATGAAAAATGGTTACTCATTAGAGGTAGGAGAAAGTAAACCGAATAAAGGCTTAATAATCTAAACACCAAGCACTTGATACTAGCACTTTCTACTAATAGTGGATATATCTGACGCTTCTTATCAAATCAAATTGATTATGGACTTTGAGTTGACTATCTAGCTGATGAGAGAATAAAAGCACTGTTTGATGCGGACGAGATGAAGAATGTGTGGTCAGCCTCTCGCTACGCTTTTGAACTCTCTGATTGGATAGATCGCCTTGTCGCCAGTGATCGGAAGTTTTAATTGCTTTTGGTTTCCATTCTTTTTTGGTTCCCGAGAAACAAATTGGAAGAACTTGAAACTTTCTATTCTTTAATTTTTTGGTCTGATAAAAGTACTCTCGCTTTTGCTGTACACCCTCTGTTTGGTTTCGAGAGTAATATAGTAGTAGGAAAAGATAGCATTGGGATCAACCTCATTGAAGTGTATGAATATATCATGATTTTATGCCAACTAGACTGACTGATTGAAGGCAGCTGTTTTTATGGGTTGTTGAGGGTGGTTATCTTTTATATTTCTCAATTGAGTTTGTAGTGAATAGTGATTGCGCTCAAGGCCAGTGGTCATTTGTCGTGCTCTTGATCATAGTTTGGCCTTTGTTTCTTGCCGGAAATTATGGATTTAGTATTGGTTGTTGATTATAGATGAGTTTTCTTGAAGCACAGTTGTATTTGATTTTCTTTTATAATTATTTTGATAAATAGTGTGATAGTTATTAATTAATTACATCCAATAGAAGGATTTGGTAGTGGGAGGCTGGTCATGTTGTTGAGAATTTTCAAATTTTATGCTCTGTTTAGACAATAGCTGCACCTGCACAGACAGTTGTTGGGGTCCCATTTTAGACTATACTTCTTGTGCTCTGTTTATTCATTTCTGATGTTTGTTATTATCCTCTTGTTGTTAGGTCTTTCGACAAGATGGCAGATCTATGCTAAGTAAGTATGTTTAAAAATTCTTGGAGAAAGGCAGCTTATGCTTGGAAACGGATCATAGAGCTTTGCTTTTCTTGTAGGTTTTGATTGAAGTTCTCTCATAATTGCTGCTCCCTTAAACTTGTCAGTATAATTTGTAGTGGACAACTCGTAATCTATTTTTAATTTTCCAACTTACAAATAAATTTGCTGTGCAATATTCTTATTACAGAAGAAGAGTCATCTAGTCTATTGTTTTATGTGGATGAACAAGGTTTTACATGTCTTCATTGGGTACGATTTAATCCTTATTCTGATGACATTGTATTTTGCTTATGCAGGGTATTTAGAGTAAACTGAAATTGACATGATTGTGGGATGATATATTCTTAGTTTTCTGTTGTCTTTGTTATAATTCTAGTTCTTGAAATTGATAGTAGAAGATATCGCTTCTCGTTTCCTTTTGAGGTTTAGTCTTCAGATCCATTATGCTCAAGTCCATTGATATATATATATGATGTTTTCAATGTTTTTTGATAGGGAATGCCTGTACCCGCTATTAAACGACAAGGCACCAACAAGTGGCGGCAGAAGGGGTTACAACTGGCATATAAGAAGCAAATAATTGGCCGCTATGTGCAAACTGAGCTCGGTGGTCTCTCCAATGTCGATAGGCTCAAAACGACAGCAGCATTTGATTCCCAGACGGATGAATTCATCATTCTGTAACAACAGCTACGAAAATGCAAGGCTCTAAAAGGATAAAAGGCCTGTTATGTTACCTCCAAGTACTTCAAATTGTCAATAGGAATTATTCACGCCCATAAAGTGCCTCGATAATGACCGCCCAAAGAGGGAAAACTTTGCTGTATCTGTTTTATACGAGATAAGTGACAATTTCTGGTTATTGGTTGATTTCATGCTACGAAAGAAGATAATTCATTCGTAAATGGATAAAAATTGTAATTTATATGATTGCTTAATAATTGTTTACTGTGCCTTATTTTATTACCCAATATTTCCTCCTCCATTGATGAAGCTTGAACTCTAACCATCAGAAGTATGGTACTCTGGTGCATCCTCTTCCCACCGGCGCCCCTAGAAAACGCGAGTCCAACTCTTTGCAAAAGCTGGCCAATTCGCGCGATCGAGTGATTTTATTCGTTCATTATTTCTTGTTGAATATTCTTTTCTTCCACCATACCCGGTAATAGTTATGCTACGAAATTCACATGCCAGAAAAATTTGTTCTTCTGTAAGCCATGTACATGCAATGCCTAAAACATGGTTTCACGTGGGCCTACAAATGATATGATCCAACGTTTAACGTGGTCCATATCGCAAGAGACCTGAGCCCATCAAAACCAACAACAAAGAACGGGTTATCGATTCGTGGTCACAGAGTTGAATAGTGGTCCGTACAGCTGGGAAGGAAGGGGAAAAAAATGACGGAAGCTCTGAAACTCCCAATCATAGACCTGTCCTCTCCGGACCGCCTTTCCACTGCCAAATCAATCCGCCAGGTTCTTTTCTTTCTTAACTCAACTCTCTCCATCCTCTTTGTAGTCGTTTCACTAGTTTCTGACTCACTTTCTTCATCATATGGTGATTAAGTTTTCCTTTCATGTTGTAATTCCAAGTGCCAGATCAGTTAATTAGTTGGTTTATGGTTGCAAAGGCTTGATTATGACTTTTTTCTATCTCAGGCATGTATAGATTATGGTTTCTTTTATCTAGTGAATCATGGGGTGCAGGAGGGCTTACTTTCACGAATGTTTAGTGAGAGTAGAAAATTTTTCTCCCTTCCAGTGGAAGACAAAATGAAATTGGCACGCAAGGAAAATAGAGGTTATACCGCACTGTATGCTGAGAACCTTGACCCCACTTCAAGTTCTAAAGGTTGTTTTCACTCCCTGTCGCTGTCATGCTTTTTAATACAGCTTCTTTGGTGTCTGTATTTTGTGTTTTTTATTTTCTTTTCCTGCTTATGATTCCGCTGAAGGCTTATGTAGTCTATGCTGTGCATATGTAAAGACACCCCTGTCCCACGTTTTAAACTTCCCTTTTGTAGTTAGAATGGGATTCGATGATTGAATCCCTCCCATGCCTCGTTTGAGGCCCTAGATGAGTACTGCTGACAAGTTTTTCCAGTGATATTAGTGGGTTAGTGAGGATTTTCCACTTCATGTACTAATTTTCCAGAAAATGAGCCAAAAATGTGGTAGTTTGCTATTGAAAATGCATTTTAATCTTCTTTAATTTATTTGTTTAGTATAGTTCTCATTTCTTATCTATGAATGAATTAGATGGTTGGCTTTGATGAGAATGATTTATGGCATGTACAAAAATTTCCTTTGCATACGTTTTCATTATATACGGTTGAGTGTTGTGACAATGAAAATGATGTCAGAATTTATTATTTTTTATTGACCGGGGAACAGGTGACTCAAAAGAGAGCTTCTACGTTGGTCCTTTAGGGGGAACTCTTGCGAACCTGAATCAATGGCCCTCAGGAGGTATGTTTCTTATATGTATGAACATTTAATGCTTAAATGGCTATTATGATTTCATTTTCTATATTATAACATAATGATATGTGAATCTAAATGGTAGCATTTACATCATATTGATATCCATTTCTCAAATTTTCTTAATTCGTCGGTTAACTTCTACTTTATGGTTTTCCATACATGATTCTTTGAGACAAAAAACTTAATTCTCAAATGATTGAGCAGTGGTTGGATGTTGTCTTGGTTAGGAAATTCCAGAAATTCTGCCATCTTGGAGATCCACAATTGAGAATTACTATGAAAAAGTCATGTGAGTTTGATGAAAACTTGGCATTGAATTGCATGTTAGCTAGCATTTGTGTTGGTCAATGAAAATTTGACGAATGGTGATTTAAGTTATTTATATATTTTCTTTTTGGTTGATGCTTATAATTTTAGATGTCTACTAATTTATAGTCATATTTTGGTATTTTACAGTTGATCAAGTGCTCTTACAATTATTTTCCAAGGAATATATTCCTGTTGACTGAATATGTCCTATGTGGAGGAAATTCAAAATTGTTTACTTGTGCCTTGGTCCTAGGTGCGAACCAACCAAGGATGGAACCTCTAGGACAAGGGTATCCTGGGCAGACAACTTGCCATTATTGATTATGTGTTCCGTTGCATACTGTCCGTGTGCTCTTTCTGTTTGACTGTTTAAATGTCCTGGAGAACATCAAGTTGGTACAAGTTTAACATACTTTTACGTGGTGTTATATCTGTTGCCTCAGATCTGCTGGTAGAAGATTACTCCATTTAATTGCTCTGGCTTTGAACTTGGATGAAGATTTCTTTGAGAAAGTGGGAGCCTTAGATGAACCCATGGCATTTCTCCGCCTGTTACACTATCCAGGTATGGAGGCGCAATCTGGCTTCTTATATGTTTTGCCACTCGTGTATCATTTTTGGTTATTCATCTGTAGCTATTTGCTGTTATTTCGCACATTTGTCTTGCATACACAAAACAGACAAATATTGTGTTCTTCTGGTGCTTAGGCATCGCAAAAATGTGGCTGCTAGTTTCGCCTAGCAAAGTTATGATTTAATATCATTTTATTTTCATATTTTGTTTTTTTCAAGAAATCAGTGATATTGTCTGCTAAAAGTGAATTCCACTAAAAAGGTGGAAGTAACTTTGGAGAAGCCCATAAAAGATATCAAGGCGGCCATCTTGAAGAGCCAAGTTTAGCATTATTATTAATATCTAATTGTAAAAAGGACTAAGTACAAAATAATGCTCCTGTAATCTGTTTCTACGCCTCGGCCCCACAAGAAATTCCCTTAGTTCAATCATCAATTGCCTAAAGGCTAAAATCTACTTTGTAATAGCATACGGAAAAGGCCTTTAGAAAGCCCTATATAGCCATTGTTGTGGTTCAACCTCAATGAGATATTCCAAAATTTTCAGAACATATGCCTTCATTTTGTGGTTCAACCTCCATGAGAAGTTCCAAGCTCTTCAAAACACAATGCCTTCATTTTTGTTTAATTATACAGAAAGTTTCATTCATCTGCATCTTTCTGAATTTGCATAGGTAGAAGAATACTTAATATTAGAGTGTTGATCCTCAAATTAGAGCTTCTTTTTTTTTCCTTTGCAGCACAGCCTCTTAGAAGAAGGATTTGAATCCTAGTATCCTTTTAAGCATATTTCACATTGAATGTAGCATGGACTGGTGTATGAAGGCATTGGTGAATTCTATTGAGCTCCTGCTGTAACAAATGAGCTAGGATATAACTGTATTTTAACCTGCATCAAACTGAGCACCAATGTCTAGTCAGATTTTTGTTTAGTACAGTCATCCAATAAGGAGCTCGTATTTCTCTGGTTCTATTATGGACCGGATATATTCTTTTGATCTCCAGGCCAAAAGAATCCAGACCCAAGTGGATCTAATTGATAGTATCCACAGGGCTGACTTTCACACTGTTATCCGTGGAGATCCCAATATTTGTTGATAATGCATCCTTTATTTCTGATTCCAGGTGAATTAGCTTCTTCTGATGAAGAAATATATGGTGCTTCTGCTCATTCAGATTATGGAATGATCACTCTTCTAGCAACTGATGGTGTTCCAGGACTCCAGGCATGCTTGTTTTAACAAATTTTGAGTATCATAGCTTCTATTGTCAATGATTTTTCCCATATAAGTTTTCAGTCCTAACAGGTTTGCAGGGAGAAATTTAAGCAACCACGGTTATGGGAAGACGTACCAAATATCAATGGGTGAGTCCACGATAAATTGTTAATATAGATGGAAAGTTATTTGGTATGAAGAGATCAAATCCCAGTAGCTATTTAGAAAGGTTTCAAATAGACAGTCAAATGAGAAAACAATCAAGTTAATATCATTAATGGAGTTAGGAGTATGCTAAGATAATTTTGATTGTTGATATTGCACTTACATTTGAAGTATCTGTTTATTTTGATGTTTCTATACCATGATACTAATACATATTTGTCCTTGATTTGTCACTGATAGGGATTATATTTTTGTTATTATGGTCATTATTTGACGGTATATTGTTATTTCAACTTAAGGACTAATTATCTGGATTTGCAGGGCATTCATTGTAAATATAGGGGACATGATGGAGAGGTGGACTAATTGTTTATTCCGGTAATTTATCATTCTTCTGCTTCAAACAGAATTTCATGTTTCACCCCCAAGTTATGATTCTTGCTTTAGGATCAAATGTTATAATGTTTTTTTTAACCAATGTTAATCCTGAACCGCTTCTTTTCTGATGTTGGGTCTTATATCCTGACTTGTGTCCTCTATTTGTAGGTCGACCCTTCACAGAGTGATGCCAGCAGGACAAGAACGCTACTCTGTAATCATTTACTTGCTTTCCCAATTTGTTTGCTCATCTGATTCCTACGTCATTAAGTTTTCGGTAGTTAGGACTCTTATGGGTTATGAAGGATCCTAAGTTTCATGCATTTGATATGTCAGTGGTTCAAACCTTTGTATTAGATCTGTTCCTCTTTTCTTAAATTCAACAGGGAGAGCACTAAATTTAGCAATACTCATTGAATAATATGTGACCAATGTGAGTTATTTGATGGTTAGATGAACATGTCAGTTTTAAAGGTTTCATAGAGACTCTAGGATCTTAAGTTGTTGGATATTTCAAATAAGTTGTAATTTATATGTAAAATAAAAAATGGTAGCTTTCTTTCATTATGAAATCCATCCTGTTGAACAAGGTGGCTGCTGGAAACAGGCATGTTGGATGAAGGATGGTAAAAATTTGTAGCCTGCAACAAATGATATTGTTCCAAAAGCTACAAAAAGTTTGCTGAGTGCTGTTGCACGCCTATAATAACCACATTGAAGCATTTTCATTTTCAATGTCCAAAAATGTCCTCGCTATATGATTCAGCTCTTTCTTGTCAAGGAAGTTGATCAGCAGTTTTTTGAATTACAGGCGGCATTCTTTCTCGATCCCAACAGTGAGTGTGTAGTGGAATGCTTGAACAGTTGCTGCAGTGAATCATGTCCTCCAAGGTATATATGACTATCTACTCCAGTTTGCTACAAAAAGTGCTAGTGGTATCTTCTTAAGATTTCTGCTATAAGGGTTTTTACAGAATGCTGGATAAGGATTACAGCAAGAATCTACCGTCAAAGATTATTAAAGAGAACGTTTATGGCTTTGTTGGTACAGATTTGCTCCAATCTGCAGTGGGGACTACCTTAAAGAGAGGTTCAGGCTTACATATGGCTCATAGGGTGAGTACCACTACTAGATGATGTCATCAATGGCTCGTAGAATTGGCTACAAAGTCATTATATGCACATTTTAAGTCTTTAGGACTATACTCTCTACTACCAATACCATCCCTGTTACACATGCAAGTATATTTTAAGTGATAATGATAAACATTTCATGACGATCTTTTTTTTTGTTGGGTGTATTTATATGTTGGAACATGTAGTGTATCTGTTTGTACTGGTAACAATAATCATAAAGGTTTGGTGTTTCGCGATTGAAGTTTTATTCACGTCTAAATTATTTTTTTTTTTAAATTGCTTATACTACAAATGTTATAAAATTTTTGATAATATAAAAAATTAATATTATAAGAGAAATATTAAATATGCTAAAATTGTGATATAAATTAGTATCTAATTAAAGATTGCAAAGGAAACATAGATGGGTCCGTGTACATTATAATATACTTGTGTCTATATGATCTATCAATTTCTACTTGGGAAATTTACATATGCACTCGCGAAGTAAGTTTGGAAAATCGGTAATACCCCGTGGAGTTTGGGTTAGAGCAAAATGATAACAGTTAACACTCTAAATGGAGGAGGAATTTATTGATTCTTCAAATTTCGAGGGCATAAGTCAGATTTCCCAAAATTTAGGAGTATGTATAATTTTATTTTATTTTATTAGGGATAACGACGAATATTGTTTACCTTAAGTAGATATTCTTTAATATTTGAGAAAAAACAGATACTATTTAACGTTTGGATAAATAAATAAATACTCCTTTAATTTTTATTTTTTTAATTGACTATTTAGCTTAATATTATTTGTGTCGGTAATTTTTTATATAATAATAATATTATATATATTTTATTTAATCATAATATTTTATTCTTTATTTTAATATTTTTTATAATATATTTTTTTTTAACTATGACAATTTAATTTTTATTAATATTTTTTTATAGTATACACAAGATTAAATAAATTTTTTAATTTATTATTTTAATAAAAAAATTTAAAAAATACAATTATTAAAAAAATTTAAAAAATACAATTATTTTAAAAATTCAAATAATGAGTTAAATCATATTGATATGCTAAAATATTTTTAACCATATTTTTTCACTTTTATAATAATAATTTAATATTTAATTATTAAAAAATTTAATTAAAATATTTTTTAACATTTTATTTTTACATGTAATTATTTATTTAAAAATTATATTACATTCATTATATTTTTTTAAAAATAAATGAAAATATAAATAAAAAATATAAAAAATAAGTACATGTTATATATATTACAAATAAAAATAATCAAAAGTTTTTTTTTCTATTTTTTAGATAAAATTAAATTATATTAGTTAATAAGAATATAAAATATATCTAATTACTAATTCTATTAACGAATAATACTAAATTTTTTCTTTTTCTTTACTTTTTTATTTATATTTTTATTATTTTTCTCAAGAAAATATAATAAATTTAATATAATCTTTTAAATAAAAATATTAATATAAGAATAAAATATTAAAATACGTTTCAAAATTTTTTTAATAATTAAATATCAAATTTATTGCAAAAAAAATATAAATATTTTAATATAAATTTAATTTAACTCATTGTTTAACTTTTTTTAATAATATTTTTTTTCTAAATTTTTTATTGAAATAAAAAATTAAAAATGTATTTAATTTTAAGTATATTATAAAAAAAATATTAAATATGGGATTAAATTGTTATACTTAAAAGAAAGTATATTGTGAAAAATATTAAAATAGAAAATAAAATATTATAATTAAATGAAATATATATCATATTGTTATTATATAAAATATTAGAAATATAAATGATAATAAATTAAAAAGTCAACTAATGAAAATAAAAGTCGAAAGTATTTACTTATTTATCTAAATATTAAGAGGTATTTGTCATTTATCAAATGTTAGAGGAGTTTCTGTTTATGAAAATAAATATTAGGACTATATGTCATTATCCCTATTTCATTATTTTAAAATTTTTTTTGGTTATATACCTCAAAATTTTAGTATAGTGATAGAAGAACATGTTGGGAACCCTTTTAAAAGATTTGTATGAAAATTGAAAAACCAAATGCTGAATGAAATGGTTTAGAAATCCAGTGTTAATAAAGAACACGCATCAACCGACCACTGAATAGTTATATAATAAGTGTTGAATGGGTATACTAATCATAGAATTTGTGATTGACCTTGACCAATCCCTAACGTACTCTTGTTTTTATGCGGCAGTTTTCCCAAGTCAAAGGATGTGTGCATCACGAACACGGACACGTGGCGCAACACTAGGTGGAGAAGGACACTCGTTTCTTTTGCAAAGAGTCTCCCTGACGTGGACGACTGAAACGTGTAAAGAAAACACGTCAACCGAGGCTTCTTTTATTTCTCCCAATTCAACCTTAACAATCGGACAGAACAGGACAACTTCTTCTTGTTGGCTTTTGCCATTTTTTTATTGAATTTCCACCGCACATCTGTCTTAGATGTATTTATCACGTGGTCACCTCCCTTCTATTTATATATAAATATATATTAAAAAGAAGTCTACCCATGTTGTGGATCGTCTTTCTCTCCTTTTTACACATGCCATCCATATTAATAGAAGACACGTTTTCCATTTTTTTGCCCTTTTTATTTCAGACAAACAAAATTGTTTATATTTTAATTTTTCATCAATAAAGAGGGCGGTATCACATTTTTAATTAATTATAATACATTTTAAATATGTACAATCATTAAAATATTCATTATCAATTACTTTTTAATGTTTTCTTATTTAAATTTCGTGATTTTTAAGTTAGAGTTATGATAAATTTTAATTATCAGATGCTAAACATGTAAAATCAGTATATGTAAGTCATTGATTGTTATTAAAAATTAAGTATCTGAAATTATATGTAAACACCCATATAAATACTCCAAATCAACGGGAATGCATGATAGGGGATATACTTTTGACTGTTCGATGGGGGCCCCACTAGTTTAAAACGAACGGACAAGAGAAAACAAAAAAAAAAAAAAATGCCTGATTTGGGGATAAGATGAATAAGTTTATATTATAATCCGGGGTCGTACGATAAGATATGATAGATGCCATTATACGCTAGAATATGCCGTACCTTACTCGTCTTAAAAAGCAGGCCCACCTCCACTAGCTTTAGATTTAGACCAAGATTTGCCTTTATGCATGCCCCCAACGACGTCCCCATTACCGTCCACGTGTCCTACTGAATCTCCCTATGCCTATCCCTACAACGTTTATAAATTATTTATTTCTCTCACGCCACGCCTTTAATTTTCAATATTCTCAAAATTCTCAAGCAGTGTGGACCCTTTAATCTATTTATGAACGGTCTCAAATCGACTAACGATGTCATAGTATACCAAATTTATTTCGAATTTTTATAAGACAAAAATATTTGATATAATTGATAAATTAATTATATTAAAATTCCAATGGATTTTGCTCTCCAAGAAAACTAATAAGAGGAGAAAAATTAACCTATAAGTTGTGCAAAAATTAAAACAAATTTTGACTCAAAACTTCCATCCTTAGAAATTGCTCAACCGTACCTCCGCCAACCAGTAATTTGTTTTTTATTAAAAAAATAATTATTTAATTGCACTAATATCAACGCTAAATATATTTTTTTTTTTACAGTTTAGTGTAATTCAAAAAATTTATAAGAACGAATCGCTTTATTATAAATATATAAGAATCCATAATTTCAGTTATTGGCGATGATTATTCCCCTTTATCCATACGTTTATCTAAATTACATTAAAAAAAAATTAAGATTAAAAAGAAAAAAAAAAAGACGTTATCTTGTTCATTACGCAGGTCGTGGGCCCGATGCCTAATTCGTAGTGAATGGGAAACACAAGTTGGGACCATCACTATTCGTAAGTGAAAACAGATCGTTTGACCAAAAGGAAATGAACGACCAACAAGCAAACAAATCAGCTAACAGCTCAACCTGCGAAACACTCGATAATTTCCCCTTATCCGTAATATTCCCAACCTAACTCTACAGTTTTATATATATATATAGAGGTATCGTTCCCGTTTCTAACTCCTCTCTTTCCCATCTGCGGAAAATAAGAAAAACAAAACCTAATCTTACTCGGATAATGTAATAATTCGGAGCCTCCAAATCCGAATCCGTATTAGGAAATATCACAGCCCAAATCCAACTTTATCCGATCCGATTACCTGTACCCGAACTGAAATGACGCGGCGGTGCTCGCATTGCAGCCACAATGGCCACAATTCCCGGACTTGCCCAAACCGCGGGGTCAAGATCTTCGGGGTCCGATTGACCGACTGTTCGATCCGGAAGAGTGCTAGTATGGGCAATCTCAGCCACTATGCTGGTTCCACTTCCGGTCATAATAACAATAACGTGTCTAACAATCCGGGTTCACCCGTTGAGGCGCCGGATCACGCTGACGGCTACGCTTCAGAGGACTTTGTTCCCGGGTCTTCGTCAAGTCGCGAACGGAAAAAAGGTTTGAATTTTCTTATTTTAATTTTATTTTTATATTTGGCTATGGTTTGATTTTTGGTTATTTTACTGTATCTATGGGTTTATGGCGTGGATTTAAGATCGAATTTTTTTTATTTTCTGTTAGGTAGTTGCGTTAAAAATATTTGTAGTTGGTAGTTTAATAAAATCTGTTTTGAGTTAAACACATGTAAGGACGAAAGGAACGTTTGATTTATCCAAGAAGGGAAGTTTTCTAAAGTACAATAAAGCATTAGTTTACCATTCACAGGGTTTCAAGTGGTTCGAATACTTGTTTGCTAAATTGGTTTTGGTTAGCTAGCAACTTGTATTATGATACTTTTGTATCTAGGCTGTTTATTTTCTAAAATAAATTAAGGGCGTGGAATTTGGTAGAGAAGTGCAATTAGAGGCTTTTGTGGGAAGGCTATGGACTAGCATCTTTGATTTCAATCAATTCCAAATCTAGATCCCCAATTCGGTGCTATGAAAGATAGTGGGGAAATCAAAATGAATGATCGGTGAACATCCACATGTCAAGTTAAACCAACTTAAGAATCATCATCCATCAATAGGATTGATTTAGAGCAGGGTTTTGCTCTGATTTGGTTTTAAAGAGAAAGGAATGAAATTACAGAATTGACTGTCTAGTATAAAAATCTTCCCTGTTCTAAAAATGATGTTCTAAATGCTGGCTAAGTTATGAAGCCGTTACTTACTTAGACCCCATTAGGTTCCTATATCCTTATATCTTGTTCTTGCATTGCATATGAATATTTATCTTGTGCATGGCTTATAATTTTTTTGGCAGGTGTTCCATGGACTGAAGAGGAACATAGGATGTTTCTACTTGGCCTACAGAAGCTTGGCAAAGGTGATTGGCGTGGAATTGCACGCAATTATGTGGTATCTAGAACACCTACACAAGTTGCCAGTCATGCTCAGAAATATTTCATCAGGCAAAGCAATGTGTCTAGGAGAAAAAGACGTTCCAGCCTGTTTGATATCGTTGCAGATGAAGTTAGTATTCTATCCCCCTTTCTTTCTGCCTTTTGTATGCATTGATGAGATTGTATAAATGCATGCATGTTTTCCTACGTGCACCTATGTGAAGAATTACTGCATAATGCCTATACCTGGTTGTGGTAGTATTGTTACACAGATCTTTGCTTTCTGAAAGGAGGGTTATTCTGATTTTGATCCACCGCAACTGTTAAGGCATAACCATAGCTGGGCATGTAATATGTTTGGCATGCTTATTTGTTGTTGAATTTGATGGTGAAGACTCCATGACCACTGGATAATTTGAATTCTAAATCCTCTTTACATGTATCACTGGTTCTGATAACTTTTTGGTTATTGTTGGCATAGGAGATTTGTTGCTATGTGTATTCAAATGCATGTTCATTTGTTTTTTGTTGGACTTGTCAAAATGAGAGAGTTTCCCCTCTGGCTCTTTATCCATGCCCATGTAAACCATATATTAATGCTTTGAAATCATTCCCCCTAATGTCTGGTTGTTAAAATTGTTGGTGTCTTTCACTATTTGCAGCCAGTTGACGCTCCGGTAGCATCACAGGAATTATTCTCTCCTAACCAGCTGCAGGGTGATACACAAAGCAATAACCCACTCCCTGCTCCTACTGCTTTGGATGAAGAATGTGAATCAATGGATTCTACTAACTCCAATGATGGAGAGCCAGCCCCTGCAAAGCCAGAAAGCATGGAATCCTGCGTTCCAATGATATATCCAGCTTATGTCTCACCATTCTTTCCATTTTCTTTTCCATTTTGGTCGGGGTACAATACAGAGCCAATGACACGAAAGGAAACTCATGAAGTGCTCAAGCCTACAGCAGTACATTCAAAAAGCCCGATTAATGTTGATGAACTGGTTGGTATGTCGCAATTGAGTTTGGGAGAATCTATAGGTCAGACAGGTCCATCTTCTCTCTCATTGAAACTACTTGAAGGGTCATCCAGGCAGTCAGCTTTTCATGCAAATCCAGCATCTGGCAGTTCTGGTATGAATTCGGGCAGCAATCCTATCCATGCAGTCTAAGGAAGGGCTGGCTTTTGCTGTGATTGAAGGTGTTGGGTAGCTGCATGTTGATGAAGAGCTCAACATTTTACTGTTAATACAAAGACTAATAATGTGATGTTGGATTTGGGTTGAGTCATATATTTTCTCTATGGAATATTTACCATAATAAGGTGGTTGTTTGTTAGTATCATTAACTTAATTCAGTTTTAGCCCTTAAGTGTAGGTTGTAGCATCTCGCTAGAAATTATTTGAATCTTTTAACAATTTGGGTTTGTCTTGAATTATTAGTTCTCTCTTCAATTTCCTTCCTAATCGGGCAATACTCTAGCAGTGGGTTAGTGATCAGTCTCAATGCTCTCCACGGATGCAACCAAACATTTTTGTTACAGATTGTAACAATGGGATGCAGAGGGTTTTATGCTCTGTTTTGTGCAATCCTTGATTGGTTCATCTTTCCTTTCCTTTCCTTTCCAATTTTATTCCACGCTGTATTGTTGACTTCGCATATCCAGTAAAGCATTGAAGAGTCTATCATCTGCGGTAAAAAAAGCAGCCACATGGAACCATATGAGTTATTGCAGCTGATATAAAACACCCTTCGAAAATCATCTCAAAACCCATTTTGTCAATTACTCCATTAAAATACTTTAAAATTATATTAACTCTTCTAACATCTTTCTTTTTCAATTACAAGAATAATAATCATAGCACTTTACCCCATTTCTTCATCAAACTCAAATATCAATAACGATGGTGTATTTCTGAAGAATTTCAGTCCCAATAAATGGTTTGTACTGCGGGGGCTGATGAAGATCATACCAGAGAAGCTGAAGCATTGATGATGTGCTTGTACTCCATGATGCGAAATTGCTTCATTAATTACTAATTAATGAACATATTATTTAGACTACAACAAGAAAAGAGAATCATTAAATCTCTCTTTTTGATCAACTTAGCTTTTACGTGCAATGATTGACTTTTCCCCTATCAGACAAAGGTCTCATTCTCACATCATGGAATTTGAACTATAAATATGTTTAATTATATTAGGTAGGCTTTGACAAATAATATATCATGATTATTTCAGTTAATTTCTACTCTCACAATAAGTTTTCAAATAAAACTCATTCAAATTTATTTTTAAAAATTAAATAAATATTCTAAAATTAAATTAGAATTTAAAGGAGAAAAGGCTCCTCCTGGTTGGTGAGGATTAAAAATTGAAGGGAATAACAAATCATGGACATGACATATGTAGGAGCATAAAGGGCATTGGATTTAATTACATAAATCATTATTACTATTATTATTTACTAGCATTATTTAAGATTTTCTGTTGGAAACAAGTAATTTATAAAATAATTGAGATTAAAATTATATTAATTATTTAAAAAGGAGTTTTATGATAATTTCAGAGCCAGAGGGAGGGGTGTAGTGACAGAAGCCCTGTTCATCAACACAAGCAAATGAATCAGATACTAGAGACAACGGCAATAAGAGAAGCATAAACATGAAAAACACTTTCCCTCCTCCCAAACCTTCTAAACCATGGAACTCCAGAAGAAAACCTCAACTCAGATACCCATTCATCGTCCTTTCAATCACCCTCTTCACATTGCTCCTCCTCTTCTTCATTGTTTACAGTCACATCCCCAAATCCCTCCTCCCATTCTCTTCCAAAACCCTAAATTCCAGATTCCCACTATGCCAAAACGCCAAAGTCCTAACCCCAGATCAAAAATTCCTCTTTTATGCTCCACACAGTGGGTTCAGCAACCAACTTCAAGAATTTAAGAATGCAATTTTAATGGCGGGTATTTTGAATAGGACATTGGTTGTCCCTCCGGTTCTCGATCACCATGCCGTTGGTCTTGGTAGTTGCCCTAAATTTAGGGTTCTAAGTCCTAATGAGATTCGAATCGCGGTCTGGGATCACGTGTTCGACCTTCTTCAAAGTGGAAGGTAGCTGAGTTTTTGTCACTTTTTTTTTTTTTTTTGATATCTATGTTTTTGCAGCGAAGCAATGAATGTGAAGGTTCGATCTTGGAGCTTTCTTTTTTTTTATTCATATTATGTGTGCAATGAGTTACCATGTTGATGGCGCTGTCTTTCTTTCTTAATTTAAGTGAGCTATGTGTTATTTGTTAAGCTTATGATTTTATCATGATTCATTGGCACTTCACTGGATTTTATTCTTTTGGTTTTTCAACAAGTTGACTATAGCTCAGGTTATTTATATTTTCATATCATCACTTCGGATTTCTACTGGTTTTGAGAGACAAGATTAGCCTATGGTAATTGATCTCTTTGCTGCCAAAGTGCTTCTCTTGTTCAATTTGTGTGCAAATTCTTAACATTTGTAGAATGACAATTTTGATTTTATTTGGCTTTCATATATTCTCTTTATTGGATTGTTGATGTTCAAGCCTCGGTCTAGATATTTACCCATATAATTTGCTCATGTGCAGGTATATCTCTATAGCTGACATTGTTGATATTTCATCTTTGGTGTCTGCTTCGTTGATTCAAGTTATAGATTTTAGAGATTTTGCATCTTTATGGTGCGGAGTGGACATTGATTTGGCTTGCTCAAATGATTTGAATACACAGCGTGCTTTGTTTGATAGCCTAAAGCAATGTGGATCTACAATATCTGTGCTCAATGGTAGCGGGGATGAGTGTTTATATGCTGTTGATGAAGATTGCAGAACTACAGTTTGGACATACCAAAATGTTGATGGGGATGGCAAGTTAGATTCGTTCCAACCTGATGAACAATTGAAGAAGAAAAAGAAAATTTCATTTGTTAGGAGACGTCGAGATGTATACAAGGCCTTGGGACCTGGTTCTAAAGCTGAATCGGCCACTGTTCTGGCATTTGGAAGCCTTTTCACTGCCCCTTACAGAGGCTCTGAGCTCTATATTGATATCACTGGGGATCCTAAAGATCAAAGGATTCAGTCCTTGATTAAAAGTATTGAATTTATTCCATTTGTCCCTGAAATATTAAGTGTAGGAAAGAGGTATGCTGTTGAGACCATAAGGGCTCCTTTCCTGTGTGCACAGCTCAGATTATTAGATGGGCAGTTCAAGAACCACTGGAAAACTACTTTTTTGGGCTTAAAGCAAAAATTAGACTCTTTGAGGCATATGGGTTCTCAACCCCTACATATATTCGTGATGACTGATCTTCCGGAAGGTAATTGGACTGGAAATTACCTGGAAGATTTAGCAAAGGATACAAATTATTATAAGTTGTATTTTCTGAGAGAAGAAAATGAGTTGGTTACACAAACAGCTCAGAAACTTGTGAATGCAGGACAGGGCCTGAGGTATGGATCTATTCCAAGGACTGTTGATGGAGTAACAAGGACGAAGAACAGCTGCTCTCAGAGATTTTCTGATGTACTTTTATATACATAGAGGAAACTGTTTGCAGCTGTGCGTCACTTGGTTTTGTTGGGACTGCTGGGTCAACTATTGCTGAGAGTGTAGAGCTGATGAGAAAGTTTGATGTATGTTCGAAAGAAGTATGATTGCATCATAATGCTTGGCTATGGCTACAGCAGCATTCTGCATCTTTTTTCCACTATGGTTCTCCATGAACCAGCTGACATAGTTCTGAAGGATTTTTCAGAATCAGCAATATAATTTCAACTGATTTGTGAGTTCAAGAAAATGAGTCTTGCCTAGAAGAACGGGCTCCTCAAGTGGGGGGGTAATCTGCTACATTTCAGACATTGCCTTGATTTTTCAGCACGTAACTCTCTTTTTCTGTAAAATATTTCTCCAAATCTTTGCTGATTAAAATGTTATTAATCAATTGTGTTGCAAAACACTTTTTGAAGTTCTAAAATTGGCAATATACATCAAATTTTCTTTTATTGAATTTTGATGATCTGCACTAGTTTCAGTGGTTGAGCATTTTCATAAACTTGATTGCTGATAGTTGGTTTTCTGTTTGATTTCTTTCCTTGAAGTTTCATAAGATTTAGTTATAACCTAACTTCCAATTTCATGATTCCAACGCCAGTGTTTTTCTTTTTTCTTTTTTTCTTAAACAGTTGGTTTTAGTTGATTGATATTTGCAGTATGAATGTGAAGATAGTGTAGTTGTTCCACTATTCAAACGAGAATTGATAAGAGGGCGGAGCTATTTTCACTTTGCAAATTAAAAGGATTGACTACCATTGTTACGTACACTTTTTTTGGTCTCACTCTCTCTTGGCACAGAAATGGAAGAAAAAA
>CM040445.1:793870-849602 GCA_022749755.1 Azadirachta indica
TGGAGGAAAAAAAGAAATGAGAGGCTTTACATGGACTATCAAGAAGAAACTTGGAGGTATTAGTACACCAATGAAGATAATGCAAGAATTTCTGAAAACTTTCCGTTTTCAAATGAAGACTTCTTACGATTTATGGCCATCCTCTACCACAAGCAAGGGAAAGTGCGATTGATGGAGTCAGATGATATGGAGGCTGAGGCTGTGAATGTCGGGGACAACATGATTGCTCCACAGTTGGCCCCAGTTCTCAAAAATTTGCTCGACAAATATGGGGATACTTGTGCCAGTTGCACTTTAACACAAAGGCTGAAGAAGTTGCCCCTCTCCATTTTCTGTTCGACTGTGCAGAGCATTAGAACCACTAAGGTTATGGACATCACTGATGAATTAATTTTTAAATGGTGGTGCTCCTTCGAATTTGTTAGTCAAGCAGGGTTCAACATTGATTTTGTCTTTGATCACTTAGAGAGGATAGTGCAACGTCGTTATGGAACTGATCCTGAAAATTATAAGAGCAGCCCCCTATAAAAGCTCCATGTAGAGATGGCTCAGCTTTCTTAAGAGATTAATAAAATAGCAAGAGAGAGACAATAAAAGAATGTAAAAAAACGGATGAACTTGGGAAGAAAGCACAGAACATAATATTTAGTACTCGTTCTGAGAGATCCAGACTAAAAAGGCAAAGCGCTGGTCTGATGCTCTGGAATTTAGGAGGAAAAATGTGGCCACCGGATTGCTGTGACATCTCAAGATTTCGTTATCATCATTTGTTTTGCCGTTTCCCTCCCATTTGATTTTCTGTAATTTTTCAACAATTTGTATTGAAACTTTGTTTTTTCGATATCAGGTTAAGCACCTGATCTTTATTGATGATTATAAAAATTTGAAGTAGAATGAAACTTTCCTTTCCAGCCATTTGTTTTGTTGAAAGAAAAACTTATAATTATTGGAAAATCAGGTCTGATAATTTTCTTTATGAACAAATCTTTTTGGAATATAGTAATTGAAAAGACTATAACGACATAAGCGAAATGCAAAAATCCACCGTTTGACTGGAGATTGGGTCTACCTTCTTGCATTGAATTGACTGAACAAGTCTTAATCCAACCGCTGATACCGGAGAAATACTAAACCAACCCTCTACTCTGTTTGGCCTTGCCCCTTTAGTTTCAGTTTTGTGTCACAGCATATGTTTGGTTTCTAGCTTCTTCAACATTGTGGGACATGGTAGCTAGCGTAGATTTTCATGACAAACTTGTCATGCAATATGTTCATATTAATTCGCAGATGCAGACTAGAAATATGTCCAAGCTTACTTATCTGTGGAGTTGTGCGAATCTAACATACGTAATTATATTATATACCAAAGACGAATTCTTGTAGAACTTAAAAATCGAATCTGTTGAAATTACAGAGTACTTGGGATACGCATAATTCACCTTTGGATCATTCAAAAGCTGACTCGTAACCATTCAAGGTGGAATTAACTGTGAGCAATATGCGAATAATCTTCTTAATATAGATTGACTGACTCCACTATGTTGTTGCTAGCAAATACGACTATTTTTTATTTTGGATCTTCCAAATCATTTGCAAGGAGATCGCTCGGTGTGATGTTTCGTCTGGGCAGGGACAAGGCCCAACCACTTAAGCGATGGATCATAGAAAATAAGAAAGATAAAGCCACCGAAGATGTATTTGCTGGTCTTCGGACTGATTGAAGAATACTATATATTTGCCGAATGCGACAATAATGTATGGTCATTGTATTATAATATATAAAAATGATGAATATCAGGAGTCAATAATGTACTGAAATAGAGAGAACTGCATGAATTAATTATGGTATAATAATTGGGGTTATTAAAAAAAAATTCGTGAATTAATTGTTGTGGTTTTTAATAACTGGGCCCTGTTAAGTTTACAGTATATATGATTTTACGGTAGAGTTTTCTAACAAATATTTTTAGTGTGTGAATCACAGGTGTCGTCTTTGAAAAATAATGTTTGCCCATTTGCAGAATAGTTTAGCTTTAGCGAAAGCTAAAAAAATTATTGTGAATGACTATACAATATTATTTATGTCTATTTCTAGAAAATTATTCGAAGTTCCACAAATTGTAGGGTCATGATTCGTCAAATCTTCCCCCGGCCGCCTACCACGTACAAATTCATTTCAGTTGAACGTTAGTTGACTACAAATTCCACGAATATCTGTTGTGCAAAATTCGTTCAAGCTATATAAATCAAACTAGGCGTGTGTATATATACACACAAGCATAAAGAGAAACAGAAAATAGAAAGGGAGGGGTAAACAAAGGAAAGAAAGAGAGATGAAGATCAAATACTTACTCCAGAAGAATCGATTAATCTATACACAAAAAAGCGTGAAGAGAAGAGAAAATAGAAAGGCAGAGGTAAACAAAAGGGGAGAAAGAGAGATTGAACTTAAATACTTACTCCACAAGCATCGATTAACGTTAGGCGAGAATATTGATGGTGAACTTCTCTGCCCTGGCTATGGCGATCCTACCTTTGGTGAATCATTCAGTTGCATCGGTTTTGGTTTTTATCCCAACAAATGCTTTGCTTGCAACAACGAACCCTCAGGTAGTTTCTATTTTTGCCAACGTTGCTGGCCCAATTCTCCTCTCATTCATAAATCATGTGCTGAATTATCAGAAGAGATTGAAATCACATTTCATCCGCATTCCATTCTTTATTTTAAAGAATCCAGAAGTTCAAATATGCTAGATTGCGATTTCTGTAACCAAACAAGCAGTTATATGTACTGTTGTAAGGAGTGCGGTTTCCAGATTGATATTAGATGCGCTTCGATGCTAATCGAATATCATGAAGGTCGAGCACACATGGAGTATTTATTTCACCAGCATCCCTTGACCCTGCTGGAGAAGCATGACGGAAATTGTGTGTTGTGCGACAAAGACATCTGCGGTCAGACCTATGCCTGTGCTCCATGTGAGTTTTATATCCATAAATCATGCGGTGAATTGCAGCAAGAAGTAATAGGACATCCTTTTCATCCGGACCATTATTTAACCCTTCAATTTACATATCTGGAGGGTTATCGATGTGAAGCATGTCGCGTCGATATTGATCGGGGCATACACTACCTGTGCGGTAAGTGTAACTTTTCCTTGCATCCCGAATGTCTGCCACTGATGTCAAACATAAGGTGCGAAGGTCACTAGCATCTTCTTACTCTAATTGAGAACATGTACTATCAAAGCATATGCCAGGCATGCGGTTTTAAAATTGAAGGTTCTTTCTTTGTTCGTTGTGTGGAGTGTAACCTTAATTTTCATGTCGATTGTGGCCCTCTCCAACTACCAGAAACTGTTGCAGGTAAACATCACCAACATCCGCTGTCCCTCGAAACTAGAACAACTGTTGATATACAAGAAAATCATATACTTCATCTTCACTCCGATGTCTCAACTGTAGATATGGATGAAAATCATATGCTTCACTGCGATGTCTCAGCTGTCGATAAACATGAAAATCACATATTTCGCTGCGATGTCTGCGAGGAAGAATTCAAAGCATCCCTTTTATTGTTGTGTTAAATGTGAGTTATATGCTCACGTGCGTTGTATAGTCACCGAGGTACAGCACAAAGAAAGGGAGAAATTGAGACATTTCAGCCATCGTCATTTCTTATTTCTCCAAGAAAACAATAGGAATGATGACGTTAATTGCTATGCATGCGAGAAAGGCTGCGGGGCCGACTTAGTATATGGTTGCAATTTCTGCAAACTTTATCTCCACAAATCTTGTGATGAGTTGCCGAGAGAAAAAGAGCATCCTTTTCACCGACATCCTCTTACTCTCCAAGAAACTTCTGTCCAATTTGATTACTGCCATGCTTGTTCTAAATATTGCCATGCCGTCACATATGCCTGTAAGGATTGTAATTTTGTTCTAGATCTTGATTGTGCTTCACTGCTACCTTCAATAGAATTTGAAGGTCATGAGCATCCTCTTACTTTCTTTGAGAAGTTACTTGACACGCCGGAGTGCAAACAATGTAAGTTTAACACCCCCGATGCCTCCTATTTGCGTTGCGTGGAATGTGACTTCAATGTCCCCCTTTTATGTGCTCCATTACCTCAAAGTATTAAACATAAAAGTCACGAATGTTCGCTCAACCTCATGGATAGTCTTGTTGTTGATTACTACGATAAGCAAATTTGTGATGTTTGCGAGGAGGAAAGAGACCCTCAAGAATGCGTTTATTGCTGTGCAGAATGCAATTTTATAGTGGAATTTGGTTGTGCTTTTTCTGAGGTACGAATTTATATATCTTTATGATAACCATATATAAGCTGCTCCTTGATCTCGTAAATATGTACTTAAATTACCGGATTTCTTGTTGCTGGACAGGTAATGCTTTCTCTGGAGAGAAACAGAGGAGATGTTCCGTTAAGATTAGTCGGCAGAGAGCTTAATGATAGGGTGATCAGAAATGCCTTAACCTATGACGATATAATGAAATACTACAACGTGGAGGAAAACAAGATAATCGACGGATTTATGCGTAAGATCAGGGCCACACTGACAGGAATTAGTGTACCGCTGAATCTTCGAGGTGATTTAAGAATTTCACAAAACTTTCCTTATTCGGATGCAGACGTCTTAGTGTTTATGGCAACGATGAAACGCAGAGTCAAATTAATGGAATCTGTGAATGTCGAGGATGAGGTTGTAAAAGTCGTGGATGTTGAGGATGAGGTTGTAAAAGTCGATGATTATATGGTTGTCCCGAAGTTGGCTCCGATTCTTAAAAGTTTGCTTGACAAATATGGGGATATTAGTGGTAGTTGCTCTTTAACTCAAAGGCTAAAGACTTTGGCCATCTCCGTTTTCTGTTCGACAGTGAAGAGCATGTGCAGCACTAGAGTTATGGACATCACCGATAAATTAATTATTACGTGGTGGTACTCCTTCAAATTTGTCACCGAAGCAGGATTTACCATTGATTTTGCTTTTGATCATTTAAAGAGAATACTACAAGCTCGTTATGGAACTGACATTGACAATTTTAAGAGCAGTCCCCTTTACAAGCTCCATGGAAAGATGGCTCAACTTTCTCAAGAGATTGATGAACTGACTGGAGAGATAAATAAACGAAAGGCAGAAATGGATGAACTTAATAAGGAAACACAGAACATAATAGCTAGTAATCGCTCTGCGAGATCCAGATTAGAGGCAAAGCACTTGTCCGATGCTTTGGAATTTAGGAGGAAGAATGCAGTCAACGGATTGCTGTGACATCTCGAGATTTTGTTGTTATCACTTGTTTTGCCTTTTTACCGTTTGGTTTCCGGTAATTTTTCACCGGTTGGAGAAAACGCATTGAATTGTAATCGAGATTTTGTTGTTATCATTTGCTTTGCCATTACCGTTTGGTTTCCGGTCATTTTTCACCGGTTGGAGAAAACGCATTGAATTGTAAAATTTGTTTTGATGCAATTAATTTGTAAAATTTGTGCCTATCGGCATAGCCACCTGATTTTTATTTATGATTTTGAAGTAGAATGAAACGCTCCTTTCCAGACACTTGTATCGGTTGAAAGAACAAGTTATATATACTAGCTAGAAAATCAGGTCTGATAATTTTCTTCATAAAAAAATGTTTTTGGAATATAAAATAAAATAAGTATCAGAAATTTACAGTCATGGCTGAACAAAGGAAAACAAAAAGAAGAATAGAATCTACCGGTACTTGAGATCGGCACTACCTGCTTCTATTGAACAGAACACGTCTTTATCCAACCGCTGATGCTGTGAGAAAGATTAAACCAACCCTCAACTCTGTTTGGCCTTGCCCCTTAATCATCCTCCGCTGCCAGTAATGGCTGTTGTTTTCTTCTTCATTCTATTTGCAATTTCCATGTATGTCAACGCATAAGCTTCTGTACCAAATTGCCCAGCTCTAAAATGTGGAGTAGACCACCTGATATTCATTTTCCTTTCTGGGTGAAAGACCAGCAGTCCCAACAGTGTGGTTACGCTGGTTTAGAATTTTGAGGTTGTTTGCAAGGAAAATACTACTATGATTCACTTTCCATCTTCTGGCGATTTGGTTGTAAAATCAATCTCTTATGATACCTAAAATCTTGATCTTCTTGACCCCAGAAACTGCGTCCATGGAGTCTTTCTTAATATTAATCTCTCTTTCACCCTTTCGTTATTACTATGCAATGAAAAATACGCATACCTCAATTGTTCAGCTAGACTTCCACCTTTTTTTGCAGAAGTCCCTTGCTTGAGCGGAACTGGACATTATTTTTATACTCTGGAATCTTCTTTGGCTGTGCCTTCTTCTTGCAGTGCGATGAAAACTAAGGAAAATCCATTTTCATATAGTCCTTGAATCTCTGACAATGGTTCGGCCCTGGATTTACTTAGGACTTTCCCGGATGTGAACATTCTAAACCCATAGCAGTGGGAGGCCAGAAAAGCTTCTTGTCTGAGGCAGAATTTCTCAAAATTAGCGCACGAAGAAGGTAAATTTTCATGATCATTATTGCCTTTTCCCCAATAATTTGTTGGAGACCTCAATTTATGACGCATCCCAAGTCATTATTTGAAAATTGTTATCCAAAGTGAAGCTCTTGCATTCATTTATATATATTATATATATATATATATATATATATATATATATATTAGGTACATCTTTGTTTGTTAAGCAAGTTAATTTACTGCGAATGCAGGGCATAGCAGTAGAAGAGCATTGGCATTCACAAATTAATGATTTGCGACAACTGATGCCAAAATGCAGATGGAAGTTGGTAAGAAAAGCCGATAACTTAGCTTGAGTTTTGTTTCACAGTACATGTTTGTTTTCTAGCTTCTTCAACATTTTGGCACATGGTAGCTAGTGTAGATTTCCATGACAAACTTGTCATGTAGTATGTTCATAGTAATTCTTAAACGCAGAGAGTAGAAATATGTCTAAGCTTACTTATCTGTGGCGTTTTTGCGAATTCAAGATACATAATTATTTGATACACCAAAGATGTATTCTTGTAGAACTTAAAAATCGAATCCATTGAAATTACAGTATACTCGGGCTACGCATAATTCACCCTTGGATCATTCAAAAGATATATTCTTGTAGAACAATAACGTATGTTATTATACCATAATATATAAAAATCATGAATATCAGGAGTCAATAATGTATTCTAAAATAGAGAAGACTATATGAATTAATTATATATAATAATTTGGGGTTATTCAGAAAAAAACAAAATACATGAATCAATTATTGTGTTTTTTAATAACTGGGCCCGTTAAGTTTACAATATTCACGAGTATACACGGTAGAGTCACCTAACACATTTTCGTAGAATCTGAATCACAGGTCAAGTTTTTCAAAAAATAATATTTCCGGAATACCTTTTGACATTATGGAACCTTCCACCTTATAGCTCTTAAAGGCCATACCACATTATAAATAAAACGTTAGACAGTAGTTGGGCATTTTCAGAATAGTTTAGCTTTAGCGAAAGCTTAATAAATTATTATGAATGACTACACAATATTATTTATGTCTATTTCCAGAAAATTATTCGAAGTTTCGCAAATTGTATGGTCGATTCGTCTAATGTTCCCCCGCCTAACACGTACAAAATTCATTTTAATTGAACGTCTCGTTGACTACAAATTCCAGGACTCTCTTCTCTTCGCTAAATTAGTTCAAGCTATATAATCAAATTAGGCTTGTGTATGTACACACACAAGCATATTGAGAAGAGAAAAATAGAAAGGAAGGGGTATACAAAAGCAGGAAAAGAGAGATGAAGCTTAAATACTTGCTTCACAAGCATCCATTAACCTTATGCGAGAAGATTGATGGTGATCAACTTCTCTGCCCTGGCTGTGGCGACCCTTCCTTTGGTGAATTCTTCAGTTGCAGCGAGTGTCGGTTTTATCCCAGCAAATGCTTCGGTTGCAACAATGAACCCTCAGGTAGTTTCTACTTTTGCCAACGTTGCTGGCCCAATTCTCCTCTGATTCATAAATCATGTGGTGAATTATCAGAAGAGATTCAAATCACCGTTCATCCACATTCCATTCTTTATTTTGAAGAATCTAGAAATTCAAATATAATAGATTGCGATTTCTGTAACCAAACAAGCAGTTGCTATGTGTACTGTTGTAAGGATTGCAATTTCCAGATTGATATTAGATGCGCCTCTATGCTAATCGAATATCATGAAGGTCGAAAACACATCAACCATTTCAGTCACCAGCATCCCTTGACCCTGCTGGAGGAGGATGACGCAAATTGTCGGTTGTGCTACAAAGACCTCTGCGGTCAGACCTATGCCTGTGCTCCATGTGAATTTTTTATCCATAAATCATGCGGTGAGCTGCAGCAAGAAGTAATCGGACACTCTTTTCATCCGCACCATTATTTAACTCTTCAAGATACATCTTCTGAGGGTTACCGATGTGAAGCATGTCGCGTAGGTATTGATCGGGGCATACACTACCGGTGTGGTAAGTGTAACTTTTCCTTGCATCCTGAATGTCTGTCTCTGAAGTCAAACATTAGGTGCGAAGGTCACGAGCATCTTCTTACTTTAATAGAGAACATGTACTATAAAAGCGTATGCCAGGCATGCGGTTTTAAAATTGATGGTTCTTTCTTTGTTCGTTGTGTGGAGTGTAACCTCAATTTTCATGTCGAGTGTGGCCCTCTCCAACTACCAGAAACTGTTGCAGATAAACATCACCAACATCCTCTGTCCCTCGAAACTAAAACAACTATCAATAAAGATGATCATTATATACTTCACTGTGATGTCTGCGAGGAAGAAATAGATTCAAAGCATCCCTTTTATTATTGTGTTAAATGTAGGTTCTATGCTCACATGCGTTGTGTAGTCACCGAGGTACAGCACAAAGAAAGGGAGAAATTGAGACATTTCAGCCACCGTCATTTCTTGTTTCTCCAAGGAAACAACAGGAATGATGAGATTAATTGCTATGCATGCGAGAAAGGCTTCCGGGCCGACTCAGCATATGGTTGCAATCTATGCAAACTTTTTCTCCACAAATCCTGTGCTGAGTTGCCGAGAGAAAAAGAGCATCCCTTTCATCGGCATCCTCTTACTCTAGGTGAAACGTATTCTAGAAGAGGCCGTAAATGCCATGCTTGTCATAGATATTGCCATGGCTTCACGTATTCCTGTGGTGATTGTGGTTTCCATCTAGATCTTGATTGCGCTTCACTACAACCTTCAATAAAAATTGAAGGTCATAAGCATCTGCTTACTTTCTTCCAGAAGTTACATAACACCCCGGAGTGCGAACACTGTGAGTTTACCCCTCCAGATGCCTCCTATTTGCGTTGTCTGAAATGTGACTACAATGTCCACCTTTTATGTTCTCCATTGCCTAAAACTATCAAACATAGAAGTCACCGATGTTCGCTCAATCTCGTGGATAGTCTTGTTGATGATGACTACGATAAGCAAATTTGTGATGTTTGCGAGGAGGAAAGAGACCCTGAAGAATGCGTTTATTACTGCGCAGAATGCGATTTTATAGCAGAATTTAATTGTGCTTTCTCTGAGGTACGAAATTATCCTTATGATAATCGTATGCTGCTTCTTGATCTCATAAATCTGTACTTAAATTACTGGATTTCTTGTTGCTCTACAGGTAATGCTCTCTCTGGAAAGAAACAGAGGAGATGTTCCGTTAAGAATTGTCAGCAAAGAGCTTAATGATAAGGTGATCAGAAAAGGCTTAACCTATAACGATATAGTGAAATCCTACGACGTGGAGGAAAACGAGAAAATGAAAAGCTTTATAGACGAGATCAAGGATACACTGGAAGAGATTAGTACACCGGTGGCTGATGAAGATGATTTAAGAATTTCACAAAACTTTCCTTATTCGGATGAAGACGTCTTTCAGTTTATGGCAATGATGCACCGCAAAGTCAAATTAACGGAATCGGTGGATGTCGAGGCTGAGGTTGTAAATGTCGAGGATTATATGGTTGTTCCGAAGTTGGCTCCGATTCTTAAAAGTTTGCTTGACAAGTATGGGGATATAAGTGGGAGTTGCTCTTTAACTCAAAAGCTAAAAACTTTGCCCATCTCCGTTTTCTGTTCGACGCTGCAGAGCATGAGCAGCACTAAAGTTATGGACATCACCGATAAATTAATTTTTACATGGTGGTGCTCCTTTGAATTTGTTAGGGAAGCGGGGTTTACAATAGATTTTGTTTTTGATCATTTAAAGAGAATACTGCAAGCTCGTTATGGAACTGATATTGACAATTCTAAGAGCAGTTCCCTTTACAAGCTCCATGGAAAGATGGCTCAACTTTCTCAAGACATTGAAGAACTGAGTGGAGAGATAGATAAACGGAAGGCAGAAATGGATAAACTTAATAAGGAAGCACAAAACATAATAGCTAGTAATCGTTCTGTGAGATCCAGATTAGAGGCAAAACGCTTGTCAGAAGCCCTGGAATTTAGGAGGAAGAATGCAGTGACCGGATTGCTGTGACATCTCAAGATTTTGTTGTTATCATTTGTTTTGCCTTTTTCCATTCGGTTTCCTGTAATTTTTCACCGGTTGGAGAAAATCCACTGAATCATCAAATTTGTTTTCTTGGATATGGGCATAGCCTCTTGATTTTTATTTGTGACTGTAAAAATTTAAGTAGAATGAAACACTCCTTTCCAGCCACTTGTATCGGTTGAAAGGACAAATTATAATTGTTGGAAAATCAGGTCTGATAATTTTCTTCAAAAACAAATGTTTTTGGAATTTAGAAATAGCAAAGTTATGACTAGTACAATGCAAAAATACAAAATGAGAGAACTATCAGAAAGTTTACAGTCATGGCTGAACAAAGGAAAACAAAAAGAAGAATAGAATCCACCGGTTACTTGAGATCGGCTTTACCTGCTTGCATGGGACAGAACACGTGTCTTAATCCAACCACTTATACTGTGAGAAAGATTAAACCAACCATCTCTTTTTTTTGGCCTTGCCCCTTAATCATCCTCCATTGCCAATAATGGCTGCTGTTTTCTTCTTCATTCCATTTGCAATTTCTACGTATGTCAACACACAAGCATCTGTAGCAAATTGCCCAACTTTATAATACGGCAGGGACACACCTGATATTCATTTTCCTTTCTGGGTAAAAAACCAACCGTCCCAATAGTGTGGTTACCCTGGTTTTGAGCTTGTTTGCAAAGAAAACACTACCACGATTCACTTTCAATCTCATGGCGATTAGGTTGTAAAATCAATCTCTTGTGGTACCTAAAAGCTTGATCTTCTTCACCCCAGAAACTGTGTGCATGGAGTCTTTCTTAATATCAATCTCTCTATTTCGCCCTCTGGTTGTTACCACGTGGTGCAGAAATAGGCGTATCTCAATTGTTCTGCCAGGCTTCAGCCTTCATTTGGTGGTGTCTCATGCTTGAGTGGAACTGGACATTATTTTATACTCTGGAATCTTCTTTGGCTGTGCCTTCTTGCAGGGCAGTGAAAACTAAGGAAATTCCATTTGCTTATAGTCCTTGCATCTCTGACAATGCTTTCGGCCTTGGATTTACTCGGGACTTAGCCGGATGTGAACACTGTAAAACGATAGCACTAGGAGGCCGGAAAAACTTCTTGTCCAAGGCAGAATTTCTCAAAATATCACGGGAAGAAGTGTAAAATTTTCATGATCATTATTGCTTTGTCCCCCCATATTTTGTTGGAGACCTCAATTAGCTCTTGCATTTATGTATATTAGGAGATTGATTGATCTTGCATCTTATTAATTTGTTTGTTAAGCACGTTTACTGTGACTGCAAGGCATAAATAAATTGGCGATTTCTGACAAGTCCAGATGGAAGCTGGAGTGAAAAGACGATAATTTCGTTTTTGTTTCATATTAGATGTTTTCTTCCAACTTCTTCAACATTTTGGCTCGTGACAGCTAGTGTAGAAGAATTTTCAGGACAAACTTTTCATATTGTAACATGTTCACAGTAATTAGTAAATGCATGGTAGAAATGTGTCCAATCTTACTTCTTTGTGGATCAATTGTACGAATCTAAAATACGTAAATTGTTTTATAAGCAAAAATGTATCCTTGTAAAACTTAAAACAAATCAGAGTCCATTGACAATTACAGAGTACTCCTTGTATTCAAATTAGTCTTATTAAACATATTCCTTTAGCTAGTTTTTGTTTTTTTCTTAGTTTATATTGAATTAGGATTCTAGTTTATGTTGATTTAGGTCTCATGTATATTCAATATCATCAAGAAATAAAGCACCATTCCCAGATTTTATTGTGTCTATAATCTGGTAGTCGTATATATCAGCATCAATGGCGGACGAGGTGAAACGAGTTGCTGTAAAAGAGAGAGAAAGGAGAAGCTTTAAAAGCTTTATTCTGATATTTCCGCTCAATCCAAACTTTTGGTGGCAATGCTCAAGGAAAGGCAATTACTATTCCAAGAGATTAAAAACGAGATAGAAAAACAACACAGGATCAAAGGAATCATCGAGACAAAACTACACGAAATTGCAAATGTACCCAGAGTGAGATTAATTCATTCAGAAAAGTTTGCCGTGCTGTTGTTTCTAGATATCCTTTCTTCTCTTTTCTTATGTTTTCTTTTTTTAACAGATCTACTATTTGTTTGGATGTTTTCTTTTCAAGGATTTGTTCTATTGTTAAATTCGTCGTTTAATTCAATTCCATTTCCAAAAAAAGAACTTTTTTTTAAAAAAAGAAATTTCATTGCACACAAATCATTTATTTATTTATTTATTTTTTCAAGATAGTAAGGGTAAGTAAAACCCAAATGATACTAGTCGCAGACAAATTAAGTGGCACCCATAATCTCCTCAACTAGTATTCGAGGACATTACAATTATACGTATGCAAATAGAGATAAAACGTCTAATCCTATCCATTAAAACTACGTGATCAGAATAAAAGAAACACTACCGTCTGAAACAAATTACTATTTTCCACTAATGTGTATAGACAGTTGAAGAAAAGATTAAATTTTAAGATATAAGATTATCAATTTTTAATAAATAAAGCCTTTCAAGCCTGTAGCCAATGATATCTCAATAGGAAAGAGTAGTTATAGTATTTGTTAGGTGAAGAAGGATGCCCTTTGAAAATTCCACCTTAAAGCAAAAAATAAAATTATATAGATAATTATAATGTCATTGTCATTTCCATCTTTTACAAATAATCAGATCATGGAAATCAACTTGTTCCCAATCAGAATTAATAAGAAACGAGCGAAAACGAGCCAATGCATACAAGACTAGATATCAATCACATAGCACAACAATGTCATGCGACATGATTCAAATAAGAATTATAAAAAATAAAAATAAATAAAGAAAGCAACTAGTTAGTATTCTTAATAATAGTTGCAACTAGTCAGGAGTCAATAATGTACTAAACAGAGAAAATTTAATTCAAATTTTTTTATTATTATGGTATAGTTACCTAATGCACTGGTTCCCGCGTCAAGTCTTTGAAAAATAATATTTGCCAACTAATATCCTTTTTACAATGGTGGAACCTTCCACCGTATAAAACTTGATATTATATACACGAATGGACAATGGCAATATAATATTCTTGATGTCTATTCCCAGAAAATTATTCGAAGTTTCAGAAATCGTATGGTCATGATTCATCTAATCTTCACCCACCTAACATGTACTAATTCATTTTGACTGATCTTGTTAACTGCAAATTCGAGAATCATGTTCTGCACAATCCTTTCAACCTATATAATCAAACGAGCTAAGTGTGTTGTCACATGCTGGAAATTTAGAAGCGAAACAGCCAAAAGCGCAAGAGCACGAGAGCGCGCTCCTCGCAAAACAAGCGCGCTCAAGTTTTGGACTCGCCTACCCTCTTGACGGAGAGCATACATTCGCAGATTAACAGTATCAGAGTAAATAGTAGCCCGCAAGCAGATATGGGATTTCGAGAGGTGTTCGAGGGTGAGCAGAGTAGGACGGGAGCGTGCCTAACTTCCTACCATGGCGACCGAGGCTAAACATATCAGCAACCCTTGGAAGTAGCCACCTCAAGCTTAGCTATTAAACTGTCCCATGTGCTGTCCAGCTTGCTTCTCTGTTGTGCTTGGTTGCCCAGCCTAAATAAAGCTTAGCTTCCTTAGAATTGTGATCCAATAGGCACAAATAAGAGACAATGGTGGTAGGTAGGATATTTGCTTATTTTCATGTAAATTATGTAAATGCATTTATCTTGACCATTGAAAGTGCTTGTGTAAATTGAATCATGGCCATCTATTTGTAAATATATATTGTATAGTGTTGTGTAATGAAAAGAAAGACCCATTTCTCTTCCATTTTGTCTCTCACGTGTGCTTCTTCTTCTTCTCCATTTTTGCTTCCAATTTGAGCACCAAATCAACACACCTCATGGCCATTTCTTGCACCCACCTAAACACAAAGTAATCTTGGGTTTTCAAGGCTTACTTGGGCAGTGCATGTGAGTTTGTTTAAGTGCTGCACGTAGCCAGAATTCCGCTTCAATTTTTAGCACGTGACAGTGTGGTATCAGAGCAAATATGTGTGGGTTTGTGTAGTAAGTATCTCTGCAACTTATTCCTACTGATTTTGGAAGGTTACACTAGCTAGAAACCCTAGGTTGTAGAAATTTTGGCTGTTGTATTGTGACTGGAATTTCTAGGTTTGTACACTTTGGTTTGTTGCTGTGATTGTGGAATTTTCTGGGTTATGGTTTGCTGGTTGTTGGTGAAATTATTGTAGAATTTGTGTTGTGTTGGAAGTTTGGTTGTAAACATTAATCATGGGAGTCAAGGATGTACAAGCTAGCAGTGTTACGGAGGTTATGCAAGAAGAATGTGAGCGTGTTCAAGGCTCAAGAAGAGGGGGAAAGGAGAGAGCTATATCCAAGGAGATGGTAAGCTCATTTGACGTTAGATTGACAAGGGTTAAGCTTTCCTTGGGTGACATCCATGAGCGTTTACATACGCTGGATGATAGAACGAGTCAGCTTGAGACGGAAATTGACGCTGTCGGTGTCGAAAGTCAACTCTAACATGTTTTCGACACATTTGCGAATTCTATGAGGTTGGCTATGGAAGAATTTTGGGAGAGAGTGAATGTTGAATTGGGTTTTGTCAAGGTGGAATTGGCGGAGGTTAGGCAAGACCTCGCATTATGTAAAACCGCCATTACTTCGGGTATAGGTACTAGCAATGTACCGAGAGTGAAGGTTCCGGATCTACCCAAGTTTAAAGGCAAGCGAGATGCCAAGGAAATTGACACATTCCTATGGATGATGGAGCGCTAATTCGATGCCATCTAAATGCATAAAGATGGACTCCGAATCAATACTGCTACTCTTTATTTTAATGGTGATGTGGCGTTATAATGGAAACGTTGACATATGGAGATGGAGAGTGGTTTTTTCCGGATAGATACTTGGGAGCTATTTAAGGGTGAATTAAAGAGACAATTCTATCTGGAGAATGTTGAGGAGGCTACGATAAAAAAGCTCCGAGGACTGAGGCAGCAGGGGTCGATAGCGGAGTATATGCAAGAGTATAATTCGCTCATGCTCGACATCACTGACATGCCAGAGAAAACCTGGTTGTTGTTTTCCATAAATGGGTTACAACCATGGGCAGAGCAAGAGTTATGGAGAAGAAATTTCCAAAACCTTGCCTCAGCAATCGTAGCAGCGCAATCCTTGATCGAGCATCGCCGAAAGTCTTTGAAATGTGACCGAAACCGAAACCCGACTAAAAGTGGCCATGATAAGGGTAGGGGAGTGAAGCCTCACAAGTCAGGACTCCAATATGAGACAGGTGACCACCGAAAGCTCTCAAACAGCGAGACAACAATAAAGGACAGTTTGACAAGCAGCTCGAATAGAAGCAATGGACGTGCTACTTATGTGGTGGGGATTATTACACCAAAGAGTGCCTGCAACGAAACCCCCTCAATGCCTTGTTAAGCTTATTTAAGTCGGATGAGGATGCTCGAATTGGAGCATTGTGCATCCTTCGTGCATCCTCAACGCAATGAAGGCCAAAAAGGCGTACGAGGGAGAGACATTCGGAGCTAATTCAGCAAAAAAGCCAAAGCCTAAAAAAACATTGAAATATGTCAATGTTAGCATCAAAGGGTCAAGCTTCAAAGCCTTCATAGACAGCGGCTCTAACCATTGCTTGGTTGTGGAAAAGTTGGCAAAGCAGCTAGGTTTGGCATTGAGTGAGGAGCCAGAGTTGATCAAGGTAGTGGATCAGCCTTGTCGGCCAATTTATGGAATTGCTTGAAGTATCTCGATCAAAGTTGGAACATGGGAAGGCAGAATCGACTTCACTGTGGTACCGATAAGTGACTTCTAGCTTATGTTGGGCGACGAGTTTATCAACATATTGTTGCCCTTCACGTTCACAGAGGATGGGTGTATAGAGTTTATGAATTCCAGAAAGCGACATAAGATGCTGATTGATAGAGTTCGAGTTAACGGCATTATGTTTTCAGCTTTCCAGGCTATGTGTGGATTGGAGACTTGCTCAATGGGGATGAAACAAGATGGTACTCCCTAATCCAGTACCCATGGGTAGAATTCAAATGCAGCGCGCTCAGTTTATGTTGGTTTGCATAGGAGAAAGCAGAATGCAATTGTGTGAGCTCAAGTCCTCGACAATAAGTTTGACGAGGGAGTCAAGCACTTCAGTGGGAGAGAATGTCACGTGCCGCCAATTTGGAAGTGGAACCGCCGAAAACACAAGAGCACGAGAGCGCGCTCCTTGCAGAATAAGCATGCTCAAGTTCTGGACTCGCCTACCCTCTCGACGAAGAGCATACATTCGCGGATGAACAGTAGCCTGCGAGCAGATATGAGATTTCGAAAGGTGTTCGAGGGTAAGCAAAGCAGGACGAGAGCGTGCCCAACTTCCTACCATGGCGACCAAGGCTGAGCATGTCAGTAACCCTTAGAAGCAGCCACCCCATCTCAAGCTTCATTTGGGTTGGGCAACCAAGCACAAGAGAGGAGCAAGCTGGACAGCACATGCGACAATTTAGTGGCTAAGCTTGACTTCCTTAGAATTGTGATCCAATAGGCCCAAATAAGAGATAATGGTGGTAGGTAGGTTATTTGCTTATTTTCACGTAAATTATGTAAATGCAATTATCTTGGTCATTGAAAGTGCTTGTGTAAATTGAATCTTGACCATTTGTAAATATATATTGTATAGTGTTGTGCAATGAAAAGAAAGACCCATTTCTCTTCCATTTTGTCTCTCAAGTATGTTTTTTCTTCTTCTCCATTTTTGCTCCTAATTTGAGCACCAAATCAACATACCTCACGGCCATTTCTTGTACCCACCCAAACACAAAGTGATCTTGGGTTTTCAAGGCTTACTTAGGCAATGCATGTGAGCTTGCCTAAGTGCCGCACTTAGTTGAAATTTCGCTTCAATTTCTAGTACGTGACAGTATGTACATACAAACATAAGAGAAGAGGAAACAGAAAGGGAGAGAGAGAAACAAAAGGAGAGAAAGAAAGATGAAAATCAAAAACATACTTCACAAGCATCCATTAGCCCTAACATCTGCGGATGTAGATGATACAAGGTGTGAGTTATTACACGAAATCATCTGCGGTCCTATCTATGCCTGCGCTCCATGTGGGTTTTTCATCCATATATCATGCGGTGATTTTAAAGCAAGAACTCTTGCATTCTTTTCATCCACGCCATTCTTTAATGCTTCAAGATACATCTTCAGATGGTTATGAATATGAAGCATGTCGCTTCTATATTGATAAAGGCATATACTACCGAAGTGATAAATGTGACTTTCACTTGCATCTTGAATGTCTGTCTTTGGAGCCAAACATAAAGTGCAAAGGTCACAAGTATCCTCTTACTCTAATAGAGAACATGTATTATAGAAGCGTATGCCACACATGCGGTTCTCAAATTAAAGGTTCTTTCTTTGTGCGTTGTGTAGAGTTTCGCCTCAATTTTCATGTCCAGTGTGGTGCTCACTAATTACCAGAAACTACTGTTGTGCATAAACATCACCAATATCCTCTTTCCCCTCAAACTGAAACAATTGTCCAAGATGATTATCATATACTTTACTGCAATATCTGCAAGGATGAAAGAAATTCAGAGCATCCCTTTTATTGTTGTGTTGAATGTGAGTACTATGCTCACGTCCGTTGTGTAGTCACTAAGGTACGACATACAGCAAGGGAGAAATTGAGGCATTTCAACCACCATCATTTCTTGTTTCTCCAAGGAAACAAGCAGAATGATAATATTAATTGCTATGCTTGCGAGAAAGGCTTCTTGGCGGACCCGACAAATGGTTGCAATCTCTGCAAATTTTATCCCCATAAATCCTGTGCTGAGCTGTTGAGAGAAAAGCAACATCCTTTCCACCAACATGTTCTTACTTATTCTCGATCAGACCGAGAATACAATGCTTGCTCTAAACATTGCTTTGGCTTCACGTATTCCTATAATGATTGCAATTTTGATCTAGATCTTGATTGCGCTTCACTGCGACCTTCAATAGAATTTGAAGGTCATGGGCATCCTCTTATTTTCTTTGAGAAGTTACATAACACACCAGAGTGCAAATGCTGTAAGTTTGCCCCTCCCCACGCCTTCTATTTGCGTTTTTTAGAATGTGACTTCAATATCCACCTTTTATGTTCTCCATTACCTCAAATTATTAATCATAGAAGTCACCAGTGTTCGCTCAACCTCATGGATAGTCTTGTTGTTGTTGAGAAAAATTAAACACCGCGGAAATAATAAAAGTAAAATTAACAAGAATACACTAATATTTTTTAACGTGAAAAATCTTTAAAAGGAAAAATCATGTAGTGATAGTTAACCACCCATATAGAAAATCTCTATTATATCAAAAAGTGAGTACAATAAAATCTCTTAAGTTTTACAATAAAACTTGAGGAATACACTTAAAATAATACAAGATTATTTTGCTATACAAGACGCATACAATTTCTACAAGTATTTTTCTTGCAGAAATTTTCTCTCCCTTTTATTTTCTTCTCTCTCTCACTTTCTCCGTCTCTTACTTCCTTACTTCTTTGATTGTCATTTGAAGAATGAAGGAGCTTCAATTTATAATTGAAGAGGGAAGGTCTTTGGCATTAATCATGCCTATAGATGCTGCACCAAAAACCAATTGTACCTAGATGTAGATTTTCAGCCATCAAGATCACCTGCTATGTCACTATCTGTATAGCCTCCCAAGATTGGTTTTGCATTTTTAAAGCACAAGCATTGTTTGGATGTACTCCTCAAGTACTGAAAATCTACTTGATAGCTTCCCAATGTTCCTTTCTTGGATTTGCCAAGAATCTACTCACAACTCCAACGGCATAAGCAATATCTGGCCTCGCACAAACTGTCGCATACATTAAACTTCTAACAGCTGAAGAGTAAGAGTGATCAGCATCTTTTGTTCTTCCTCGGGAGATGGATATGACTTCTTGGAGAGTTTGAATTATGCATCAAGAGGTGAAAATATTGGCTTAATATTTTTCATGTTGAATTGTTCAAGTATCTACTCAACATATTTTTCTTGTGATAACCATATTCTCTGGGATCTTCTATCTCGAATAATCTCCATTCCCAAGATCTATTTAACTAGTCCTAAGTCTTTCATATCAAAAACTGTTGATAATTCTTTTTTCAACTGGTTGATCATTTGTGCATTTTGATCAATTATCAACATGTCATCAACATATAACAACAAAATAATGAATTTCTCACCAGGAAACTATTTAATGTAGACACATAAATTTGCTGCAGTTCTTTTATACTGGTGATGCATCATGAATGAGTCAAACTTCTTATACCATTGTTGAGGTGCTTGCTTCAGGCCATACAAACTTTTCTTCAACTTGCACACTAGATGCTCTTTTCCTTTAACTTTAAAACCTTCAGGTTGATGCATGTTGATTTCTTTTTCTAAGTCACCATGAAGAAAAGCAATCTTTACATCCATTTGCTCAATCTCAATATCTAGACTAGTTGATAGTCCCAAGATTACTCTAATTGAGGACATTTTCACCATCAGAGAAAATATTTCATCAAAATCAATTCCTTTCTTTTGTCCAAAGCCCTTGATAACCAATCGAGCTTTATATTTTGCTAGATTTCTATGCCCATCATCCTTTAATCTAAATACCTATTTGTTGCTCAACACCTTTCTACCTTTTGAAAGCTCCACCAGCTCATAGGTATTATTTTTTGAAAGGGATCTCATTTCATCCTTCATGAATTCTATCCACTTTTCTTTGTCTTTGTAGGTTAGCACCTCTTGAAAACTTTTTAACTCCCCTTTCTTAATAAGAAGAACATAATTTATTGGTGGGTATCTTATGGATGGCTTTTCCTCTCTAGTTGACCTTCTGATGAGTTGTTCATTATCCTCTAATTGTGAGCTCTACCCCTAATTGTTATCCTCTTATGCTAGAACATCATCTTCAACATCATTATCATCATCGTCATCATCAGGTTGAATTTGCGATTCATCATCTGCTTTTGATTTTTCACCTGTCACCTATTGTTGACGAAGACTTAGTTTAATTGCGGATTTTTCATATTGCTGCTCCCTTTTGAAATTTTGAATAGTTTGATCTTCATAGAAGACATCTCTGCTTTTCATTATTCTTTTCTTTTCTGGATCCCAAAATCTGTATCCAAACTCTTCATCTCCATATCCAATAATGATGCATGAAATTGCCTTGTCGTTAAGCTTCAATCATTGATTCTTTGGCATGTGTATAAAAGCCTTACAACCAAATACCTTCAGATAAGAATAAGAAACATTTTACCAGCCATACTCTCTTTGAAATGTCTAACCCTAAAGGAACTGATTGAGATCTATTGATCATGTAACATGCAATTTAGATAACTGCTCCCCAAAAAAGCTTTGATATGGTTGCTTTCAACATACTTCTAACTCTTTCCATGATGGTGTGATTTGTCCATTCAACTACACCATTGTGCTGGGGAATGCCCAGAACAGTTTTCTCATGCCGAATCCTATGTTTAGAACAGTTATCTTTAAACTCATGTGAAGTATACTTGCCTCCATTATCTAATCGAAGGCACTTTAAGGGCTTTTTAGTTTCTTTTTCTACCATGGCATGAAATTTTTAAAAAACTTAAAGCACCTAATCTTGTTTCTTTAACAAATACACTAAATTTTTCTAAAAGCATCATCTATAAATGTCACAAAATATTTAGATCTCTCTAAGGATTCAACTTCTAAAGGACCATATACATCAAAATATACTCGCTCTAATACATTTTCTTTTCTAACAGAAGGACTATTAAATAAATTTCTATATTGTTTACCAAATAAACAATAATCACAAAGGTTAATGTAAGTATCTTTATCCAAAGGAATAGAATTCTATTTAGCAAGAATTTATCGTCCCTTTTCACTTACATGGCCAAGCTGCTTATGCCATAAATTTGGTGAAGAATTAACTGCTACATTCGTATAGTTGCCGCAAGCTTTTCCATGGGTTTTGTATAAGCTACAACAAAGCTTCTCTTTTGCAACAATCAATGACTCTTTATAGAGTTTCCATCTACTATTGCAGAAATAATTTTGATAGCTTTATTCATCCAGGGTATTCACTGAGATCAGATTGAGATGTAAATATGGACATGTCTCACATCTTTTACTGTCAATTGACGACCAACATTAGTTTCAATGCGAACATTTTCAATTCCAATAATTTTGCAGCAGGATGAATTTCCCATCTTAATTGAACCAAAGTCTCCAGCTCTATAAGTGGTAAATATTCTTGCATTTGGAGTGATGTAGAAAAAAGCTCCTAAATCAACCACTCATTCAGCCATAGTATCGCTGACGTGTAAACATTCATCAACAAGCAACGAAAAATCCTCATTCTTTATGGTTGTTGCAGCTGTGTTGTTGTTATCTTTTTTCTTCTTATCAATATTTTTTTGTTCTTCTCGTTTTAATGCTCGACGTTTTTTCTTTATCTGATCGACTTTACAATGATAGCAAATGAAATTCTTGCCTATCGATTTTGATCTCCCTCTACACTTGTCATTATGATTTCTTTCACCTCAATTTCTACTTCTCCCTCTACTATTACTAACAAATGCTTGCAATTTTTTACTATGCACTTTATTTTCTTTTTCAAATGAAATTAGAGTTATAGAAACAACTTTAAACGCCATAGTGTCTTTTCCATAAGTGAGAATTGTAATACAATGATCGTAAAACAAAGAAAGCGTTGCCATCAACAATACAGATTTTTCTTCTTCAGTGAAATTCACATTAAACTTTGATAGTGTAGAGATCATACCAAGTGTTGCAACATATCTATGTTTTCAGGCTTCTTCATTTGGTACAACTTTTTCCATAAGTAGAATTTGTTGGAGAGACTCTTTGACATGTATAATCTTTCTAAAGTCTCCCAAGTTTCTTTGGTTGTTTTGCACTCCTTAGAATCAATATTTTGCAAGACACTATCAGACACATTTAGGCAAATGGTGTTGGCTGTAATCTCATCCATATCCTCCCACTACTCATTATTGATTTTTTCAGACTTTTTCTCCTAACACTATAAAGCTTTGTCAGCTTTTTGTTGAATAAGAAAGATTTTTCATTATCTTTTGCCAAAGGGAAAATTGTTGTTGCTGTTGAACTTCTTGATCTCAACTTTTTGGCCAGCCATCTTTAATTCTATAGTATCTACTACAGTACCGTATTACTACAGTGCAATATTTGCTACAGTACTACACTCCCTTTAAAACATTAACTATCATGCACAAAACTCCCTACAAAACGATGATGTCATTTGCAGCAGTAATAGCCCTTTAGGTATAGTTACTCTCCCTAATAACAATAACTACATTGCATAGGAATGCCTTTCAAAATTATCCCTTACACAATAGTAACTACCCTTAATATCGATAGCTACAGTAAATGCCCGCTACACTAAAAGTATTACAGTCTCAATAGTAACGTCTACAGTATCCGTACCTACAGTATTGTTAAATAATAACACAAATAATTTTTCTTCAACAATGCTCTAATATTAGTTGTTGCGAAAAGTTAAACACAGTGAAAATAATAAAAATAAAATTAATAAAGATACACTAATATTTTTTAACATGAAAAATCCTTGAAAGGAAAAATCACAAGATAATAGTAAACTACTCATATAAAAAATCTCCACTATATCAAAAAGTGAGTATAATAAAATCTCTTAAATTTTACAATAAAACCTGAGGAATACACTCAAAATAATACAAGATTATTTTGTTATACAAAACACACACAATTTCTACAAGTACTTTTCTTATAGAAAATTTCTCTCCTTTTTATTTTCTTCTCTCCCTCACTTTCTCCATCTCTTACTTCCTCACTTCTTTGATTGCCATTTGAGGCATGAAGGAGCTTCAATTTATAGTTGAGGAGAGAGGGCCTTTAGCGTTAATCATGCCTATAGATGCTATACCGAAAACCAATTTTCAACATGCATCGAAAATTTTGGATGAAAAACTTTAGCATCCAATTTGCATGCGCCAACAAATTTTGAAAAGCTTTGCTTGCTCCACATGGGTTTGAAAACGCACATCAGTTGTTGATTACTACAATAAGCAAATTTTGCAATGTTTACGAGAAAGAATTGACCCTCAAGAATGTGTTTATTACTGTGCAGAATGCGAATTTACATTTGCGTTTAATTGTTTTTTCCGAGGTATCTAACTATATTTCCTTTGTATTATTCAGAAAATCATCTTTATTTGTTTTAACCCTATGTTTTACCTGATTTTGTGTACTGTATAGGTATTGCTTCTGTTGGAGAGAAACAGAGGTGATGTCCTGTTAAGAACTGTCAATAAAGAGCTTACTGACAAGGTGATTGGAGAGAGAGGCTTAGGCTTAACTTATAACGATATAGTGAAATCCTACATGGAGGAAAACAAGATATTGAAAGGCTTTATAGGGAATATCAGGCGTCAACTGATGAATATTAGTATCCCTCTGCTCCGTGAAGATGATGTAAGAATTTCAAGAAGGTTTCCCAATTCAGAGGACGACATCTTATGGTTTATGGCAATTCTATATGACAAGCAACCGAAAATCCGAGTAACGGAACCAAAGGATGTTCACGCTGAGGTTGTAAATGTCGGGGATTATATAATTACTGCCAAGTTGGTCCCAATTCTCAAAAATTTGCTTGACAAATATGGGGATATTAGTGTTGATTGCACTTTAACTCAAAATCTAAAGACGTATCCCTCTCTATTTTATGTTCGACAGTGGAGAGCATGAGCAGCACTAAGGTTATGGACATCACTGATGAATTAATGTTCACATGGTTGTGCTTCTTGGAATTTGTTAGGAAAGCAGGGTTTAAAATTGACTTTGTCTTTGATCATTTGAAGAGAATAGTTTTTTTGCGTTATGGAACTTATATTGACAATTATAAGAGTAGCCTTCTTTACAAGCTCCACGGAGATATTGCTCAGCTTTCCAAAGAGATTGATGAACTGACTGGAGAGATAAATATACGAAGGAAAAAAATGGATGAACTTACCAAGGAAACACAGAACATAGTTTCAAGTAATCGTTCTGAGAGATTGAGATTAGAGGCAAAGGGCTTGTGAGAAGCTCTGGAACTTAGGAGGAAGAATGCGGCACCGGCTTGCTGCAGTGACATCTCAAGATCCTTTTCGTTGTTATTATTATCCGTTTTTTCGTTTCCTAGCTAATTGGTTTTCTGTAATTTTCATCGGTTGAAGAAAATCTATTGAATTGCAAAATTTGTTTTCTTGGACATCAGCATAGCTAGGCATCCATCTGATTTTTATTTTTGATTGTTAAAATTTAAAGTAGAATGCAGCGCTCCTTTCCAGCTGCCACTTGCATTGATTGAAAGAACAATTGTTAATACTTGGAAAAAACATTTTAATACTTGTGTTGTTCTATGTTTTGGAACTATCGTCCTAATATAGTTAATTATATATATGACAATCAGATCTGAATCAAAGATACAGTTAATATTATTAATTAACTCTTCTTTTCGGTGAATGATTAGACTAGAAAATTACTATATCCATGATGGTCAAATGAAGATCTTGTATACATAACTATATTCTCCGTAATCACATAATAATTAATATCTATCTATTTTTTTAAAAATTTCAATTTAGGATTTGAAATTTAGATTTCGAAAGTTGGTTTATCATCTTGATTTATTAGTTTTAAAGACAAATGACATTTTAATTCCTATTTTATTATACAATTGTCAAACACACTTTTTCTGTCCATTTTTTTACATCATAGTTAGCAATTAAAAGGTCATAATGGTTTTTATAAATAATAGATAATAAATAATAAATAATTTAAAGGATATAATAGTCTTTTATAAATAATAAATTTAAATTAATATAAAAAAATATCATATTTAATAAAAATTACTCATATAATTAAAAAAAAAAAAAACTATTCTCCCATCTTTTACTCCCAACACTTCTTCTACTTCTCCTGGCCGCCTCTCCTTGTCGCCACTTTTCCCACCTCACCACCAGCCTGCCGACCGTCCAAAGCTTCTCCTACTATCACAGCCTATCTGCGTCACTCGCCAAAGTCTCTTCTACCGCCACCAACCTCCCCGCGTTACTCACCAAAGCGAAACACAAATCCAAATTGATGATGCCTTGGTGTGAGTCCTTCTGCTTTATTCAGAGACCCAAATGGTTCGTCTTCTTGTTTGACGACAAAACCAGGTCTTGGTAATTTGCTTGAGAGTTGTGTGACTTTGATTGTTGGATATTTGGTCTCTTATCTGCTACAAAAAAGTTTGGTCTCTCTCCATCGACTATAGGGAAACTGGGTTTGCTATCTAAGGTTGAAGAATTTAGTGTTTCTTTCAACAGTTACGGAAGCTTGGGTTTACTGCTTTTAGGTCCAGCTTGTGCTTATTTAGTGCCTGAAGATTATCCATGGGAAGTTGCATTGCAAATTTTGGTTGCTCTTGTATCTGTACCTGATGGATATGCAGCTTTTGCTACTTCAAATTTGGTTTCCAATTTGCAGAAATCCAACTAAATTACCATGATTTAATTTAAGTTAATTGTCCAAAAAAAATTTGAGATTATTGAAAATTGAAAGGAAATTATGGTTTTCTATTGGCCTTGTGTATCTGCCTAGATTCATTCTTAAGACTATGTTATTGTAATTTTATTTGAGATTATTAAAAATTGAAAGAAAATTGAATATCACTATTTTTTTGTTTGTTCGACTATTTTTCTTATCTATTTAATGAATTTATTATTATTATTGGTAATATATGAGTGTTGTTTCTATTACGAATTGAGGTGAAAAATAAAAACAAAAAAAAAAGTTGGAAATTTTAAAATAAAAAATGAAAAAATAAGATGGGATTTAATATAAATGAAACTTATACTTCTTTTAATTGGAATAAAATTGTTTTCACATGATTAATTTATTTTACTAAAAAAATCAAATAAAAATTATAATGAAGGGTATTTACATCACTATATTGATCGATAAGAATCGAAAGGTATTTATATTATTGAACTAGTTAACATGAGTCAAAAGTTAATATTAGTGGGGGGAAATGGGCAGAATGGATATGTTTGACAATTATTTTTGAAACGGGAATGTAGTTGTCAATTATATAATAAAGGGAGGATCCAAATGTCATTTGTTCTAGTTTTAATTTGATTTTTGGAGTGAGATTTAGGTTATCAACTTTTCTATTTGAATGCCAATGTTTGGCTGTGATGATACTGTATGCTTTCACTTTATAATTCACTAACACTATTTTTTAAAAGGTTTTCTCCAAATTCTACAAATTTCAAACTTTGGTAGAAGGAACTCTTTTTGGGTATGTTTAATTATCTTTTTCTATGTGTTTGTCTTTTAATACGTTTAATTATCTTCTTCTATGTGTTTGTCTTTTAAGTTTTATTGCTTTTTAATAAATTATGTCAAAGAATCACGGCTCTTTCTAAAATTTTGTATCAAAAAAAATTGTTGATATAAGCTTTATTTTATAATTATAATTTTATAAGAAAGGGGTAACTTAGTATTGAGCATAGAGATTGAAATCTATTGGCTTGTTATTGTTTTGAAGTGACTAGAATTATAGATGATTTATTTTTAATTTAATGCTTTAACCTATTAATAATAATTGTAAGCATGAGAATATTTTATAAAAAATAACATGTTTCATGCATTTGTTTCAAGTTAATTTTTTTTATACTAGAAACTAAACTCTAATCTTTTTAATTTGTAAACGAATAAGATTTCCTTAGTTTAAAAAAAAGTAAAACTTGATTTGTATTAGTATGGTTTATTAAATAAATAATTATTTATTTTCTCATCTAAATAGTTTTTCTTAAATAATTTTAATATTTTTCCCTCAATGCATATTTAGCTTACATTAAAGGAAATTAGTTTGTTTGTGCTTAATTATGTTATATATTTTATTGAGCCATAAACTGTATTGTTTTATTGTCTAAACTTTCTTTCTAAAGGAGCTACAATATTTACTTTCTTCTAACACTTGTTTTAGAAATTACTGTTAGTATTATTATTTTATATGAATTATTGAATGTAATTATTATTTTATATAAATTATTGAATGTATTACATGAAATGAATGCGGAAAAAGAAATATTTTCGAACCTACTATATACAAAAAATCATGTTTAATAATTAATATTTAGCTCATTATCTATGAAAATTGTTTCTGTTTACCGACTAACTAGCTAAGTTATTATTTGTTATTCTAAACTGTATCATATTCTTAGTTTTGTTAAATGTGCTAATGATACTTATATATTATTAATATTCACATGAGAGTATCTTAGGTATAATGTTTGTTGTTCTTCACATATACAAATATTTTATGAATAAGTAATTTTCTTTTTATGTACCAAATTTTATGTATAAATTTACTTTTTGAGTAGGCAACTTATTAGCCTTCATCATTAACATTTTGTAAATTAAGTTATGTATAAGAAGATTGAGTTGGTAGAAATTTTGAGCTAGATCATTTTAGAGATTGAAATGTTTAATTTGTAATAAGGAATATTTTATTTTCAATAAATGTTTATTACTTTTTTAGGTTCTACATTTTATTTTGAAGAATTTTTTATTTGTAATGTTAAGATTGATGTAAAATTGAAGTTTAAGTTGCATTTTAATTTTTGTTTGCTGTAGCAAAATTTGGCGTGTTACAATAGCTAATATCGACTCAACAGTTTTTCATGAACAATAGTATTTAACAGAGTAAACTATTTTTAATTAATAACAACAATTTATCCCATTTGTAAGAGCTTCAAAACTGACTCCGAATGCAAGATTCAAATCAGAATCACATTTAAAAAACAAGCGAAGGTTACATGCAAACCATATAAAACACCGTTTCAAGCTTAAGGAATATACATGTTAGCTACATTTGTAACTCCATACACAGCAGTATATGCATTTGTAGCAAATTGGTAATGATAGAGCATGCATGTTAATGGCTTCCCTCAACGCTTCGTGCGAATTGAGAGTAACCAACGAATCTTAACAATAGTGGGAACAAAATCTCAATCAACAATGCAGTAAAATAATTATAAGAAACTACATCAATTAATGATTGTATTACACAGGAGTCTATTTTCAGTTAGAAGTGGCAAATAGGTCGGGCCGGACATGAAATTGAAGTCCAAGCAAGCTAGCGTGTCGGGTCAGCCCAAGCCTGCACAGTAGTTGTTTCGGGTAGGGCCGAGCTCGCGTCACAAACTTTCAACTCAATACTGCCCATGAAATCCAACTTATAAGCCATCCTAGGCCAGCCCACGAGCTATTTTAACTTTGAGTTGATTTTACAAAATTATTTTAAAATTTTGAGAGTGAAAGGAATCGAACACAAGACATTAAACAATAATAAGCAAAATTATTAGTAGGTCAATGACATTTATTTGAAAATTTTATATAAATAAACAATATTTAACAAATAGCATATTTTTAATTTATATTATTAAAATTAAAATTATTATATTGATAAAAAAATAATTTTATAATTTAAAATGATTCAAATTTTATAATTATAACTATTATTATCATTAATAAAACTATAAAAATAAAAAAATTTTTACATAACATTAACAATCATCAAAGCAATTTATATTTATGAAAAATATTGTTATTTACAATAAATAACAAAGTGATTATAACGGAAAAGATAAACTGGTGAAGGTGACTGATGTCATTTGTAGATTTAACATTTAAAATTTTATATAATAATTTAATTTTATAATGGTCTATATTAAACTTAATATAAATTTCAAAAAAAATATTAAATTATTGATTGGAATACATATTTAAAGTTTTTTTAAAAAATTATCTCCTTCTATTTCACATTTCATCAAAATAACATAATAAAAATAAATATTTGATTTCTTCACAAAATAATTGATAACAATCATCAATTATTAATAATTCCAATAAAAAATATATAATATAATATTATAATAATCAATGAATCATTACATAAATCTTTTAGTGTAAAATTTCTAAACCAAAATAAATTTTAAATTTCAATTTCAAATTTCAAAATCAAATTATAAATTTCAAAATCGAAACCCATAATTATTGGAATGTTAGGTTGGATTCTTATCCTTTTAGAGTACAAAAGCAATACAAATTATAATTTTTTAATTTAGTCAATTAAGTCTTTCATAATTATTTACAAACTTTTAATTTAATGAATTTTAGAATGTTTTTAAATTTATTTTCTAATAAAGAATTTGCTAAAATAATAAAAACTAACAAAATTAAATAATTTTTAATAATTACAACAATAATTTTTGACAAGATAGAAGTAATAAATTTATGTCAAATAAAATAACCAATTTGTAATTAATGAATTAATTTGTTGTAATATAGTAATATAAGATTAACAAAACAAAAAATTTCTTAAAGAATATCTTTTTCTTTTCAAATTTCATGTTCTTATCTACCAAATAAATTATTTTTCTGCAAAATTATCAAAAAATAAAATACTATAAGATTTATTTAATATATTGTCTCTAAGTTTATCAATTCTATTAAAAACTAAATCATAATTTACTATTACACTTATATATTTCTTTTTATAAGTTAGTAGAGAAATTATAGTAAATGTGTCAATTAAATTTGATATTTTATTCTAACAAAATTTTTATTGTTGACAATATTTTGTATAAATTATTTAATTGTCTCAGTCAAATTAATGATTATTGTTAATTATCTTTTTTTAACAATTAATTTATGAAAAAATAAATATTTATTAGAGTTAAAAAAATTATGATATTAAAATATAATAATTGTTCCTTCAAATAATTATAATACAATTACATCTAAATAATTGTTAAAAGATAAAATTATGTTTAGATTATACAATTATTTGATATCAATAATAAAAATTTAAAAATAATATATTTAATAAATTTACTAAATATTTATTTGTGATTAAATATATTATATTTATAACTTATAATAAGTAATTGGAGTTGATCTAATGGTAAGGTTATTGTTTGTATTTTTTTGATCATGAGTTTCATTTGCAACAAATGTTAAAAAAAAAAAAAAGTTATTAAAAGTCAAACCCATTGGGCAGCCTATCACGAGCTCGTATCAAGCCCGGCTCACAGGCTCAACACCTCGGCCTAATTTAGTTCAACCTGCATATGAGGCCGGGTTGATACTGTTCATGAGCCATGTCAGAACACATCAACAATATTTATTGACCAGGCTCGTGCCAAACCGAGCCGGCATGGCTCATTTATCACCTCAATTTTCAATTTACGTGTGTTATAGTCATCTAATACATATTTTAGTACTATTAATCACAGGTCAACTCTTTGAAAAAAATAATATTTGCTAATACTTTTTTACACGTTGGAAAAGCTCACTTCTTATGGATAACTGATAATATAAATATATAATGCAATATTATTTATGTCTATCCCAGAGAATTATTCAAAGTTTATGCAAATTGTATATTCATGACTCATCTAATTCTTCCCGACCTAAGATCATGTACCAGTTCTTGTTAATTGACCGTCGGTGACTGCAAATTCGACGACTCATCTTCTTTTGCAAAATTTCTTCAAGCTACATTATCAATTAGGCGTGCGTATATACACAAACAAACATAAAGAGAGAAAATAGAAGCTGGGGAGAGAGAAACAAAAGGAGAGAAAGGGAGATGCAGATTAAATACTTACTCCACAACCATCCATTAACACTATGTAAGAATATTGACGGTGAACTTACCTGCCCTGGCTGTGGCGACCCCTCCTTTGGCGAATCCTACAGTTGCAGCAAGTGTCAGTTTTATCCCAATATATGCTTTGCTTGCAACAATAAACCGTTAGGTAGTTTCTATTTTTGCCAACATTGCTGGCCCAATTCTCCTCTCATTCATAGAATATGTGCTGAATTACCGGAAGAGATTGAGATCACCTTTCATCCATATTGCATTCTCTATTTTAAAAAAAGAATCTAGAAGTTCAAATATGCTAGATTGCTATATACCTGTAACCAAACAAGCAGTTACCATATGTAATCTTGTACGGATTGCGGTTTCCAGATTGATGTTAAATGCGCTGTTATGCTCATTGAAAATCATGAAGGTTGAGAACGCATCAACCATTTCAGTCACCAGCATCACTTGAACCTGCTCGAGGTGGACGATGCAAGTTGTGAGTTGTGCTATAAAATCATCTACGGTTCGACCTATGCCTGTGCTCCATGTGAGTCTTTTGTCCATAAATCACGCGGCGAATTGAAGCAAGTGCTCCGACAACCTTTTCATCCACGCCATTATTTAACACTTCTAGATAGACCTTCGGAGGTTTATCAAGGCCTAGACTACCGGCGTGATAAGTTTGACATTACCTTGCATGCTAGGTGTGTGTCCCTGACGCCTAACATAAAGTGCAAAGCTCACGGGCATCTCCTTACTCGAATAGAGAACATGTGCTACAAAAGCGCATGCCAAGCGTGCGGTCTTGAAATTATGGGGTGCTTTCTTTGCTGGTTGTGCGGAGTGTCGCCTGAATTTTCATCTCGACTGTAGCCCTCTTCCACTACCAGCCACTGTTTTGCATAAACATCACCATCATCCTCTGTCCCTTGAAACTGAAACAATTTTCGAAGATATACTTTACTGTGATGTCTATAACGAAAAAAGAGACTTAGAGCATCCCTTTTATTGTTGTGTTAATTGTGGGTACCATGCTCACGTTCGTTGTGTAGTCACTGAGGTACAACATAAAGAAAGGGTGAAATTGAGACATTTCAGTCACCATCATTTCTTGTTTCACCAAGGAAACAAGCGGAATGACAATATATATTGCTATGCGTGCTATGCATGCGAGAAAGGTTTCTCGGCTGACCCAGCATATGGTTGCGATCTCTGCAAATTTTATCTGCACAAATCTTGTGCTGAGCTGCCCAGACAAAAGCAACATCCCTTGCACCCACATCCTCTTACTCTCCATGAAACTTATTCTAAAGGAAGTCGTAAATGCAATGCTTGTCATAAATATTGCCACCACTTCACGTATTCCTGTAATGATTGTCGCTTCCATCTAGATCTTGATTGTGCTTATCTACAACCTTTAACAAAAATTAAAGGTCACAAGCATATTATCACTTTCTTCAAGAAGTTACATAACAACCCGGAGTGCATACGCTGTAAGCTTACCCCGCCCGATGCCTCCTATTTGCGTTTTTTGAAATATGACTTCAATGTCCACCTTTTGTGTTCTCCATTGCCCCAAACTATTAAACATAAAAGTTATGAATGTTCTCTCAACCTCATGGATAGTCTTGTTGTTGATTACTACGATAAGCAAGTTTGGATGTTTGCGAGGAGGAAAGAGATCCTCAAGAATGCGTTTATTTCTGTGCAGAATGCGATTTTATAGCTGAATTTATGATGTAGGACAATTTTGTAATTTAATTAGTTTAGAAAGTCTTTTATTCTTACCAATTTAATTTGTTATTTAATTCTTAGTTTTCTTATTTAAATAGGAGTTCTTTTCTTTATTTGAGTTGAATTGTAATGTTGGGTTTTCTCTACTATATATAGAAAACATATGTTATTGTTTTGGAGATAATCTTTTATTGAATAAAATATTCTCCTTTGATTTTGTCCCTTATGGGATTGTTATCTTGACACTCGTGTTTCGAGTCGTTAGAGTTAGAACGATATCTAATCCTGTCCGTGAGAACGTTTATCTAACTCACTGCGTCAAAGAACCGAACGAGATTTGGCATTCGACAAAGTGTTTTTATCCCACCCGCTATCCCGCCTGCGTCAGTTGGTATCAGAGCCTACCTCTGTACCAGACAGAGCTTTCCTGAACCACTAAACACAACCACACTCATAAATACATCCTTTTTACCCAAAAAAAAAAAATTAAAATCATGATCTACCATGTTAGGCATGATGCGTTATTGTTTGACGGAAAATGCAGTCTTAGATTATTTTTGTTTTGGTTGGAAGATGTTGAAAAATTCTTTGAAGTTGAGAGGATACCTAAAAAAAAATGAGTACAATTTGTTACTTGTTTTCTGTTAAAAGGGAGTGCATCATATTGGTGGAATATGTTACAAAGGTCACGACTTGCAAGTCAAGAAGACAAAGTTCGATCATGGGATCAGATGAAACGATTGATGAGATCACAGTTTATTCCTCTTGATTATTGTTTGATACATCAAGATATGAGATCTATTCATTCTTATGCTATGGAGTTTAAGGATTTTATGGACATTCATTTTTTTATGAGAGTGAAGAGTTTTTAGTTGAGAGATTTTTGGAAGGGCTCAATGCTGATATAAGAGATCGAATGCCATCATATATTATCCATACACTACCATATGTCATTTTCTTAGCCAAAAAAATCGAAACGCAACTAAAGTTTGACTTTGATAGAGTTATTAGAGATATTGTTGACAATATAGCTCATAAGATATTTGATAATATAGTTAAAGTTGACTATAAGATAGTGTCTGAAGATGAACTTCAAAAAGAAGTTGAAGACGTGCTAGAAATTGTGCAAGAAGAGGCTTTATATGATCTTAATTTAAAAATTGATCATGCACAAGAAATTCAAGTCGAAGATCTGCCTATTATTGACATGATTCTACCTATTTATATCGAAGATATAAAGGTTATCCTTAAAGAAGATTTAGCCACAAAAACAAATTTAATTGCTGAGTACATTGAGTGAGACTTGGGAAAAATTATGAGAAATCTGAAAGTAGTTTATTATTATAAGTATATATTTTTTCAAAGGGCCACATACAAGTGCAAGAAAAAGATAAAATTTAAATATTTTCGAGTTTCAAAGAAATTTGTTGAGAAGAGCCACTATTTTAAGTCAAAAGAAAATTTAATGTTGAATTACAAATTTTATCCGCCGAACAAAACAAAACTCGAGGACGAGTTTTTTTAAAGAGAAGGGGAATCTGATGTAGCACAATTTTCGAATTTAATTAGTTTAAGAAGTCTTTTATTCTTACCAATTTAATTTATTATTTAATTCTTAGTTTTCTTATTTAAATAGGAGTTCTTTTCCTTATTTGAGTTGAATTGTAATGTTGGGTTTTCTCTACTATATATAGAGAACCTATGTTATTATTTTGGAGATAATCTTTTATTGAATAAAATATTCCCCTTTGATTTTGTCCCTTATGAGATTGTTATCTTGACACTCGTATTTTGAGTCGTTAGGGTTAGAACGATATCTAATCCCGTCCGTTAGAACGTTTATCTAACTCACTGCGTCAAAGAACCGAACGAGATTCGGCGTTCGACAAGGTGTTTTTATCCCAGCCGCTATCCCGCCTGCGTCAATTTAATTGTGTTATTTCTGAGGTACGTACTTATATATCCTTATATCCTTTAGAAAATCATCTATGTTTGTTTTAACCGTGTTGTTTACATGATTTCTTGTTGCTCGATAGGTAATGCTTTTGCTGGAGAGAAACAGAGGAGATGTCCTGTGAAGAACTGTCAACAAAGAGCTTTCTGATAAGGTGATCGGAAATGTCAGTAAAGAGCTCACCCATAAGGTGATCGGAAAAGGCTTAGGCTTAACCTATAACGATATAGTGAAATCCTATAGCGTGGAGGTAAACAACAAAATGAATGGCTTTATATGGGAGATTAAATGCAAACTAAGAAGCATTAGTCTACCTCCGCCGCATGAAGGCGATGTAAGTATTTCAAGAAGCTTTCCCTATTTGGATGACGACATCTTATCGTTTATGGTAACTCTCTATGACAAGCAACAGAAAATGTAATTAACGGAACCGAAGGATGTTGAGGCTGAGGTTGTAAACGTTGGGGATTATACCATCGTTCTGAATTTGGTACCAATTCTCAAAAGTTTGCTCGACAAATATGGGGATATTAGTGGTTATACCACTTTAACTCAAAATCTAAAGACGTATTCCCTCTCTATTTTGTGTTCGACTGTGGAAAGCATGAGCAGCACCCAGGTTATGGACATTAGTAATGAATTAATGTTAACCTGGTGGAGCTCCTTGGAATTTGTTAGGAAAGCAGGGTTCGAAATTGACCTTGTCTTTGATCATTTAAGAGAATAGTGTATGCTCGTTATGGAGCTGATATTGACAATTGTAAGAGCAGCCCTATATACAAGCTCCATGAACAGATGGCTCAGCTTTCTAAAGCGATTGATGAACTAAGTGCAGAGATAAATAAACGGAGGGAAAAACTGGATGAACTTAGGAAGCAAACAGGGGACATAATATCTAGTAATCGTTCTGAGAGATCAAGATTAGAGGCAAAGCGCTGGAATTTAGGAGGACGAATGCAGCCACCGGATTGCTCTCACATCGGGAAATTTTTTTGTTTTGCCTTTTTTCCATTTGGTTTTCTATAATTTTTAACCGTTTTGGAGAAAATCCATTGAATTGTATTGATCGGAAGAACAATCCAATGCTCTTTGTAAATGTTATTTGTTTTCTTGCATATCGGCATGGGTATATGATTTTTATTTATGATTATAAAAGTTTAAAGTAGAATGGAAGGCTACTTTCAAACTGCCACTTGTATTGATTGAAAAAACAATTGTTAACACTTGGGAAAATGTTTTAAAAGTTAAAGCCCGGTTCTTTATTAGAAGAGGTAAACATGTTTTTGAACAAGATAATAAATTATAAAGATAAATCATTAATAAATTATGTAATATTTATTCATAACTTGAATCCATCAGGTTCACACTCATGATTTTTATAATCGTACAATTTATGATGTTGCAACAGCTTGAAATCGTCCTTCTACTTTACTTAATGTATTTAGGAATGAAATTAAATCCCAAAATCAAAGTCCTTGAAAAATATACCATTAGTTAATACTGTGTGTAGTTGTGTGGGTTGGAACTTTCGTCCTTGTATAGTTAATTACTATATGACAACCAGATCTGAACCAAACAGACAATATTAATTAACTCTTGTTTTCCGTGAATGATTGGAATAGAAAATTACAGTATATGATGGTCAGAAGAAGAACTTGCATACATATACATACAAACATTATATTCTCGATAATCACATAATAATTAATACCTAATTATTTCTTTATTAAATATTATAATTAATGAATCAACCATTTAGCAGCGACATTGGTAATGTCTAAATATCAAAGATAAAAGAGTGTACTTGTTTAATTACATGCTATTAGTAAGTACTACACGCAAGTCTTTTTTTTTAATTATTTTTAATTTATATGTTAAGTAGCTGTTCAATATATAATATATACTAGGTACCGTAGGTTTTAAGATCAACAGTGTCATGTCATATATTACTGGTTGGTAAAATATTGTAACAAAATAATGTCCAGACTGGCTTCTTCTTCATTAATAAAATTTCTGCTTTAGTGCTTCGTTTCAAAAAAACAAAAAAAGCAAAAAAGTGAAGAAAAGAAAAGAAAAAAAAAACCTTGTTTCTCTTTTACATTGTCAAATTCACGTCACATTTATAATTTTTGAAAGGTAAAATTATTTTGTTTAGTTTTTCTATGCTCTTGCTGATAAGTGTATCATAGAACTTCTTTGAGTTATCTGGTTATTTATTAAATGAAAATTTTTTTCTCTTTCTTTATTATATATATATATATATAAGGAAATGATCGATGATTCCATATTTTGCATATATGTTTCTACTTATTTGTACATCATTGGATATATATACTTTCAAATCTAATAATTAAAATTGAATATAGTATGTAATTAATTATAATGCATTAATTAAATATATCAAATTTAATTTCAACAGTTAAAAGTGTATAAATTGAAAAGATTTACAAATAAATATAAATATATTTGTAAAAATATGAGATTGTCGATGATCCTTACTCTATATTAAACAATTTAAATTACAAATGTTTAAACTCATACATTTAAATTTAAGTTTTTAAGCTAAAATTAATAACTTAACATGGTATTGGAGTAAATTTGACCTTGCCATTTTTAAATTAAGTGGTAATAACTCAATATATACGATTATTTTAAACGATTTAAATATTATTGTCCAAAATATTATCTTCAAATTGAATATTTTAAGTCAAGTCCTAACTTAACAAATATAATTATTTTAACATATATTTTAGTACCATAAATATATATTACGTATATATACCAGTTATATAATTTCTTGATGACTCAAGATAGATTCCAAATTGGTAGCATGTTAATGTGAAAACTAACTAGTTGGTAGTTAGTTCATTTTTTTATTAAACAAATTAGTTTATTTCACAAATCAAACTCTTACATAATTTGGTATGTGCAAGTTTTTGAACTCAAGCCACTTTATTATCTAAAGAGATCCAATTAACATAGAGTATCAACCTCGCAAAACTATCAAAGCTCAGGCCTTAGTTAACTTTATTGCACAGAGATCGGTGGCAAAGGTGATGATGGTGCGAGAAGTAGTTGAACCAATAACAACCTAAGAAGTTGAAAATATGGAAATGCAAATGGTGCCTGTTTAGAGTGCTACGTTGCGATCGGCAAATAATAATATTCAGTCTGCAAAGGACATGACTGAACAAACATCAGAAGAAGAACCAAAAAGGCTTGGCTTTGGTGTCTGTACATAGATGGCAGATCAAATGTGTAAAGCAAAGGAGCTAGAATAATTCTGGTCGGACCAGGAAATGTGGAGTTGGATTATGCTGTACACTTCAATTTTAAGGTGACAAATAATGAAGGGGAGTACAAAGCTTTACTAGCTAGACTCAGTTCAGCACTTTGAGTCGGAGCAAATTATCTCGAGATAAAAGGAGACTCACAACTAGTGGTAAACTAGATTTCTGGACAGTTTCGATCAAGAGGTAGGAACATGTATGCTTATCTGAGTAAAGTCGTGGAGTTGATTAAGTGTTTCAAGAAGGTGGTGATAACGCAAATCCTACAAACAAAAAATTCCAAGACAGATATCTTAGCAAAATTGGCTTTAACTTTGCAAGGAAAGTTTCCAATAATGATTCCCGTGGAAGTGTTATACCAAAAAAGTGTGAGGCAATCAATGATGGAAATTGACCAAGTCAACATAACATACCAAGTCCTAATGTGGATAGATTCAATCAAAGAATATATCCTAAATGGTAAATTGCCAGAAGATAAGGATGAGACCATAAAGATTAAGAATAAATCTTCACAATATTTAGTAATTGATAAGGTACTGTATAAGTGAGGATTTGGGTTGCTATACTTATAATGCGTTGACAAAAAATAGGCAAATTATATACTTAGAGAAGTTTACATGGGTAGTTGCAGTGATCATAAAGGTGCCAAATCATTGGCATACCGCATCATATGTCAGGGATATTACTAGCCAACCCTACACTGAGACATAATGAGGATAGTATAATCTTGTTCAAGTTGTTAATTCTATAGTAACATCCCAAGACAATGCCTCAATATCTTACTACTCTACTTAATCCTTGGTCCTTTACACAATGAAGACTGGATTTAATCAAACCATTGCTTGCGAGGCGTGCTCAAATAAAATATGCGATAGTTGCCATTAATTATTTTACAAAAAGGGTGGAAGCAAAGCGCCTGGCCAATATAACAAGAAAAAAAAAAGACCACTACCTTCGTAGAAAGAAACTTAATTTATTAGTTCAAAATTCCTTATATATTAATAATAGATAATAGGAAGCAGTTTAACAATGCGAACTTCAAAGCATTATGCGTTGCCTTAAGTATCAACCGTAGATTCGTCTCTCCTGCTCATCCAAAAGCAAATAGGCAGGTAAAGGCGATGAACAAGACTATCAAAAAGGCACTAAAATGATTTGACGATAAAAAAAGAGTATAGATCGACAAGTTGTCACAAGTCCTTTGGGCTTACAAAACAATGGCACAGACCGCAACTGGTAAAACACCATGTTCCTTAACTTTTGGTTTCAAAACAATAGTACCGATATAAATCGAAGCACCTTCGTTCAGGATGAAGCACTTCAACAAACTAAAAAATGATGAGTTAATGGGATTGAATTTGGACTTGTTGGAGAAGAAGCAAGATCAAGTGCTCATCAAAATGGCCAAATAATATAAGTGGCCAAATAATATAATAAGAGAGTTCGACTAAGAACCTTTCATGAAAGGGATTTAATGTTACAATGGATTGCACAAAACACCCAAGTACTTGGAGAAAGAGCTTTAAGAGTAAATTGGAAAGGTCTATACAACATGACCAAAATTATCAGGTTAGGAGATTATAAGTTATAATACCTAGATGAAAGAAAGGTCAAGAAGCCTTTGAACATGAAAATGTTAAAGAAATATTTTCCTTGAAGACCTATGAAACTTATGAGCATGGTTCAGATCACACAATAATTATCCTATTATACCATTTTATTCAAACAACGATGATTAGAAGATTAATAAATTTCATTTTATTCAAAAAACTGTTGTATAAAATTCTGACCTCAGTTCAGATCAAACAACTACTATTAAAAGATTAATAAATTTCGTTTTATTCAAAAAATTATCGTAAAAAGATCTAATCACAGTTCATATCAGACAACAATAATTGGAAGGTTAATAAATTTTACTTCGTTCAAAAAATATTGTAAAAAAATCTAATTACAGTTCAAATCAGACAACAATAGTTGGAAGATTAATAAATTTTGTTTTATTCAAAAAATTGTTGTAAAAAGATTTTACCACAGTTCGGATCAAACAAACAATAACTAGAAGATTAATCAAGTTTGTTTTATTCATAGTTTGCTTAAAAAGACCTCAAGGCAGTTCAGACCACAGAAAAATAATCGATGAAGTTAATAAATTTTGTGGTTACTTAGAAAAATTGTGTAATAGGAGCTTACCACGGTTCAAGTCTTATATTTATCTTAGTTCAAAAAATTAACTAATCTCGTTTCGATCAGGTGCCACAAAAAAAGACCTGAAGACAAGTTCATGTCATAAGACACTCAGATACACAATTTCTATCCTCATTATGTGATTTGTTTGATTTAGATGACGGAACAAGAGTAGTTCAAATAAATACTAATTTGACATAAATCTTTCTACTTTAGTCAACTAAGATCAAAGATTAAAATAGCACTAATCTAAATATTTAAGTTCTGATCAGAGTAAACAAGTAATGAAAATTTAACCATTTATACTATAAGTTGTTCGAGTTTTACAAAATACAAGGAAATAAAGATCAAGCTTTTTTAGGAGGCGGTGATGAAATGGTACCCAAGGTTGGATTCTCGGCTGAGGGTATAATCTAATCAGACTAAGAAGGGTCAGAATCCCGAACAAGCTCCTCCGCAGCTGTTTTCCTTTAATCTTGATACGAGAAGGTCGTCTTTCAAATCCTTGTTAATATGAGCAAGATCGGCCATCTGATACCCCAACTAAGATACTTTAGCCTCAAGGTTAGCAACTTTATCTTCGAGCACACTACGCTTATCTGCCCATGTCCTTCTTTCCCTACTCAGCTCAGCCTCCAAACCCTCTTCTTATTTTTCTACCTCTTTCAACCTTTAGTCCCATAAGTTCCTATCCAAGGTTAGCTGATCTACAATTTTATACATTAGGACATTTGTGATAGAATGCTTTTTTCATTGTCTATATACAAAGTCAGAGTATGATACACTTGCACAGATTCAAAAAAGGTAGACAGCTGATCAGAAAGACCAACCACAATCGAGCATAAATAAGAAGCTTAAACATAGTTATCTTACCTAGCTACTCATAGATTTTCTCTAGTATACTATCTAGATTGGCAATCTCCACTTTTGAAGATAAGGATGGGCTTACTGCAATGGCCAAATGATTAATGGATAGAATCAGATGCTCAAAGAGCTCTCTCTTCTCTTTGAGGATATCCATCTAAGAGAGACCGTCTACTTCAACGATTTTTTCTCCTTGTTCTTATATTGTTTATTTGCAAGCCTCTCCTCAACTTTTTCCAGGGCTTCAACATCCCATTTACCTTTGTCCTTAGGTAGGCCCTTCTTGTCCCTCTTAGGACCCGCCTCAGTCTTCTTCTCGAGAACCTTGGGCTTAGCAGTTGTTCCTTTAGATGACCCACCCTTAATTTGACCAAATTTTTTGGGTAGATCTCGGGCCTTCTTTACTGCGTCCCTAGGCTATGATTCCAATTCAGTAAGAATTGAACCCAACAAGCCCAAGAACTTGCCCTTGCCCTTCTTAGAAGCCATCGTTTCTGCAAATATAAATAAATGGAAAGAGATGAGAACTTATAAAAGCAAGTGAAGATCATAGGAAAACTATGCACCACTTACTTTAACCCATGGTGGAAATCTCTTGCTCGACCTCTGAACCAAAACCTTTCTCTATTCTTAAAACAGGTTTGAATTCCTCCCGAGTCGAGGCAACCTCGACCAGACCTAAGTTGATGAGTTGATCAAGCGCAAAGAGTTTTTTATGATTTATCGGCTTCACACACCCAGCACTGATCTTTATAAGGAAAAAAGCGGTTAGGTCAGGTTTTGGACCCAAAATGATATATTAATTTTTACTACATTATTATGTTTAAATTATATACTATTAAGTAGCATATTTAGCGTTTTTTAATCCGTTTTGAGTGGTTATTTTTTTAAAGTACTTTAATTTTATTTTGTATATGTTGACGTGTTTTAACATGAAAAGCAAGAAAATGATGCATAAAAGCATATTTTGCTACCATCCGTGGAAACTACAAAGTTTTGTTCTTGGGAGCCAAAATGCAAGTAAATGAGGACTAAAATGTAAAACATCAAAAAAAGACCTAAATTCAAAAAAATTAAAAGTAAGAAGGTCTAATTAAAATTTGCCACATGATTTTTGCCTTAGCAGGCAAAATCAATGGCGTAACCACGCCATCCATTTTGTCTATCTCACACTCCTACGCCACTGTAGTGCCCTAGCGTCATCTAAACTCGAAAATAACGATTTTTTGGTGAAATTTTGGCTTTAGATCCTATTTTGATGGCTAAATTTAGATATGTACTAGATTTTTATGTTTTTCCAAAGAGAGCCACCAATGCCACTTGGAGAGAGATAAGTTCTAGAGACGAAAAAGGAGGAATTTTGCTCAAGAGAGAGAAGAGAAAATCAACCAAAAAAAAAGATTTCATCAAAAGATTAGGAGACTCTCATCAACCCTTGTGGATTTAAACTCTCCTCGTCTAGTTTTTTTTTTCTTCCTCTTTAATTTCATCTTGAATCGAACATTTTATGTTGACTAAAATTATGTATTTCATTGTTGAATTTTTTATTATTAATCTTAAACTCTAGTTTATGTGTAGGTAGATTTAATATTGTGTTATTTATGATTTAATACATAATATTGAATATTTATTATGATGCTTAATGCTTTTAAATATCTGGTCAATATTTAAATAAATTGTAGACTGATATGAACTGAGAGGTAATATTAGATTTAAATCGTGTGATAAATACCGTAAATTGCATGTTAGATAAAGATTTACTAATATAATTTATACAATTTAAATTGAAATTATCACTAATCGTAATACGCTCTCACTTAGTCAAATTTATATAGAGATATAATAAATTTTTAGGCATATAGTAGATTTCATTAATATTGAGAGAGACTGTCAGATAGGATAAGATGATTAACTAATAATACTGATATTAAAACAAAATAATATCAATTGAGGAATTGGATGCAATTAATTAAGATAAAATCATTGGCACTAGAATTTTCCATTAATTGAGTTTTTTAATTAGTTTGTTAAATAGTTAATTTTTATTTATTTTGATTTCTCACTCAAATTATTTTGATTTCTTTAAATAAATTCATAAATTAATCACCTTTGATATTTAGTTGATTAACATTTCTCGTGGGATCGACATCATTTTATCACTATATTAATTGTTATAATCCCGTACACTTATGAGTATCATACACATACTACATGAATCATTCAATACCAAACAACTGCATAAGTTAAAAATTCATTTATCAGATACTTATATTCAACAAAAAAAAATTAAAATATTGGTCAACTACAGTTGATAAACTTATGGAGAATAGACTTAAAAGTATAAGGAATGGGGTCATGTATGTTCATCTCAACCAATGAAGATTAACTCCAATCCCTACCCACAAAGAACCACCTATCTTTCTAATTCTTATTGCACGAGGGGTTGCCAGTAACTAGTTTAGGTGTCTTAGTGTAAGCTTAGAAATAGTAAAACTCAGGATATTTCTTTAGTCCCTTTTTGAACAAAAATAAATACTTAACCTCTCCGATAGTTGGTAGGGTTTGTTTGGCCATAGCCCAAATCACGTACAATAAGGGTCATCCAACCATTTAAATTTAGTTGGTAAAGAGAATTCCAAAACCGTGGAACAGGGCAGCAAAGTATAGTTGGAGAGGCAATCTAGCTTCGAAGAGAAATAACTCCTCATTAAAAGCTACTTCATCACCATAAAATGACAAGGAAACACATTGGCTTCAGGGACTCTAAGGGTGATGTTGCGTAAATTACAAACGCAAGTGCACGTTGTTGCAAGCAAGTAATATAGTGATAAGAGGGTGTTAGTCCCACGAGGAAAGTTAATCCAATAATTACCGAAAATGATTAAATTATGAATTTATTTAAAGAAATTGAAATAAATTGATTGAGAAATTTAGAATAAACTAAAATTGACCACTAAACAACTTAATTAAAAGATTCAACTAACAAAAAGATCTAGAACTAATGATTTTATCATATTTAGTTGCATCCAACTCTCCAATTAATATTATCTTAATTTAATACTAGTGTTACTAGTTAATTATCCTAATTTATTCGACAGTCTCTGTCGAGATTAGCAGAACCTACTTCGCACCTAGTAATTCACTATATCTCTATGTGAATTTAGTTAAATGGAAGTGCATTACAATTAGTGATAATTTCTAATTAAACTACATAAATCATATTAGTACATTTCTATTTACCATGCAATTCACGGTATTTATCACTCGGTCTAAATATAATTGCCCTAGACATAATAAATATTCGGAACTGAATATCAAATCAAATGAAATGCACAATTTAATAAATTGGATGCTTCAAATAGATTAAATAATTGCCCTAGAAAATAAATCTAGCTAATCATTAAATAGAGTTTAAATCTAAAATTCAAGAATTCAACAATTAACAACATCATCTCTATAATCACAAAATTGTTCAATTCAAGTCAAGAGTTAAAACAAGAGAAAGAGACAAAAATAGATTAGGAAAGCTTTAATCTTTAGAAATCGAAGGTTGGAGCTTCCAAAATTCATCCACTCTCTGCTCTCTTCCTCCAAGTTTTTCTCTCTATTTCTCTCTTTTTCTTTTCTTCTACGCCAAACCCTTTCCAAACGTGGCTACTCTTTCCAACCCCCAAAAACATATAAAACCTAGTTATTCCCTAAATCAAGACATTCAAATATAATCCTAAGGCTCAAATTAAGCCCAAAAAAAGTCCAAATCGAGAGCAGTAGGCGTCGGGGCACCAAAAAACAACGCAGGGGCGCGAGGATAAAATAGGGGTGGCGCTACTGCGCTAGTGCATAGTGCTGGCACGCCCCTATGGTGGCACGGCCACGCTATGCAAATTTCTCTCACTTAAGGTTTGAAAACCTTGCATATAGGTCTTTACAGCTTTGCATTTTGGTCCATACATCTCTTGCAATTTGATTCCGAACGTCTTTCTTTTCAAGTCAAATTCATCCTTTTCGAATCGAATTCATTTTGAAAGGTTAATTCTCTTATAATCTACAGCATACAACCAAAACTCATCAAATTTTAACGAAATTTGAGGATTAAACAAATCAAATCAAGTTAAACAGTGAATGATAAGTGCATGTTTTACGCACTTATTAGGTGATAGAATATGAGATTTAGTAAAGTTTCCTAAAAATCTTAAGATTAGCCTCAATGATGGTGGAAGGATATCTATCAGCATCAAAGGGATTGTTCTTTCTAGTCAAATCAAGAGGGGGTATTGATGAATTCTAGGGTTTTAACCCTTTGAATTAGTTTCATCTAACTCATCCTCTAACTCTTTTTCATCCTCATCATTAGCACTCTCATTTCCATCACTTTCTATACTCTCCGTCGGAAGTGTTTCAGGTATATTATTCACTAGCACTAACTCAAGGTTATAAGGTTTGGGAATTTGGCTAGATGAGGTAAAGTGACCAGATCCTTGGGTAACTCTATCCATTGGAACTAGAAGATTCTAGAGAACCTCCCGATCTCCATGTTAGTTTGTTCAGGGTCCATCATTTCCTACACGTGGTCAGAACAACTATTAGATAGAACTACCACCTTAGGTTCTAGTCCAAAGTATTTGAAGGCATTTAACCTAGGGTCTAAGATGATTAAATCTCAATTTTGAGGTCCAATACGACTAAAGGTTGGGTTTTTCTCAAAGGAATAGTTTCATATTCCTTAATGAGTTCAGCTCTAATGCTGCGAGGAAGCCAGTTCCAAGCTTCGTAATTAGTCTCAAATGAGCTCATTGAGGAAGTATCAAATTTGCTCCCAAGACTACTTGGAATTTCTTTTATACCATATCTCTCAAACCTTATCATGATCAACCTAAGCAATATCAAAACAAAGCTAGTTAACTCAGAGTTTATCCTAGGCTTGGGTACAACTATATTTATAATAGGTCAGCTCAGTTAAGTATTATATTTATGCTCATCAAAAAGGTGTAATCGGTAGCACGTAGGATCATGTCAGGGCAGATTCAATCATGAACTAGCATAAATCATGAAAATTAATTTTGTTTCGTGCTAATTGGCAATTATATTTCTGAGTTTATGAGCTATAAATAAAAATACAACACATCTTTTATTCAAATAAGGGAAAATTTAAGGTCAGGTACATATGGCAATTTTTTTCTATATTGTAATTTATTTCAAGCATACTGTAGGGTGATTGATGTCTCACTTATTTAAGTTCTGACGTGCCTTTTATATTTGTCTGGTTTTCGTTGTCGTTACAACAAACTGATGTCAGCAATGAAGGCGAGCCAAATGTCCACGTAATTTTCATCCCACCTCCTCTGGATCTACAAAGCCGATTCGGACGGGCGTACAAGAGAAGGCCAGCATTACGGAACCCTACATTAACCCATTTAGCACATGGACACCCAGGCCGCGAGCACAGTAAATGGCTTGATTCTTTTGTTGCGACAAAGATTGAGGGGGCCAGCGCAGTACATTATGAGTTACAGAATGTGTAAGAAGGTAAAAGAAAGGAGAGGGCAAACTAAAGCTTTTATACCCATTTTTACTTCTTCTTGATTCTTTTGTTGCAACAAAGATTGATGATCAGGATGATGCCATGACATAGCCTGCTAATGTGGCTCCTTGCGGTGGAAGAAAAAACATAGTGGATCAATGGCAAGAAGACATGTGACAAAGCAGTGAACAGTTTAAAATGCAGGTTATCATTATAGTATTTACATACATTAACTGCTGACACAAAATTCAAAATGTCGAGCGGGCACATTTCGCGCCACCGACGTTTCATTTAAACCTCAAGGGTCACTATTATGTTCGGTGTTCAACTACCAATTGAAATCCGATTTTCACTATGGCTAGGAGGCTTAATGTTTGGAGAGCAACTGGTATACCTGATCAAAAGAATGTCTGATGTGTTCGTCTCAGGAGGCATTGTTCGTCATGTTCAATTCAATATTTTGATCAACCTAGCGTTACTTGGGCTAGACTAGTGTATTATTCAAGTATAAAGGAAGATCGTGTTTAGATCTCGATACTTGAAAATTTAAGGATTTGAACCTACAAATTATCCTCCAGTACAGTTTCGTGTGAAAGCGTTAGTTTTACTGAAAATTGGGGGGCTTAGTGTTTAGGAGAATGGCCTAATGCCCATAAAGTTAATAGACCTCATGCTAGCATACCTAAATATCTGCTCAGTCTAGATAGGGGTTTGTTAAGCTTAGTCGAGGACAAGTTCTAGTTAGGTCATGACTAGTCAGGTACTATACGAAGAAATCTACTTAGATCAAATATAGGCTAGTCATAGTTTTGGCAAACACCGAATCAACAAGAACCTATTATTGTCTGGTCATGGAGATTCAACTTGTGAGTTCAATGAAATTATTATTCATCAGGATCTTCATGAGAATGATAAAGGAAATTGAATCCATAACCCTAATTCAAGACAAACTGAAACTCTGTTGAATGTATTTCGGGTTCTGTAAGGACTTGGAGTTCTATTTAGACAAAGGGACTAGCAATATATATATATATATATATATCTCGCTCTATTCATGTAATTTCATTCATATTATCCTCTCAAATAAGTAATAAAAAAATTTCTTCTTTTCAACAAAAAGGCAAGAAGAGTTCAATTTTGATTTTTGGGTATCGAACCTAAAAAGTTCAATATCAACAGATGTCATCCGACATAAACTCAGATAAGAACATTTAACAGGTTTACAACCTTTTAATTTATTCTTTCAAACTAATTGTATTCAATTTCATTTGAATATCACAGGCCTCGTTTGGAAACCGAGATTGGTTGTTGTGTGGCTCTCTAGCTTTTCATGGAGACTTAGACTTAGACTCATTTTAGTTGGAGTAGAATCAAGAATTTAACTTAGACATTAAGCATTAAAACATGAGGGAGCACTGTAGCAACTGCTGACAATCTCCTATCAACAATGAACAAACGTGAAACGGAAGGTAGACTTGGGTAAAGAGGAATCGGATCTCTACATGAGGCACACTTGTGACCAATGGCATGGCACCAAGAACACCTCCTCGTAATGAAGTCCTTTCCTTGTGATAGGATCCGTTGTGCTCTCGGTCGACCGGCCGAAATGCATTCTCTTAGAGGTTTGACGTTCCTTTGATGCAACTCTAATGAAATCACCCAATCACTCTTATCTCCCACCAGGTAAATTGGCTCGGCATAAACATGGACGAGTGCATTTGTGCTGTAAAATGGTGAGCAAATCGAGTTGATTGCAAGTCGAATATGTCTGCACGCAGCAAGAGCATGTGCGCAAGGCAACTATGAAATTTCAAAAAGTTTGCAAAAGTATTTCTTCTGCCATAGATCGACTACATCTACCATTCCTTGATATTCACTTGGAACTCGAATCGCGTAACTAGGTCAACAGTCATAGTTCGAGACAACTCTACTAAGCTCATCGAGGCTTCTGTTTGACGACGCAGAGCTTCCTCATGGCTTATACCAATCACCTCTTACCTATCTTTGAATACCTCAAAATCAACTCATAATTCTCGAATTTCGCGTGAAATTTCGGTGAAATAAAATGGTGGAATTGGTAAATTATCAGTAGGCACCTCTATCACTGGTGGACTGTGCTTGCGCTTTCTCCCCTAGGGTCACTTTCTCTATAAAAGGTCACGCGAGAATATTAAATAAAACCAAATTCGTATTCCTTATATAGTATTAAAGTCATAAAAGAAGTAAAAAATTAGTAAGTTAAAAATATAAATATCTATATATTATTGTACCTTATTCGGCCTATTCGGAGTCGTCGACGTTTTCTGCTGAGTTAGTGATGCAGGAGAAGTCTGATGTGAATCACGCATAATCGGGGCATCCATGCCAACGTGACCTCCATATTCACCCTCTGGAGAGCCAACAATATCTAAAAGCTGTAGTGCATAGGGATGCTGAACTCTTCTTCCGTAGGCTCTAACCATAATATCACCACTAGTGGCTGTAAGAGAGAAAAAAACATAATTTAATGTCAGTATCAATATAAATCAATGACACACAACTAGCTAATTATCAATTGTCATATGAAACATTACATACGGTCTCAGCTTTAAAAATTAAAATATCCAATAGTTTGGATCTAGCATTCTTCTCAAGAAATCGCCAACATAGCATGCATAGCTAACGATTGTTTGTGCGTGCTCCGACATAGACCCTACTATTGATACAACCTCATAAATCCACATCTATTAGTAGTGAACACATATTTAACATTAAAAAATATAAGAGGTATAGAAAATCTATACATTTAAGTGTTATTTTGTACCCGAAATGTTATAAGAAATCCTTTAAAATTATACTTATTGACATGTTTTTTCCCTTTTAGTTTAGCCTTTTTTTCTTTTCCCCCTAACATTTATTATGGGAATGCGAATATAATTATAAGTAAGAAAAGGACTTACAAGTCCCTAAGTTTTGGCCTAATGGACTAACTAGTCTCATTAATTTCAAAAATACACATAAAAGTCCCAATCTATTTTAAAATGACAAGAATGCCCTTACACAATAATAGTTATTTATCTAAAATAACTATTAAACCTTTAAGATTTGATAAAATATAATATATCTATATAAAATACATTAATAAACTAAATAATAATATTATTTTATAGTACATTAATACTATAATATTTATCAGTATATTACAAGTTTATTTATTTTATAGATAATATATTTTATTTTTAATGTATTATACATATTTTAGCTCGATAAATATATTTTATTTAGATTATAATATAATCTTAAATATTATATTATAATATATTTTATTTTATAAATTTATTAATTAATTAAATATTTATTAATGAGTTGATATTTATTTACACCTTATTTTATTTAATTTTTAATAAGTAATTAAAGTTGGATTTCAGTATATTGTAAAATAAATAAATTTATATTTTAGTTATATTATATGCATAATTATATAATTATAAATATATTATAAAATAATACTCATTATTAGTATATTTAATTCTGATTAGGAGTTTAAAAATAATATTTTTAGATTACTATCATTAAATAAGGATATATTTGTTATTTTTAAATGAGTTAAAATTTTTATAAGTATTTTTTAAGTTATTGAAACTAATCAGTTTAATTGGCCAAAATCTTAAAAACCTATAAGTCTTTTTCAACATTCGGAGAATCTACCTTTTTAATCACAAAAATGACATAATTGCAAGTCATATGATCTTTCTTCAAATCCTTCTCTAAGGTGGAGAGAGTTATGTGGGTGATAGGAGATTTGAATCTATTGGGACAATTCGACACATGATCTGTGGAAGAGAGGAGATTGGGGCCAACATAATTTGCAAATATAGAAACTACCTGAGGGGGCTTCATTGCAAGCAATGTATCGGTCGGGATAAAACCCACAGTTGCTACAAGTGTAGGATTGACCAGAGAAAGGGCTTCCACACCCATGACAGACAATTTCACCATCACTAATCTCACATAGTGTTAATGGATGCTCGTGAAGGAAATAGTTTTCAATCTTTTCTCCTTCCACTGCTCGTCTCCCTGAAACATGTATTTAACATTTTTGTTAAAAATATTGAGTAGTAACATCTTCATGTATACTTCTGCTGACTGCAGTCATATATACTTCCATATATTAGATGGTTCTACTACTACAGATGTCATACCCTATATTATTTCTTAAATAAATTATAACAGAATTCACTGATTTGCAGAGTAAGGGAACTTTTATGTAATGCTAATTAATATTACCTTCGTCACCAGCCGCGGAAAATGTCTTTGCCGTGAGAGAAAGTAATACCTATCAAGCAATAAGAACTCGTGTAAGATTAAGCATTTATAAGATCAAGATAGACCCTTAATTAACCGAAATCAAGATGATGCTCTATATATAGTGTCCTGGTGTAATCAAAATAAAATGTTTAAAAACCAAACTCAGTAAGACAGTCACATATTGAAATCCATTTTCTGAAGTATTTAAGGATTACTTGTTTTATAGATCTTCCCAAATTCAAATATAAAGGACATACCTCAGAAATCACGCATTGAAAATCTCATACAAAGCCACATTCTGCCCAGCAATAAACACATCCTCGAGTATCTATTTTTGCGGCAAACATAGCAGCGGTACTCATTATGTTCATGTTGAACAAAACCATCAAAACCATCCTTGAGGCTGAGGGTATGTGCGTGACTTCTATATGTAATGGCTTTTGGTAAAGAAAACTAAGTATTTTCAAGCATTGTAATACATTTACTTCAAACTCAACAATGATATTAACAAAATATAGGCCAACATATACTGCTTATGTTTCATTCTACATAACTTCTGATAAATTATTACAATAAAAATAAATCCATGTAACAAACAATAACAGATGACACTGTAAAAATATAATAAAAAAACAAATAAATTAAAAGGGAGTACATATGGGAAAACTCGAGACTGCTCAAGCAGCCCAGCACAGCTCGAGCAATCTCGAGAGTGCCATGCTCGAGAACTCTCGAGCGCGCCTTGGTTTTGCTTAAGCAACAGCAGTTGCAACTCGTCTCGTTGTGGAATTAGTGGTTTTTTAATACAATGATGCTAGTCCGTTACATTAAGACGTTAAATCTGCTCTAGTGAACCAGATTTCTTTGGATAAGCAAATCGAGCAAGTTCTGTTATCTCCTGCATAAGGTTTCAAACTTTTCTCAAAAGGAAGTTTGGAATCCAAGTATTGGTTTTGATAGCTGTAGAAAGGTTGATTCGATTGTACTGGATAAGAAAACTATTGTGTGAAAGCTGAAATAAGACAAATTCTTGTTTGCTATTTGTTTGTCGGGGCCAACTAAATTCTAAGTTTGATTCAGCAACATGGATAAAATTTTAATTTATTGGCGGCGGTGGACAGTGGCACTGAACAGGGAAATGAAATCCTAGTTCTGGGCTTTGACTGGTGGTTTGGGAAATTTGGAATAAATTTGTCAAATTTTTATTGAAATGAAATCTCAACCTTTAATTTTAATGGAGGATACGTGTCAATAGATAATACAAAGTCCAGAAAATACCGGAGAGGATCCGAGTCCATTTAGCGAAAATATGAAAGTAATAACCAAAAATCAAGCAACCAGGTAACTTGCTTGAAATAGATTCATTAATTCTTTCATTAATTTTTTGTGACTCCTAAGCATATAAGGTTAATCGATGACTAAATAACATTATTCTCACTATTATATCACTTCCAGGTTAACTGCTCAAGATTTTTAATAAAAAGTTTAAATACATATATGTTTCAGGGACACACCCAGTTGAAGGGGAAAAGATTGAAAACTATTTCCTTCACAAGCATCCATTAAAACTATGTGAGATTAATGACGGTGAAATTGTCTGTCATGGGTGTGGAAGCCCTTTCTTGCGTTAATGCTACACTTGTAGCAACTTTGGGTTTCATCCCGACCGATGCATTGCTTGCATTGAAGCTCCCTCAGGTACTTTCTATAATCGCAAATTATGTTGGCCCAAATCTCCTCTCTTCCACAAATCATGTGTCAAATTGCCCCAAGAGATTCAAATTTCCTATCACCCACATAACTCTCTCCACCTTACAGAAGGATTTGAAGAAAGATCAGATGACTTGCAATTCTGTAATTTTTTTGACAAAAAAGGTGGATTCTCTTAACGCTGTAAGTTCTGCTGTGGCAACTGCAATTTGCAAATTCATTTTGAATATGCTGTAAAGCTGATCAAATACCATGAAGCTACAGAACAATTCAAGCATTTTAGTCACCCGCATAACTTAGGCCACCTGGAGTTAGGCGTTATGGATTGTAGGATATGCAACTAAAGGATCCGTGGTCCAGGTTATGGCTGAGCTCCATGTAAGTTTTATATGCAGAACTCGTGTTTTCATTTGCCTCAAGAAATCCGACACCCGTTTCATCAACTCCATTGCTTGACACTCAAAATCGTTTCCTCGACAAAACATTGTAATGCCTATGGCCTCAAAATTAAGAGCTCCATATGCTATGGATGCGACAACTACTGTATTTTTTACTTGCATCTTGAGTGCGCATCTCTGAAGCCAAACATAAAGTACGAAGGTCATGAGCATCTTCTTATTCTAGTGGAGAATATGTCCAACCAAGGTGAATGTGAAGCATGTGGTGTAGAAATTGAGGGTACTTTCTTTGTCCGTTGTGTGGGGTGTAACATTAATTTTCATGTCCAGTGTGGCCCAGTGTCATTATCACCAACGGTTATAAATAAACATCACATACATCATCTCACCCTCAATACAAAAACGTTACTCGTGGATGATGATTCTGACGCCTGCAACGAAGAAAGAAATCCAGGGTATCCCTTTTATTGTTGTACTGAATGTGACTACTCTACTGATGTACGTTGTGTGCTCACTGAGCTACAAGTAATTGGGAGCGAGAAATTGATACATTGTAGCCTTCAACATTTCTTGTTTCTCCTGGAAGACAAGATTCAGCGTGATGATGTTCTTTGCTATGCATGTAAGAAATTTATCAAGGGAGCGGTATATGGTTTTGATCCCTACAAACTATTGGGTTGGGTTTTCTTTTATATGGAGATGGTCCAAAATTTCTCTTTAATAATAATTATGCTCAATTAGTTTAAAAATATTTTAATCTTTTCTCAAGTAGAGTTTAGTGTTTTAATTTTTGTTACAATATATATGTGTTAAAAAGAAAAAACGTATATTGTTCATCATTTTTAGAGGGAGTGGGTACTGTTTACGAGAAAGAGGCAAAATAGTAAATTTAGAACAGCTTTGATCAAGTGGCTGATCAGAGATTAATTTGTAATCCGATTGAGCTGAAATTTTACTAGTAACTTCCTAACTCAGAGAACTAAATTCTGAACGGTGGAGATCAGATTTGAAGCTCCCTTTCTCTAGATTTCGTAACTGAAAGTTAGGCCACTATTTTTCTGATATTTTCTTGAACTCTTTCTAATTTCTTTGAAAAATTTGATTGTTTGCGAAAATTGTATAATCTTGACAATATTGTAGATGTGTACTTCTAGTTCTACTTAGAGAGAAATTGTGTATTCTAATTATTTAATTATACTAGTGATTTTTTGGTGGATTATAGTCTCGTGATTTTTACTGCTCACATTGGGAGGTTTTCCTCGTTAAAATTAATTGTGTTATGGTTGTTTTGTGATGATGTGTTTGCTATCCAAAAATTAATTTTTTTTCTTATTCTATTTGTTTGTTTCCTATTAGGTTCATATAAGAGAGGATAAGACAATTATTGTACTTCCATAATTAGTTTGTATTAGTTTATCCCGACACAAACTTTATGTCCACAAATTATGCGGTGAGCTGCCAAGAGAGATCGAACATCCCTTTCATGAACATCCTCTCACTCTCCCAGCACCTTATACTAGAAAACAACGCGAATGCAATGCTTGTTACAAACATTGCTTTGGCTTCACTTACCGTTGCAATGATTGTGACTTCGACTTGGATCTTGACTGCACTTCACTACAACCTTCAATAGAATATGGTGGTCATAAGCACATTCTTACTTTCTTCGAGAAGCTATACGACATACCAAAATGCAGAGCTTGCAGTTTTACCTCTCCCGACGTCTCTTAATTACTTTGTGTGTGATCTGCAACTCCAACATTCATCTCCAATGTTCACAATTACCAGAAAATATCAGACACAAGAGCCACCAGGATCATCCCCTCAGGTTAATGGATCGTTTTGTTGATGATAACTACGATAAACAAATTTGTGATGTTTGTGAAGAACAAAGAGACGCTCAAGAATGTGTCTATTATTGTGCAGAATGCGAGTTTATATCAGGATTCAACTGCGCAACTTTTGAGGTACTCCCACCTAAAATTTTTTAGAAAGATAAAATCAATTATAAGGTTATGTGTATTAATAGTTCCATTGTGTCTAGTTTTTAATCAGAATAATTGCACTACTGACTACTAAAATCATTATCTTTGATTTACTAAATAATTAATTTGGCAATCACGTATGTTTATGTGTCTTAGAACGGCTTGAATTTATAATCTTTCTTACTAATTTGGTTTTGCTTGATAGGTAATCAATTGTCGGCAGGGAGAGAATGGAGATGTCGCACTGAGAACTATCGAAAGAGAGAAGAGGGATTGGGTGGTCAAAAAAGGCTTAACCTTAGATAAATTATTTGAGTCTTCAACTAAAATCACCACAGAAAAATTTGACGAGCTCATGCGGAAATTGCAGGAGCTCTTGGGGAAAATGGTGAAGGCTAGCACTGAAGATAATGTCGCCATTTTAGAAAATGTTCCCAAGTTTT
>CM040445.1:849702-912510 GCA_022749755.1 Azadirachta indica
AAATTTTTCTTTCATCAAATAAACCCAACTTAACCTTATGTGATCATCAATAAAGGTCACAAACCATTTTTTATCAATAAAGGTCACAAACCATTTTTTACCAGAATATGTAGATGTTCTACATGGACCCCAAATATCACTATGGATCAAAGTAAATGGTGTGGTTGGTTTGTAAGGTTGGGGAGAAAAAGATGTACGATGATGTTTAACAAATTGACAAATTTCACATTGAAAAAAAGATGGACTTTTATTTATAAATAAATTTGGAAACAAGTATTTTAAATACTGAAAGATAGGATAGCCTAACCTAAAGTGCCATAACATAATATCATTATCTTTGGAGTCAGAAATAGAATTCAAGCAAGTACATTGACATCGTCTACTCAAGTCAAGTCTATCATCAAAATAATAGAGGTCATCTTTTTCCTTAACACTGCCCATCATCCTCCCTGTGGTCAAATCCTAAAACTCACAATAAGAAGAGTAAAAATTAGTTTGACATTGATGATCAGAAGTAATTTTACTGATAGACAATAGATTGCAAGACAAATTGGGAACATGAAGAACATCTTGAAGGGTTATCAAAGAAGTGAGTTTGACAGTTCCAATCCCGGCAATTACCGAGAGTGAACCATCTGCAATTTTAACCTTTTTATTGCCTATACAAGGACTACAAGAGGAAAACATTTTAGTGCAACCAGTCATATGACCAGTTGCACCAGAATTAATTAACCAAGAATGAACAGAATTAGAAATAACACCAAAAAACGCAATGACAAGAGAGTTACCCTGTTGAACCAAAGAACAAGACGGAGTTTAAGGACAATTTAGGAGATTGAAATAATTTATATAAGTGCTCTAATTGCTCCTTCGTAAAAGGAACTGTATCCGAGTTGGTAGAAGGCTCCTGAGTCTCCTCAGTAGTGACTTGATAAGCACGACCATCACGTTTGGATTTTGGCTTCCAATTTGTTGGTTTACCATGGAGCTTCCAACATGTCTCCCTCGTACGCCACGGTTTTTTGCAATGATCGCACCACGGCTTCTTACGCACATCATTGTCAGAATCACCACCTCTTGACACAAGAACAGAACTCTCAGATTCAATGTTAAAACCAGGTTCAGTGTTGTGCAGCATGATTTTTCTCCTTGACTCCTCACGTCTAACCTCAGAAAATACTTCCCTAAGAGAAGGCAGTGGCTTCCTTCCAAGAATACGACCTCAAACCTCATCAAAACTTCGATTAAGGCCAGCTAAAAACATGTAAAGTCTATCATTTTCCTCTTTCTTCTTATGGCGAGCGTAGTCGTTTGGATTCTCCCAAACATCATCATAACACTGATCAAGTTCCTACCATAATGTTATCAATTCATTGTAATACGTGGTAACATCACGATCATTCTGCTTGAATTTCCAAAGACGAGTTTTTAACTCAAAAATTTGAGAAGAATTATCTAGGTCTGAATAAAGATCTCGAACGGCCTCCCAGACATCTCGAGCAGTAGGAAGAAATAGGTGAGGTTTTCCAATCGCAAATTCCATGGAATTGATGAGCCAACCAATAATAAGAGAATTTTTGGACTGCCATTTTTCGAGGTTTGGATCGCCAACAACAGGTTTGGAAATTTCTCCAGTCAAGTGCCCAATTTGGCCTCTGCCATCAATCGCCAATTTTATGGACTGAGCCTATTCGAGATAGTTGTGCCCATTGAGTTTTGTACCTGTGAGAGAAAGGGCTGAATTTCGGGAATAATATTCAGCATGTACAGATGTGGAAGAAACAATAGGGTTGGTTTGAATAGTTTCAGAAGTACCGGAAGAACCAGAAGAGGTAGTAGAGTTTCTTTGAGTGCCGGTCATCGCCGACTTATACGACATCATTATTAGTAGAAGAACAGAGAAAAAGAGCACTTGGCTCTGATACCATGTAGGTTTTTGGGATGAAAACATATCTACTATATTTTCTTTCATAAGAAACAAGTATAATATATATAGAAGAGAAAACCCCCACATAGAAATTCCACCAAATCAGAAAATCCTATAATTAATAAATCTCTAAGCTAGAAAATAGGAAACAGAAAGCTAATCAAATCTGCAATAATTAATTCAAATTTTGTTTCCTAACTTATTTCTTAAAAATCTAACAGACCTGAATCTGGAAATAATCTTTGGCTGATTCTCAACAAATAATTTGAGGGACCTTCTTTGTCTTTTCACTCACAATTGTTTCCTGTTCTGAGAGGGCATGTTCTTACATGATAGACATGTTCAGGAAGGTAGTACTTCTTTCTCATGCATATGTTTCCTATTGGATAACAAATACTTGTGTGAAACTAAAAGTTTTATTTTTGAGGTTCAGACACTTCATTCTTTGTGGACTATAATTTTGTGTTGTTATCCAATTTGCACCAGTTATTATGCACCTTCTAATTATCATTATTTTATGGGTTCTATTTGCTGAATGATTGCTTTACCAGTTCTTGTATTATTGCTTATATCACAGGTTGGGGAGCAATTAGTTCCGATTTTACGAGATTATGACGTGAGGCCTCAGGTAAATTGTGTCTTGGTGTTAATGTGCCCATTCTCTGCTTTCATTTTATTCTAATAGTTGGATAGTTTTAGATATGATGCAAAATTTTAACTTCTGGTTTGCGTTTCACAATCATCTTGAAACTTTATGTTGAATTTTGACTATGGGAAGTATACTGCAAACATCATGGATTGATGGACTGACTATTATTTTTTAGTATACAATGTAACAGTGGAATATTATTGCTTCAGATCTTATTACATCAAAAGCTATATCATTTGAGCACACTGAATTGTTGAATAAGCTTGATTGTGTGGCATAGATAATTGATACAAGTATCAGACAGTTTTGTTGCCTAATTAGTTAATTATTTTAAAGAGCTTTATGGTTGAGTGATAATACATTATCCTTATTGAGGCTTACTATTAGCTTTCTGGGGCTTTTAATTGTTTTCACGTAATATTCTGTGATTGACACTACTAGTTCTTTATTTCAATGATACATAATTCAGTATGCATTTTCTTGGTTTGAGTCAGAACCTCTAGAACATACTGTAGACAAACTTTAAAATGTATTTCAAGATTTAATTGATTCTTGGGCATCAAATGCAGGCGCTTTCTTCCTACGTGTTTATAGCTGCTAATGTAATCCTCCATGCATCCAAAGCCGTTCAATTTAGGCATTTGGATGACTTACTTCCTCCTATAGTTCCATTACTGACCTCACACCACCACAGCTTACGTGGTTTTACCCAGGTCAGTTTCTCGTGAAGCTGATGAGTGGAACTTTTTTGGTAAAGTCTTGAGCTCTCATCATATGAAGTCACATGATACACTTTTCCAATACCTTTTGCAGTTGTTGGTATACCAAGTTCTTTGCAAATTGTTTCCTACTTTGCACTCCGAAACCTCTCAAATCATGCCTTTAGAGAAAAGGTGCTTTGAGCATTTGAAATCCTACCTGTCAGAGAACTCTGATTGTACACGGTATGGTGGTATACATCTACATCCCTATGTATCATAGTTCAGTAAATTTTCTCATTTGAAGAATTTTTCTAGTGCTGTTTAAACTTTTTGGATGTTGTCAAGATTGTTATGTTTGATATAAAAGAAACAGTTTCCAACTTATTGTCTATGAATTCTCATCTGTGATTTAACTTTTGTATTTGTATGAACATGCCCCTTCATATATGGTATGTATGTATGTGATTCTATTCTAGAAATCCTTTATCTAATGGTTTTAGCTGTGTATATAACATCATTAATTTTTAACTTATTATTTTGGTATTTTCTTTTCAGCTTACGAGCATCAATGGAAGGATATCTTGATGCCTATAATCCCATTCTGTCCATTACTCCAGCTGGAATTTTTGTCAATCGTGTTGAGGTTAGAGAATTTCTAATTGAACTTTATTGGAAGCTACAATGTCTTTTTTTAGAAATAGAAGCATAGGTCAAATTATTGTGGACACCATAAGAAATATATTGTGAGTTGTAAGTATGAACAAAAATTTAATTGCAAAGACTCCAAGCTTATGTTGGCAAATACAGTGAATTAGGCAGAGAATGTTATACGCATGATTGCATTACTTTGTGTTCATGAATTACTTCTGTAGAATTGCCGAAATATTACAACAGGATTGCTGGGACACTGTGAATTCTTGGGGCTTGTCTCAATATCAAATCTCACCTTACAAAATTGACCAAAAGAAGACGAAGTTATTTGTTCCAGTGCTTCTTTACTCATGTTGAATAGTCATGTTTGTACTATAAAGTCCGCAATACCAAATTATCTAATTTTAGGAGCATAAGCCAAAGTCAACTGGGACATGTCAATAAATAAGCCATCTGATTGAAACTGCAGATGGATTGACATTTGTTCTTCATTTGGCTTAACTGATGTTTTGGGTTGCTGAGATTTCACTTTTTTCTTTTGGGCTTCAATGAAGGAATTCGAATTTGAATGTGTTCCAACATCCCTCATGGAGCAAGTACTCAACTTTCTAAATGTAAGCACTTGTTTCTTTGGTTCTTTCTCGCTGCTTTTCTTTTCTTTCCTCTTTATTTTCATTCCATTATTTTTCTTGGCTTGGAATCTCATTTTCTAGTTTTCAGGATGTCAGAGAAGACCTGAGATGTTCAATGGCAAAGGATGTAGTGACTGTCAAGAATGAAAGCTTAAAAGTTGGTGAAGATGCTGACTTTACAGGAATTTTGGCTAATCTTGACAAAGAAGAGTCAGTTACCCAGCTGTCTAAAGATTCATCACTAGATTTTCAGAAGAAAATTACTCTTCCTAAGCATGAGAATCAAGATAACAGTTCCAGTTCTTTTCTTGGAAATAGAGAAACCTACAAACAGCTTCTAGGTATGTATAAAATTTGATTGCTATTCGTAAAGAACAGATATGTTCGCCCTATAATGTAAGTAGTGCAGTATTATTTAAGCATTTATCATAAAAATTATTTATCTTTTTATTTTACCACTTTCCTACATAAATTAAATGGATGTGATTTGGTTTTTATTTAAAAGCAGAAATGGAAAAGGAAGACGAGCTTTTTGATCAGGTATTGCAGGCTAGGAGTCTAGCTATGGAAACAATAAGGGCAAGTCGACAACAGTTCATCCTTGTTGCATCATTAATTAATCGAATTCCTAACCTTGCCGGATTGGCACGGACATGTGAGGTATGATGGAGGTGCTTGCCATATTTGTATTAATTTATTGCTTGGTGGTAGGAACAGAGTCAGGATGTTGATCCAGGGAAACAGAATCAGCAATGTGATATTCCCGAGATCAATTTTAATAATAAACATCTCTATTTTTGTCACAGTATCAGTTATTTCTTGAAAAAAGATAGAACATGATGTTGGATTCCTAGCAGTACCAGATAGTATGTCTTTACTCTTTTGGCTCCACAAATTCAAGAACCTCAGATATCTTAACTATATTAGATGGTAGGTAAGTTTAATAATTCATTTAGTTTGGGGCCCAATATGTTATCAAACACTATCTTTCCTGTCTATAGCCTGAATTAACATATTTGTTTGAGGGCATTTCTTAATATTCCCCTTTCCTCCTCTTCTTCCTGTCTCTGGTGGTGCTCCATGTCTCAGTTTTTCAACATTTTTATTTAGCTTATCTATTATTCATGCCAACTTGTTCCTCACAGGTATTTAAGGCTTCTGGATTAGCCGTTGCAGATGCAAATATATTGCATGACAAGCAGTTCCAACTGATCAGGTGTTGACAATAATTTGCAACCATATGTTTTGTCACTCTGCTTATTCTATCTTCTGATATTAGTTGTTTTGGATATTTACTTCAGTACAATTTTATGAAAAGCATCAGTTATGTGCCCCTTTCAACTTGTAAGGTGATAACTAGGTTCTTGTGTAAAGTTTTATGGATAAAATTCCATGAAAATTATACTTAACACAGCTGTTTCATCCCTGCTCCAAAGAAATTGGATTGTCCATCTATTCACTAGTTTCAGTTAGCTGCATTTAACTGCTGAGTGGTTCTGCCATTATTGTTGCATTGTAAAATCTTATTCAATCAGCTTTATTCAGCAGTTATGGGTTGCATCTCCTTTTTGAAAAAAATTTTGTGGTTTTGTCATATATGTTTCTATATGAATCACATAAGTAGCATGTAAAGTAAATTTCTTTTTAAGCTTTTGACTATATTTTCTCATCAAATCATTTACAAGCATTTCATTTTACAGTGTGACAGCAGAAAAGTGGGTTCCAATTGTAGAAGTTCCTGTTAATAGCGTGAAGCATTTCTTAGAGAAAAAGAAAAATGAAGGCTTCTCCATCTTGGGACTAGAGCAGACTGCAAATAGTATACCTCTTGATCGTTTTACATTTCCGAAAAAGATGGTACATAATATAATCCAAAATAACTTCTACATCTTAGTTCTCATAATCCATAAGTGAAAGCCTTTTTCCATGGGAGGAAAAGGATGTCCAATTCGTCTCAAAAATTATAACTGAAGTTGTTTCTTGCCAGGTGTTGGTTCTTGGGCATGAAAAGGAAGGTATACCTGTGGAAATAATCCACATGTTGGATGCTTGCATTGAGATTCCACAACTGGGAGTTGTTAGGTCACTCAATGTCCATGTCAGTGGTGCCATTGCTCTCTGGGAGTATACTCGACAGCAAAGATTTCACTAGTTCTTCATTCTTTATGGGAATTTTTTAGACTACCTAATATATTTACACTGTTTATGAATCAGAGTTAGGCAACGTCTTATCTGTTATTTTTTATACAATATTTATATTTAACTGGGGATGTCCAGATATTAGATCTTCTTCTCATTGTGTAGCTGCACGGATTGTGGTTCAAACAAAAGTTAGATTAATGTTCATGAATTTGTACAGCCAGTGGATAAATCTTTCTATTCATGGTAACATACAGAATGTGGTCAAATCAAGTTTCATCTTCTTTCATGAGTAGAGGAGAAAAATTTTACATGCAATTACCTATTAGAAATGTTGCTCGTCCATAAAACAAACGAGACTATCGTGTTGCTGAATTAGAACGAACACTGTAACGTAAATGAATTTAAATGGGATGCTTTTTGTAGTGGGGAGAGAGAAAAGGAGTTCACCCACCAAATGCCCGAGTGGTTTGAAAATGAGAAAGACATGGATGCTACGAATGCATGAGCTTAACTGCATCTTTTCAATTCATCACCTCAAAGAGAAGAAAATTTTTCCAATAAGAGATCAGTACTGAACGAAATTATTTTCCTTCTAGTAATTTTAAGGAAGCACCTTCTTGAAGAATAAAACACGCATCCTGATATAGTCCAAGTCTCATCGATGGCTTATGGCATCCTCATTCTGCTCATCCTTTTTGTTACAATCTGGGATTGTATACCTTCGGAAGCCAAGGTCTTTATTGTTCTAATGGATGAAGAACCAGTTATTCCTCTCAAAACCAAGAAATTCCACTCCAGGTTTGTTGGATTCACCCAAATACTGCTAGGTTTGTTCTCTTTCTGTGCAGTTACTTCCTGAAACGTAAGGTTGGTGATTTTCTTGCTGTGGATAAATAATTGTTATGGAAATTACAATAGGAGTGAGATGGAGACTATGATGTATAAAGAGAAGATCAGCAGTGGACATGACATGTTCTTGGAGTCTCTCCTCCAGAGAGATTCCTACACCAAACTCTACAGCTACACTCATTTGCTGAGTGGGTTTGCAGTCCACATTGATTGTGAGCAGGTACATTCCATCAAGTAAATTAAACAGTCAGCTTTGCAAAGTGAAAGTTATGGACATTATAAGAATGGGACTAATAGTATTTTTCAGGTATTGAGCACTCTGGAAAATGCAACGGGAGTTAGAGCCATCCATGAAGATATCAAAATGGGGAAGCTTACAATGCATACACCCGAATTCCTTGGAATTCCTGCAGGTGTTTGGCCAACTTTGGGCGGAGCACCAATTCCGGTGAAGGGGTGGTGATAGGTTTTATTGACACTGGCATCAATCCTGAACATCCTAGTTTCTCAAAGCAATCTTCTACACTGACACTAAGTAGAGGTAAATTTAGAGGGAAATGTGCTACCGGGGATAAGTTTCCTGCAACAGCATGCAATGGCAAGATAGTAGCAGCACAATATTTTGCACGTGCAGCAATTGCTTATGGTGATTTCAACTCTACTCGTGACTATGCGTCTCCCTTTGATGCTGATGGCCACGGAAGGCAAGTTATGTAGCTATAACATGGTGACAGATTATATATTTTGCAACATTGTGGCTTATAATTTTCATATCACGATGATTATTTTGCTAAGGATACAAACTGATGCTAGTTTAGCAAATAGTAATATCATGTACAAGCTTCTGATTTCAATTGCTTGATCTATGTTCATTCAGCCACACAGCATCAACAGCTGCAGGGAACCACCGAGTACCAGTAATTGTCGATGGTTTCAATTATGGATATGCAAGTGGCATGGCTCCAGGAGCAAGGTATTTAAATTTAAACTGGAAAAAAAAATGGGGAAGGAGGGAAACAGATAAGAAGCAAAGGGAATTGTTATATATTCATCTATTTTAATTGTGAGATCCATGTTGAAGGATAGTTTTCTGAAGTTCTACGGGAGACATAAGTCAGTTCTCCATGTTTATTCTTATTTCTCCATTTTATCAGGATTGCTGTGTACAAAGCTCTTTATACTTTTGGAGGTTACATGTCGGATGTTGTGGCTGCCGTTGATCAGGTCTGCGAGTATGGGAATTTTACAAATTCACATTAATTAGAGAAGTGTATGCAGAATTAGGTCTCAGTTGAAAAAACAAATCAACAAAAAATGTTGTTAGGCATGACTAAGTCAGTTCACCATGCTCAGTTCGTTAAATTGACTATCATCTTATATCCTTGCTTGCTGTAGGCAGTGGAAGACGGGGTTGATATCATAAGTCTCTCCGTAGGACCATCAGCTGTCCCGTCTGGTCCTGCTGCTTTTATCAATGCACTAGAAATGGAGCTCTTGTTTGCTACAAGAGCAGGGGTTCTTGTCGTTCAAGCTGCTGGCAATGGCGGTCCTTCTTCCAGTTCAATCCTTTCTTTTAGTCCTTGGATCACAAGCATTGCTGCTTCTACCACTGACCGCAAGTACATTAATACAATCAAGTTAGGCAATGGACAAAGCTTTTCTGGCACAGGGCTTGCACGTAAATTTTCCGCTCCTAAATGTTCTAATTCATCAAACATGAATGCATTTTATTCTATCCTGAAAGAAATATTGTGATTCTGATTAACATGAAGTGACGTAGGATAATTATGCCTCAATCTGATTTTTATTATTATGCAGCTCCAACGGCAGGAGAAGTGTATTATCCGCTAGCAGCGGCAGCTGATGTCTGTCATAGGAACATAACAACTGGTATCTTATCAGTTGAGAGCTGTCAACATCCAGAGCTCTTCATCCTATCCCTAGTCCAAGGAAAGCTGATTATCTGCACTTATACTTTTGACTTTGAGTATGATGAGGCAACTATTGAAACTATTGCAGACAGCATTAAGAAGATAGGGTCTGCAGGATTTATCCTCAGATTGGACCCTGGTATGGGTTCTACGCTTATCAAGGGTACTGCAATGACCCTAGCGGTCCCGGGAATTATCCTTAACAACATGCAAGCTTCCATGGTATAGATTGATATTCCTTACATTTCAAAGCCAGCTAACTAATATATAAACTACCCACAAATTAATGATGTTGGTTGGTGCATCTATTTGCTTTCAGGCTTTATGGGAATATTACAACTCCAATACTATAAGGAGCAGGAGTGGAGAAGCAGTGTTTTATAATGCAAGAGCAAGAATATTAGACGGAAGGCACGCAATTTATAGTTGTCAGGCACCAGTTGTGGCATCCTACTCTTCCAGGGGTCCTGATGTGAACAATGCACTTTTGCAAACTGCTGATGTCCTAAAACCAAATGTGATGGCTCCAGGCTCCTCCATCTGGGCAGCCTGGAGCCCCCATAGCGAAGGAGATCCAACTTTCAAAGGTAAAAGTAAAATTAATAAATATTAATATATAAATAAAATTGCAGTGTGTCCTGTCTATAAGCAGTAGCATAATGCCACTCTGATTATAGCTTATACCAAAAAGTGATAATACTATCCATTCTAATAAATACCTTTCGAGAAAATTGATACTTCATCTAACATGAAACATGTGCACGCAATTAACTCCCAACACTTTTGAACCAGAAAGCAGTTTTTGACAACTGAACAAATTTACCTGTTTCAAGGATTTTGGTCATAGACGAAATATTGACAGCAAATGTATCATTTGAACTTCCAGCAAGGAAAACTAGGTTTATGCATATTTTTCACTTTGTCCAGGGAAGAACTTTGCATTGTTGTCTGGGACCAGCATGGCAACTCCTCATATAGCTGGTGTTGCAGCTTTAATCAAGCACAAACACACCCCAAGTGGAATCCATCAGCTATTACATCTGCAATTATGACAAGTGCTGATATAACTGATCGCTCTGGCTCTCCCATTTCAGCACAATCAGCTAACGAACTAGTCCGTGCTACCCCATTTGATTTTGGTGCTGGATTTATCAACCCAGCTCGAGCCATTGACCCAGGGCTCATCTTCAATGCCCATTTCCAGCAGTATGTACAATTTCTTTGCACTGTTCCAGGTGTTGATGATGACTCTGTAAGACGGGTAACAGGATTTGGATGCACAAAGAAAAGTAATGCGTGGTGCTCAGATTTAAACACACCAAGTATAACTGTTTCAAATCTTGTTGGGTCAAGGAAGGTGATTCGAAAAGTAACAAATGTCAGCAGTGTCAACGAAACTTACACAGTGACTGTGAAGGAACCATCGGGTGTGAAAGTAACAGTTTCACCACAAGTCTTTAAGATAAAGGGAGATGCTTCAATGCAGCTAAAGATAGAATTGAAAGCCACCAATGCAACCAGAGCTTACTCATTTGGGGAGATGGTTTTGCGGGGAAAGAATAAGAAGCATGTTATCAGAGTTCCTATAGCCATTTATGTGAGCACGTCTCTATAGGCTCTTGAATTCTTTGGATTTATAATTTCAGTGGTGAGTTATCCTCTTGAACCATACTTTAACAAGGAAATCATAGCGTCTTAAATTGCCCATGAAGCTATCAATTTTCAGAGGTAGCTAATATTATAAATGTGAAGTGTACTTCAACAATAAACTATCAATGAAGGATCAATCACCGTATCTAGATGATCAACAAAAGAGTAATTACATGGCAATAAGCTTAATCCCAAGCTTGCTACAAATAAGGACGAGAATCACGAAAAGAAGTAATGTTTTTGATTGCATATGGATAAACTTGATCTAATTAAAGCAATTCTGTCTGAAATGAATCATTTTTCTCTCATTTTCTGAAGTTACATAACCGGGCCTAGTGGAAATTACAGCAGCTGCGGGTGAAGCTTTACCTGTGATTTCGTATTGTTGACAACAGTTTGGGGATAAATCCCCTCTTCTTTTGTACCTGAAAGCACAAAAATTATTGGATTCGGAGGTACAAATAATTTAGGGTATGTTTGAAATTATAGTAATTAATGTTTAACAAAAACTTTTATTTTGACAACTAAAATTTATGAACCATTTACCTACTTATATTTGATAGATAATAACTTAATTTCATGATAATTTTAGCTTAAAAGTTATTGCACCTAGATACAAACAAACTGTTACCTGGAAGCTTTTCATAAAAGCTGTCGCTTTATTGGTTGTAGAAACACTTTGTCTCTTTTTCTTACTCTCTCTCTTTCCTTGTGGACTTGTCAAAGGTCTGATGAAACAAGGAATCAAAATTTTGCAATTGCCCAGACAATTAGGTGCCCTTGCAGAACTTTGCCTTCTGTGAACTTCAACAGTCTGGTAAAACAAATTAAAAGATCAACAATCACAACCTTACTATGCTATTGTTCCAACCATCCATCTACTTTAACACTGAAGGTTATAATTAGTACAACTTAATATATACTGAGCTGCAATGATGTATGTGGTCGGAAAATTAAAGAAGTAATTAAAAAGGAAAAGAAATGTGGCTGCAAAGATTAGCTAGGGGAATACTTTGTTTGCAGGCTGCTGATTTTTTGGAGGTGCTGGCTTTGGCTGTAATAGAGGGGTAGATGGAGCTGATCGAGCAGACTCCCTCAGTCTTTCAGAGTATCGAAGAAGCTCAGCTCTCCTATTATATTCTTTACCTACAGAAGTAGAAGCATTATGAAGATAATGGTAATGGTGATGGTGGTGATGAAGATGATGATGTTGATTTGGTGACACCCTTCTCCTCCTAGGCTTCTCTTCATACACGGTGATCAACACTCCTTTTTCTCTGCAAAACTTTGCCTGAAACCATCCATATCCATCCATTAGCCTCTCACTTTACAAGATTAATCCATATATAATATAACATATCTATATATGAATTGAGAGAGCTGAATCACCATTTTGGTTGGCATGTTGAAAACTTGATGAATTGCCGATGGTATATTTCTCTTCTACTGGAACACTGGGTATATATATAATATACACATGTTTTATATTAATAATATATGTCTATGTCTAAATATATACAATTATATGTGCATGCATGAGCAGGAATAATGGCTTTAAATGTTGGAGAAAACCGGATAGACAGAGCAGGCCACAGAGAAGAAGGCAACAGGCTAGGCCAGCAGAAGACTTTGTTCTGCCCGATCAATTCTATCAGCCGAATATAGAATTAATACAGTATAAAATGTTAAAGTCAAACAAAGTTAACATAAAATAAATAATATATGTCCACGTATAAGTATTATTTGGGTCAAATTAATCAAACTCCTACAGTGACACTACACTTCTGTAGTGTAGTAGTAACCAAGTATCTTTCAGAATTCACGTCTTTGCCTTCCACTCGGCAACCTAATTATTGTAACCACGTCCAGATTTTACCTAATCCAATTGAAAATTTAAAAATATAGAATCAATTGGAGAGTTTTGTTACAGTGGATACAATATATTGTCGAACTTAGACAATTATGTATGTAATTGAACTTAGGAAAGTTCAATGAGGGGATTCTTAAAATCGATAATTTTGGCTATGCATAAATTGTACAAATTTAAATGTCAAGATGTCCTTTATGGTAGAGAATATAAAGAAAAATAATTCTGTAAAATTGTAACTCATTAATCAAACATTCTCAAGGAAAGGATGATTTTTTGTCAATGCTATAAGTATATACGAAATCGCGTTTCAATATAACTTAAAAGAATATCATATTATAATATCATAGTTATATTATATCATTTTGAATTTTTTTATTGTAGTTTTTAAAACTTACGTTACATTTTGTATTTTTTAAAAGTGTCATGTAAGTTAAACAAATATTAATAGACAATTGGATAGATATTGATAGATAATTTAAGATCGAGACTTACAACGAAAAATTTATAAGAATATTTGTGCAATACAACTATCACATTAATTATATACACGGTAGAGAATATAAAGACAAAATAATATTATCTGTAAAACTATAACTCTAGTCAAACGTTCTCAAGAAAACAGACAACTTTTTTGTCAATTCTATAAGTATATACGTAACCGCGTTCAAATATAATTAAAATGAGTTATTTTATAATATTGTCATAGTATTATATATATTTTTTCATTTTTTATTATAATTTTTAAATCTTATGTTACATTTTTTATATTGTTCAAAAGTATCACATCAGTTAAAAAAATTATCAATAAACAATTTGATATATAATTAAAATTTGGATGTTCTAAGTTAATATGGTGATACTGAGGATACTCAAGCTAGAATGATATAGTGTCAGATTTTTGGTTCAAGGTATTCGTTTGTGTAGCTATTTTTGAGCTTCCGATTCTTTATCTGTAATAGCACTCCGTCTATTCGAACTTGTGGATTACAATTAAGAAAAGTGCGACCTAAAATATTTGATTCATTATGAGGTTTAGATATATAATACATGCAGCTGGTAACAGTTATGATGACAATAGAAGGATTTCCTTTTCTAAATATGACATATTCATTCTTGATTCGATTGATTGGATGATGTTTGTTAATTAGTTAGTAGACTGTATTGATTCAACAAAGAGAAATTCCTAACTTTAACCCACATGTTTTCAGTCATCATCATTTGGAAAATCAAGAAACAGGGTTACTTTGCTGATCTTTTGATCATTTTACTAAATATATTTTCTGCCAAGTATACATTGCTGACCTTGTTGGTTTCATACTGCTAAAACAATTTTCTCTCTCATAGAAACAGTTTTCCTGTTCAGGATTGCACACTTTATAGCTTGTTGACCTTCTTCTAGCAGCTGTACAAGCGTTTGTATGATGTGCTAATAGTTTCATTATGGAGAAGAGAACTGGTTACTTGATGCTATATATACTTGGGGGTTATTTAATGATCCCGCTTACCACATGAAGGCTAGCTTCATTTCGGAATAATTTGCGCATGCTTAAGAATTTTTAAATAATGCCATAATTTGTCGTCTTGCAATGCTACAGCATTTAGTTATTCATTATTTTTGTCTTTTTTGAACATGTGCTCATAAATCAGCCTAGAACTATTATTACTTTTGTACGTGATGTTAATAATGAAATTTAGTTATGCTATTCAATTGATGACTGTCAAGAAGTTAAATTTTTTTATTTCTTTTTCTAAACTGCCTTGAAGGATTCCTTGACCTTGGGAAGATGTTTACAACATTTTGTTGCTAAATGTCAACTGCTGATATATATGTTCCACATATTGAGCTAAACTGCATTATGCAGTATAATATCCGAGTTGCAATTGTTTGTTCCACATGCTTACAAAAATCACATTAATGGATCACATTTATCCCGCTCTCTTTGGAAGAATATTTGTTTTAATTTGAGAGTGCAACCAAGTATGATACTACTATTGAGTTACCAGTTGACCCAAAAACGTAAACCCTTGAAGGTAAGGCCCAAACAATGATGTTTAAGTTATTTAATATTTACTGCTTTGCATGGAAGTATCAGCCTGGTCACGATTTAACTTTTTCAGATACTTTGAGATTGAGTTTTTAATATCTTACTTCTCTAATGGACTGGCATAATTAACATAAATCACTTGCTCTTTTTTATTTTGCCAACGTGCACCAAGTACCAATTATGGTAATCATTTTGTCCAAGGTTGACCCGGGTGAGGTGAATGCTCTGGCTCAGCTAATGACATGGAAGACAGCAGTATGTCACGCCCCGCGTGAACAGTGCTCGTGAACAGTAACCGTAACCGTGACCGAGACATTGTGCGGACAGAATTTGCGCGAGGGAAAATCCGGGACAAACGGGCACGTGAGCTTCGGCAATATGCCTCGTTGATAGAACGGGTTAAGTGGGGAAATGAGGCATTTGGGCCAAAGATCTATACATTCTTCCTTATTGGCATTATTGCACTTATAGCCCAATGTTAGCCCAATTAGCCCAACTTTTAGAATGGAGGCCCAATTAGCTCAAGTTCTAGAATTGTGTAGATAGCATTACCATTTTGACAATTGTGTAGATATTTTCTAGGACATTTCTAGAAGGCCAATCCTAGCCCTCAAAAGTGCATTGTGAGGTGCAATCTAGGCCGTCCATTTTATGTAAGTTTTCCTATAAATAGGTGAGGCCTCATTTGGCCAAACCAAGCAACCAAGTAGCAAAGCAATCAAGCAACAAACTTGAGTTGTGTAAATCACTCTTCACTCAAACTCTTATTGCTCTCTCTTCTATTCATAAGCTTCCGATTTAGCGCATTGCGGGTGTCGAAGGCTTGCTTAGTGAGCAGAGTTGCTAAGCGCCGCACGGTCAAAGCGAGTGAAGAGAGTGAGGCCGTGACAGTTGGTATCAGAGCAGGAACGAGAATTTCCGCAAAATCTCGCTACGTTCCTGACTCCTGTGGGAATCCACCGAGTCGGCCGAGGATATTAGCCCGTAAGATTGGGCGAGGGAAAACGAGGTGTCTATTGTGTGACCCTTCGCCACGCAGCCTCGAATGTGGGCGTGCTCGCACAATGATGTGTCCTGCGGTATGGGGATCTTCCTGGGGGGGAAGATGAGCATAGTGGTTTGAAAGGCAACCGCATAGCGCCTCATCTACGCCAAGCACTGCTACCACTGTACGTCGAGGATGGCGTGCCCGCACGACGTGGTGTTATCGTGTTCTCTTTATGGGAGTCTCCTTAGCCCAGAGGAGATGGGCGTTATGGAGTGGAGCGGCATGCAGGGTAGGACCTCGATGGTCTACCAATTGAGCTGGCGAAAAATTTGAAGATGGCCGCGTGCACGAGGACGTGCACGATTTTCGGTGGTGGAGAATGTCACGACACGAGAAATCGCATGTTGGCTGGGTGTGCTGGGGTGTGACAACTCAAGCACATTGATGTTTCATGGTGCAAAGTCGGCTTCAGTCTCAAGGGCTATTATGTAGAGGGGACTTAGACCACCCCTGCCCGAACTGGTCGGGGACTGAAGCCGTCCTCCTGATGAGGCCAAGGTAGGCCGAAACCAGTTAAATATGCGACGGGATAACAAGGCTTACCCTCGACATGGGGGTCTACGAGGGTGCCGCACGTGCCTTTCCGCTGGGCGCGTGACAGTTGGTATCAGAGCTCAAGGTTGAGCAACACAAGGTTGAGCGGAGACCTTGTTGAGAGGGAGCTTTCGAATCAAAAGTTGCGTGAAGGGAAATTCTATCAAAAGGAATGGCCAACGTTTCCGACGTTACCATTGCAGGTGAGGAGGCCCAAGTGCGGGGACGTGACGAGCAACGTCCTACCAAGGGTGGAAGCAAGAGGGCGCAGTCCAAGAACATGGTGGCTGGCTTAGACGCTCGAGTAGCTAGCGTGGAAGCTTTTGTGGCAAGTGTAGACTCATGCCTTGACGAGATGGAGCAGCGCTTCGACGGGTTGGAAGCGGAGGACAATGCTCTTCGTGAGGTAGTGGAGGTGTCTACCGCCAAGCTCGAGGATGCCTTCAAGCAAGAGTTGCTAGCGGTTCACGACCGTATGTTTAGGGACATCCGAGCCTACATTGATAGGGAACTCGCCACAATTAAGGAGGATGTGGCTTTGTGCAAGCGTGCGGCAGCAAGCGGGATGACTACCACACGTGAAGCACCAAGAGTCGATGTCCCCAAGCCCAAATCCTATAATGGCTCGAGGAGTGCCAAGGACGTGGACAACTTCTTGTGGGGGATCGAACAATATGTCGAAGTGATGGGCATCACCGATGAACAAACCAAGGTACGTACCGCTACCCATTATCTAACCGATGTGGCTATATTGTGGTGGAGAAGGAGGTACGGTGACATTGGTAAAGGGACATGTACCATCGAAACCTTCGATGACTTCAAGCGGGAACTCAAGCGGCAATTCTATCCGGAAAATGCCGAAGAGGAAGCACGAGGCCGGTTGCGACGCCTCAAACAATCCGGAAGCTTGCGGGACTACATCAAGGAGTTTACTAGCTTGGTGTTGGAGATTCCGGATATGAGCGACAAGGATTCGCTCTTTTTCTTCATGGATGGGCTCCAAGGATGGGCGAAGACGGAGCTTAGGAGAAGAAGCGTACAAGATCTTGCAACCGCCATAGCCGTTGCGGAGACTCTCACTGATTACTCAAGTGAGCGATCAAATACCAAGGCCAAGGACAAGAAGGGTGGCCAAGGTAAAGGTGGGGGAGACCATAGCAAATCGCAAGGAGATGGTTTCCGCAAACCACCTAGCGGCAAAGAGAAGCCGAGGAATGACAAAGAGAGGGATTCCAAACCTTCTCGAAATTGCTACTTTTGCGATGGTCCTCATTGGATGCGGGATTGTCCGAAGAGGAAGGCATTGAACGCCATGGTGGCTCGTGCGGAGGAACCACCAAGTCGAGAGGGTGACGCGGCGATGGGTTCTTTGCAACTACTCAATGCCATTCGAGCAGTTCCGGAGGCACAAGCAAAGGGGCTTATCTATGTTGATGTGGTGATCAACAAGGTACGTACAAAAGCCTTAGTTGATACTGGTGCCTCACATAACTTTGTGCAGGTTGACGAGGCCAAACGACTAAGTCTCAAGGTGACCAACAAAGGCGGCACCATGAAGGCAGTAAATTCGGTCGCTAAACCAATCAAAGGCGTAGCGCGGAAGGTTGAAACCACCATCGGAGAATGGAAAGGACTGGTAGATTGGTCGGTAGTACCTATGGACGACCACAAAATTGTGCTTGGGATGGATTTCTTCGATCAAATGAAGGTCGTACCGGTACCATTTGCCAACACCATGTGCATCCTTGATAGAGGCAAGGCGTGCATGGTTCCGATGTTAAGATCAAGTAAGGTGGAGACTAAGACACTCTCGACCATTAACTTAAGTATTCCTGAGGGAAAGCTAGTAGGGAGGATCAAAGAAGGATTGACCCGAGACCCTCTAGCCAAAAATATAGTGGTGCTCGCACACGAGGGGAAGACAAGACGGTTTTGGCTTGACGACGAATTGCTCTATGCCAAGGGGAGGCGAATATTTGTGCCGAAGTGGGGTGGCTTGAGGAAAGAGCTTATCAAGGAATGCCATGATTCCAAGTGGGCTGGACACCCCGGGGCTAAGCGCACCAACGCTTTGTTGGAAAATTCGTACTATTGGCCAAGGATGCGAGAAGATGTCGAGGCCTATGTGCGGACATGTCTTGTATGCCAACAAGACAAAATTGAGCAACGAGCATCCGGCGGGTTACTTGAGCCATTGCCAATTCCGAACAAGCCATGGGAAAGCGTTTCCATGGATTTCATCACGTCACTACCGAAATTGGAGGGGTATGGAAGTATCATTGTGGTGGTGGATCGTTTTAGCAAATACGCGGTTTTTACACCGGCACCTACGGATTGCACAGCGGAAGAAGCTGCAAAATTATTCCTAAAGCATGTGGTGAAGCTTTGGGGAGTGCCGAATAATATTGTAAGTGATCGCGATCCACGGTTTACCGGGAAGTTTTGGTCCGAGTTATTCAAGCTACTTGGAACGGACCTTAATTTTTCTACAAGCTTTCATCCTCAAAGTGACGGACAAACCGAGCGTGTCAATGCACTGCTCGAATTATACTTGATGCACTATGTGAGTGCCAACCAAAGGGATTGGGCTAAGTTGCTAGATGTGGCTCAATTTTCTTATAACTTGCAGCGGAGCGAGGCGACTAATAGGAGTCCGTTCGAGATTGTGTTGGGTCGACAACCGATGACTCCACATGCACTAGCCTCAAGTTATAATGGAAAAAGTCCGGGAGCCTTCAAGTTCGCCAAGGCATGGCATGAACAAGCCGATTTAGCTAGGGCATACCTAGATAAGGCGGCTAAGAAGATGAAGAAGTGGGCGGACAATAACCGAAGGGACGTGGAGTTCCAAGAGGGGGACCAAGTCATGGTGAAACTCTTGCCCCAACAATTCAAGACATTGCGCAAAGTACACAAGGGATTGGTTCGACGTTATGAGGGACCATTTCCGATCATAAAGAAAGTGGGCAAGGTGTCATATCGAGTTCTTCTTCCCCCTAAATTGAAGATTCACCCCGTCTTCCATGTAAGCATGTTAAAGCCTTACCATGCAAATGAGGAAGACCCGAGCCGAGGGGAGTCAAAACGGGCTCCAACTGCTGTGGTAACCTCTTTTGAAAAGGAGGTTGAGTGTATTCTTGCAGATCGACGAGTTCGAAAGCGAGGAGTGCCGAACTACACGGAATACTTCGTCAAGTGGAAGGGATTGCCCGAAAGTGAGACTACATGGGAGCATGAAGATGCACTATGGCAATTCCAAGAGCACATAAAGAGGTTCCGTGAGGAAGATGCGACAAGGACGCCGCGCATTTAGGTGGGGGAGGATGTCACGCCCCGCGTGAACAGTGCTCGTGAACAGTAACCGTGACCGAGACATTGTGCGGACAGAATTTGCGCGAGGGAAAATCCGGGACAAACGGGCACGTGAGCTTCGGCAATATGCCTCGTTGATAGAACGGGTTAAGTGGGGAAATGAGGCATTTGGGCCAAAGATCTATACATTCTTCCTTATTGGCATTATTGCACTTATAGCCCAATGTTAGCCCAATTAGCCCAACTTCTAGAATGGAGGCCCAATTAGCCCAAGTTCTAGAATTGTGTAGATAGCATTACCATTTTGACAATTGTGTAGATATTTTTTAGGACATTTCTAGAAGGCCAATCCTAGCCCTCAAAAGTGCATTGTGAGGTGCAATTTAGGCCGTCCATTTTATGTAAGTTTTCCTATAAATAGGTGAGGCCTCATTTGGCCAAACCAAGCAACCAAGTAGCAAAGCAATCAAGCAACAAACTTGAGTTGTGTAAATCACTCTTCACTCAAACTCTTATTGCTCTCTCTTCTATTCATAAGCTTCTGATTTAGCGCATTGCGGGTGTCGAAGGCTTGCTTAGTGAGCGGAGTTGCTAAGCGCCGCACGGTCAAAGCGAGTGAAGAGAGTGAGGCCGTGACAAGTAGCAGCTATTCCATATGGCAGAGCAAAGGGAGGGATTAACTGCAATCGAAGGGAGTTGAGTATAAGCGAGTTGGAGCGTCTAACTCGTGTTTTTACTCAAAAGATCCATGATCTTATTGGAATTCACAGTGATGTTCCCGCCCCTGCGTGGGAACTAATTCACAGGTATCCCATGTATAACGGGTGGGACCAAAGAATTTGATGGGGATAGTTGTTGAACCATACCCCCATTATAGTTAATTGAACTCACTTACAGCCATTTTAGGTAGAGAGCATCAATTAGAAATTTTGAAGAACTTGGTTTTCAACTTGATAGACAATGGCATGGATATTGGATGAATACTCAAAATTTCATGGGCACTCACCTGCAATTGTTACTGGAAAGCCAATTGTAGGTATCCAAGAGAGAGACAGGCAAATTTTGATCGTGTATGGTAATTGGAACCATAGAAGGATTTGTATGAAACCAATGTTTCCTTCATTGATACGGATTTGTAGGATCTTGGAGGATCACTTGGTAGGGGAGCTGCAAAAGGACTTGGGGTGTTCTTTACGACAGAGGCTCTACTGGCTGAATATGGAAAATCAATTTCCAATATGAAGTTTGCTATTCAGGTGAATGCCTCCATTTGAAACTCCCTCCATTCCTTCAAAAAAAGAAAAACTAATTTCTGATGTTTAGCTGATATTTTATTTCAATAATATGATCTATTGTTGCTTAGCGTTTTGGAAATGTTAACTCCTGGGCAGCAAAGTTTATCCATGAGAATGGAGGTAAGGTTGTTGCAGTCAGTGATATCACTGGTGCAATTAAAAATAAAAATGGAATTGATATTCCGGCTCTGCTAAAAGGAGTGCACTGAAAGCCTAAAGGATTTCCAACGTGGAGAAGCAATGGATCTAAACGACTTGCTTGTTCATGAATGTGACGTTCTTGTGCCTTATGCATTAGGTGGAGTTCTCAATAAGAATGTAGTCTGTTTAGCTAATAATTCTATAACCCTTCTGGTTACTTCAAAAATGCTTCTTGAACATGAGAGCTGAACTATGATGTTTTATCCTATTATCATTATAAGTATACATAATATAATCAACTATTTTTGAGAACTGCAGCTTGTTTATTGTTGATCCTGCATATTGGGTACAGAGATACTAACCCGCATGTAGTTGACTACACATGGTATATGTCTTTTACTTTTCAAAACCTTTTGAAAGGGAAAATTCTGCTGATGTGAAGGCAGAGTTCATAATAGAAGCAGCCAATCACCCAACTGACCCTGAAGCCGATGAGGGAATAATGCAGCGATATTGTTTTGCTAGTTTCATCAGTGTGTACTTTCGCAGAATTCAAAATCTTAGACAATGAAATCTCTCGGCAGATATTGTCCAAGAAAGGAGTTGTTATACTCCCTGACATTTATGCAAATTGTGGTGGCGTGACTGTTAGTTACTTTGAATGGGTTCAGGTAGTAAACCACCAATAGCTATACAATCTGCTCCCATTTCCTCTATCTTTCAGCTAAATACATGCCTGCATCAGCTTTCCTGTTAGGAATTTGATTGTACTTCTCTTTTACCTTTTTCTACGAACTATACATAATCCTATGCTCATGTCCAACATATACAATAACATATTACTCAATGTGTAGAGCATGTGGGCAGAACATTCAAGGATTCAAGTGGGAAGAAGAGAAGGTTATCGTGAGCTTAAGAGGTACATGATGAGTGCTTTCCTTGACATTAAGGCAATGTGCCGAATTCGTAAGTGCAACTTGTGAATGGGTACCTTTGCTCATGGGGTGAACCGGGTTGTGCGTCCTACTCTGCCGAGGGGCTGGGAAGCATGAAGTAAGTGTTCCATTTTATCCTTTCTCACCCTCCAAAGGCATCCGGTGTTTGTCAGCAAATTACAGAAGCAAAACAAAACTTATGGTGCCTTTGTTTTAGTTTTATCCTTTATTTTATTCAGTAAAGTAAGGCTTGTATTATAGTTTGAAGGTCTAGGCATTAATTAACAAAATATAGATGAGAAAACCAAAATGGTGAGGCAACAAACTAATAGTTGAATCTTTTTTATTTTTGTTTGCACAGAACTCTGCACATCACCAATTAATCATATCATCTCACATCAAATATTTTCCTAACCTTCTAACATGGCAGGTTTATTGGTTGGCTGGTCATTGGTTGTTGATTAACCTTCAGAGAGTAATACAAGAGATGGATGGGCAGGTGATTCAATGATACTGCAGAGATAAAGGGGATTAATTTCTCTTTAGGTGTTGGAGTGCTTCCTTGACCATAACGGTTCATTATGAGAATTTGCTTTTAATATCGGGTAATAACAGGATATGCATTTATAGGAGAATGACAATTTAAATGATTTTGATGGATTACACCATGAAATTAGCAGAGTTCTTCCATAATTCTGCAGAAAACAGATCAATGTTTCAAGCTTTATGTTTCCTTTTCAAAGCTACAGTCAGTCAGCTGCAATGTTAACGGACGAGAGAAATGCAGAAAGCTGGCTGTTAGAGCCAGAGGGCTACTTTCGGCAACTTGAATAAACTCCAGCTTTGAAAGTGAAAACTGTAAGGATATGGTTACAAGAGGAATGAAAGCACTTAAAATTTCACACCTTATATTTTGACAGTAAAAATTCCTCGCTACTAGCATTATCCTAAAAAAATTGGCGTCATTGCGTGACAAGCTAGTTGATTCCTGCCTAACCTCTAATTTGGAAGGTTGGCCGATTGAACGGCGTCGTGTCGCTTAATCTTTCTTTTAACTGTTAGATTTGATAAATACAATAGGTTCCATTTGTTTAACTTTCTATTTGCATATAAAATTGTGCTCTAATTGCAAGTCAGAGCTTGTCTCGTACTTGATGTACTTGGAATGGTTCAATGTACAAACACACAACCTTTAACAGAAACTTCGAGCAAGTGGGAAAAACTATCGATTATTCAAAACCAGCGAGTGATGAGAAATTCTTCGTCTGGACTGTCAGCGAGAAAGAAGCAAACCTATCATGCAGGATCAATGCAAAGTCTTTGTCGTTGTTTGTTTCTGAGAGTATGCGTGTAAGGAAGTCCATGACAAAGAAAGGCTAGGTAGAATGTGAATTGTAGCTAAACGGAATGGATCCTGCATTGTTGACGGCTTCTAGGGAAGGAAACATAGAAGCTCTGCTTATGCTCCTGTTAGCTGATCCGCTTATCCTAGAGTGTGCCGCAACTAGCAGCACTGATACTCCTTTGCACGTTGTTGCTATGCTTGGACGTACTGGTTTTGTGAAAGAACTCATCAAACAGAAAACTAATGCTGTCGGGTAATTGAGAGAATTAAACCAATATGGGTTTAGTGCAATTCATTTGGCATCTGCAAATGGGCATAAGGAGGTAGTGAGAGAGATTCTAAAGATTAGTGGTGAGCTCTGTCATCTAAAAGTAAAGATGGAATGACTCCTCTGCATTGTGCTTGCATTAAAGAAAAGGTTGAAACAATCAGTCATCTCCTTACAGTTTCGTCAATGACTTTTTCAGGGGTGACTCTGAGAGGGGAAACTGCTCTACATCTTGCTGTTAAAAACAATCAGTTTCAAGCTCTTCGAGTTCTGCTAGAAGGATTAAATGACAACCATTTGATAGAAATACTGAACTCTGAGGAGGAAGAAGGAAACACCATCCTCCATCTGGCTGCAGCTCGAAGAAATCGTCAGGTAAGATTTTTGTTTTCAGCATAAAAATGTCAACTATATACAGAATAACCAGAATTCTTGGGATGGTGAGATTAATGATTTTCTTCATTATGTGAACGGGCCCTAGAATTACTGCTGAAATACAACACTGCAAATCCTAGAGTGTTGCAAGTTAATGTTGTTAACAAGAGCAGCCTAACTGCGCTGGATCTTGCTGTTCTTGTAGCAGGTGACTCTGGCTACCATGATATAGAAAGACTACTCAAGCATGCAGGTGCAGAGAGAGCACGCTTCTTAAATGACATTACTCTTTCTCCTGAGCAAACGCAAAACCAAGTTCTCACTCAAACAGAACCGCAAATACTTGGTCTTTCAACCTCCCCAGGACCAACAAACTCGTCCCGAGAAGAAGTAGCAGACTGGATAGACTACTTCAAGTTCTCTATCAACGAAATAATCCAAACCGAGTTGGCACTGATCTTTTAGTCATGGTTGTATTAATGGCAACCACAACATTCCAGGCTGGTTTAAGCCCTCCTGGTGGGATTAGGTATGACGATGGGGTGGCATTTCTGGATTCAAAGACTTCTCTATTCGCTTTGTTCGTCTTCTTAAATAGTTTAGGATTTTATGTATCTTTGATGACCATGCTAGTACTCACGAACAACTTTCCTTTCTTCTTGGGGTTGTTCGCGGCCGTCATTGCAAATGAGCGTCACCTACAGCTGCGCAATGGTATCGATTTCACAACCAGGAGGCATGACGTCGTTCTTTATTTGGCTGGTCTGGTCAATGCCAACATCTATAGTCATCATGTCTCGTATTATCGCAAAATGTTACAGACGGGGAAGTCGCGGGCCGTTTGCATATAGGTAGCATCAGGGTGCTTAAGGGAAGTAGATTGCAATTTACGCCATCTGTAAGGCTCAAGGGATTTGATATTGTTATCTCATCAGGGATTTCTTCCATTGCAGAAAATATGTATCTTTTTTTTTAGCGCAAAAACTCGTTACAGACAAATATGTCCACGAAATTAAGTTAGGAGCTAAAAAGTTGAAATTGCGTGAGAAATAAAAACTCGGATCATTATCCTCCACTACTTAATATAAATTACAACAAATAATAATCAAGAAGAATGCATTGTGAACTGCAATCTGACTAGTCTTTTTTGGCACCACTTGAGGTTTCATCCTGCCAGGTTGCTTGCCATTGCTTATCATAAAAATGTTGTCTCTTCCAGAAGTTTTTTCAGATTTTCAACATCCTCATTCTTTCTGATTAGAAGTACTCCCACAACTGCAACAAATAATAGAGTCTTGCAGAAGAAGTTGCCCATTTGGTCAACTAGACCAACCCCAGTCAAGCTATCAACCAGATAAGCCATAAAGAAACCTATCATTGCAGCCCGGCCTGCAGCAAACTCACAAAACATCATTTGTATTAGCATCAAGAAGAGACGCATTATAATGAATATTGAAAATGAAAAGACAGATCTAAGCAAACCATTAAGCAGTTCAGCTTCAGGGAGATGGTATCTCTTAATCCATGCCCACCAAGGTATAATTGATGTGTCGAAAACTACAGGGTCATCATTACTAGATGATTCTGGGTTATTCTCAAGCCATTTTCTTCTCCTAGCCTCTGAAATGGATTATCCAAAGGACGACCATTAGAAACCAAGAAATCTCTTAGCTATCAGAATTAAGATACTGAACCCTTAATTAAATGTCACTTCCCATGAAAGAAAAAATAAATAAATTGAATAATTATGTATTAAAGCATGCCTTTAAAAGCAAGCTATAAGAAAATAAATGGACGGCAGACAGATAATTGACAATAGATATAAGTCCACCATATTGTGGCGACTGGCCAGTAGAAGTAATCTGACACATGCACCCAGGGTCAAGAAAACTTTGTCATTGTCAATAGTTTTCTTGTCACTAAGTTGTCTTAAAAATGTCAAGTGGACAAGAAAGATTCCAAATTGATGACTGAATAGCATGCAAAATACATCATATGCAATTGTGATGCCAATGAAATTTAAATCAACATCTTGTTAAATAGCAGCTGTATGCACATATATCATAGGATATCTAACCTAGATTGATCTTAAGGGTCTCAACAATGACATGGATAAACTGCCATTATCAGTTACAAGATCAGTCATTTCAAGCAGGCACAGTCCCAAGTTTGAAAAGGGAAAAGAAAGACACAAATCTTGTGCAAAACAAGTGTTATCTCAAGTGGCACACTCATGCCCCAATTTCTTACTAGATTAGTAAGCTAATCTAAATAAGAACAAAGTTAGTTGCCTGACGTAAGTTTGTTGTAATGTTATGATAGGAGCTGTGGGAACTACAAGCATTCCACACCAAAGATTAGCCTAAAGAATAGCCCATCAGTTACAAATCCAGAAATTACCAAACCTTTCATGTTAAGTCTATAATCAAGTGTTCCTTCTCAAATACCATTCGGGATCAGCTCAATCTGTTGGAGTCCAAACTAACAGTCACTATTCCATTTCACATTATTGCAGTCTCAATTTCATGTGCCCGTGCTTGCGTTATTCACAACACTCAAGTCTAACTACTACATATGAGTCAATATTTTTCCCTTTTCTAAATACCATATATTTAATCCTTTATCACATCTACAATCAAACAGAACAATATGCTGAACGATTAGTCTGAGGAGATAAATTTTGCAACAAACCCACTGTCCAGAAAGTAAAAACTTCTTTCGCTCATCAAAGAAACAGAAGTCATGGGAAGATAATATCATAGCTTATAGGATATTAAATTGACAATTGAGCCAACATGCAAGTAAAGCATAATAGAGTTAGAATTTTATCTTCTAAGGACTTAAATTGCAAATATATCCAAGATTCAGATCAATTGAACTTCTTTCTTAACTCTTTCCAACATTTCCAGACCAACCAAACATGCTAAAGTGAAAATCAAAGAAATTTAAAAGTGATCAAAAGCTTAACCATGTAAAGTAACAAACCATGAGAAAGAAACAAGAAGCCAGAAACCATACCAGCATCAATAACAGCATCCCAATCAGTCTGTCCATTTTTCTGAAACTGTTTCAAATCCCAAGTCCCATTAACCCATCTAGGGTCCTCAAATTCGCCAACAACCGTCACTTCCTGGGCTTCCACCGCCCCATTGGACTCCGCAGGGCCCTCTGAAACCTCCTGAACCTTTGGTTCCTCAACAGGAGCAGCTGGGGCTGAAAGTCCGGCTCCATTATCAGCTGCCGAAGCCTCAAAAGTGAAAAAAGGTTCTCTTTTGGAGCGGAGAGAGAGAGCGGGCTTGTGGGTAAAGGAAAAATGGGGTCTTGAATGCTGAGATGATGGAGGAGGAGGAGGAGGAGGAGGAGAGAGAGAAAGCAAAGCTATGGATATGGACATGGCTGTTTAGTTTAGTTTTTGATGGGGAGAGAGTTCCAAAGACTTCTCAGTACATGGTTGGCTGAGTTTTGAGGAGCTATCTACAACCTTACAAAGCTAGTAGTGCTCTGGATTTCGTACTTCACACTGAAAGTATATTTTTTGGTGTCTGAGAAAGTAAAATGTATATAATGCATCAGATATACATTTCCTGATAAGTATGAGAGTATAATAATAGCACCGGCGGAAGAAAAAGGAAAAATTCACCTAACTTATGGTTTGGTTTAGTTCACTTTGATTTACAAGAATTAATCATTTGGATTCAAATTTTAAATTTATTATTAAATTGAAAATTAACTTGATTTAAAAAAAAGAAAATTTTATTTAATAAAATTTGCTTAAGAAAAAAATTGTCAAATATAGCTGTGGTTTTTTTTTTTTTAAAAAAAAAATCTTACTTATACTATATCTAATTGATAGAAGAAAATAAAATAGTATAATATGTCATCTTCAATATTATATTTAAAAACATACAATATTTAATTTTTATATATTCCTATTATTCAAGAATACATTGTCTTCAATAATTAATTATAGTAACCACGAAGTATTTTAAATAAAAATTTGCTTATTTAAGTTAAAAAATTACAAAATTTATTGACTTTGTTCCATGAATCATTTAAAAAGAAAACACTATCAAAATAAATATTTTGTCCGTTTTCAAAAAATTAAAACAAATTCAATTAAGTCCCACGTTGCATCCATACAGTGCAGTTTAAATGGGATAACAGCCTTCACTTAATAGATGCGTTTTGAGCTTGAAATCCAAGAACAAAATCCTATCCAAATCCGTGGAGCCTAAAAGTGCCAAAGTGAAGGAACAGATATCTTCCAAGTTTCATAAGTCATCATTTCTTAATTATTTTTTAATTTAATTAAAAAAAATATGGAATATATGACTATTTGAGGAAAAAAAAAAGCATTAATTTCGCTCTTTCAATTAAGTATAGTATGAGTATAGTATGCAGCAAAGCAATACATGAGGTTTTAATTGAATAGCAAATGTACGTAACTCCAAACAATAATATAAAATATTATATCTATAATTGTCGTCTTCTCAAACTATTATCAGTGAAATCAGGATCATCGCCGGTTCTATCTTCTGAGTGTATAGTAGCAATATGAAAACTCAGATCGATGTATTAATTTAAAAAGGGAAGCACATAAAATGATTGGAAGTCCATTTATTTATTTAGTTATTTTATTTGGTGTAAAACACCAGACAAAGCGTCAAGCTAGCCGATCAAGAAAGAAAGTTACAGAGTCTCTCAAACCAAGTTATACATACATAAAGCAAAGCATAAACTTGGAGAAGCCACAGGCGATTCCGCATTCATGGAGTTGTGATACCTTTAAAATTAGGAAAAATCAAAGAAGAATTAGTATTGTCAAAAATAAAAGATATTGTGTTAATACAAATCTGTGTGCGTATAAGAGGTAACTCACTCCCACACTTGAAGTGACGAGGAACTCTCCTACCGCAGCCTTCAATGAGGCGAATGGCACGATTCACATCAATAAGGGCAGCCAACTTAGGCGTAATCACGGGGCACACACACTCCATATGGCTAACCCTTACGCGTTCACAGCAGGCTGGCGTTGGAAGCTTGCCGTAAAGCACTGGTTTGCACTGGTTCAGCCCGATCCTTCTCTCTTCCTTGCACTGTGCAGCACTCAGCTCTGCACACCCCATCTTCGCCTCCCACAGTACCCCCACAAAAACAGCTACAACTACTAAAACCACGAGACTCGATGACTTGCTCATCGTGTTTTCAAATTTTCTCTCTTTTTGTGTAGGGACGTTAACTCATACCCAATATATATAGTGGGGGAGCCTAGGAGCTGGAGGGCACACTTTAATTTCCCATTACTTTGTCGGTAGGAAAGTTTCTCTTTTGACTTTTTAAAGTTTTTAGTTCAATCATCTTTTTTGTGCCCTTCCTACGTCCACTCACCTCAATACTGGAGAATCTTGCGTACATCTAGGTTTATTTTAAAATAAATCAAACAAGCACATTAATAATTCCGCAACAAATAGTTCATGTCTTTGTGTGTGTGTATATATATATATATATATTGGTTACTGCACACAAATAATTCATCTGCATTTTTGTGTTAAATATTCTTCTCATTGATGGATTTCACGAGACACAAATCTAGATGAAGGTACAGAGTACAGACAGCAATGCAGTGAAACGAAAATTTAAATCCAATTATACATTGTTGACATGCCTTTTAATTGGCTTTCTTGCAAGAACTTAGAAGGCCCTCTATGTATATTAACAAAATACAGTAATTGGATTCTCTCCCTATCCCTAGTCGAGCCACTAGCAATCCTTAAACAAAAAATTAAAACTATTTTTTGAGTACAAAGCATTCGGTTAATTAACAAGAATATTAAACCTCTAATTAATATATTGTAATTAACTAAGGTCATTATTGTACATTAATTAGAATGGAATCTAATACTGTGCACGTAGAATTAATTGATAACTATGATGAAATTCACGGGAAGAATAGCGATGTTCTTTTCACCAAAAAGCTAAAGTGGGAAAGAAATAAATTGAAAGTCCAAATCAGCTAATTGCCTAAAAAGACTAGGGTGGATGCGTTTAATTGAGATAGAAGGCAGGAGGAAGTTTCCATGTTTGTGGTATTCAATTTTTCTACGAAACTTCAATTTCTGTATTAAGTTTGAAACCATGCACATGTTAGGTGGAATGGAATAAGGTAGTGGAGCTAGTGGTATGAGTAGTGCTCGATTTTCTAGTTTCTAATTTCTAGATGAGTAATAATGGATATGATGATTTGAATCATAAAAACCTAGGAAACTCCAAGAGGAAAAGGGTAAGAGTCAACAAGATACGTTATAGGCAGTTCGTTATATTACTGGCCAGCCCACTGCTACACCGCTTTTTTAGACTGATAAGAGCACAGAGCCCCCTCTTTTGGACAACGACAATAGCAACAAGCGAACAACGTTGCTTGGAGACTCGCAGTAGTGCCTTCCCCCACCCCCAAAGGATACCACCAATAAGTGAACTGTGGGGTTTATTTTTGTAAAAAAGTCAACTAATTAATTGGGTATATCATAAAAACTTGATTCGCATTGAGGAGAACTCTTAATTAAATCTTTAATTGGGCCATTGGACACACGGAGATCTAGTAGCTAAATGAAAATGAACTTGAAGAAGAGATTAATTGATCATTGGAAATACTGTCTAGCAAGCCATTCAGAGACGTTTTTCAAACTATTAAAACGTTACAAAATAAAATTTTATATAAAATAAAGTTGAAAGCATACAATCACACTGAATATATTAGAAGTTGATGTTAATTTACTGCTTGTAACATATTGTATAATTGGCATATATGTGAGAGCTTATTACCTTGGGTTGATTTGTAGCTGTTGCAATGTGCACGGCTGTGTTGCCGCCGTCGTCGTCCTTCCATTTGAAGATCTCTTCCTTGTTCGCTCGTTTAACCCATCCTAACAAGAATTTGAAAGTTCTAAACCTGTCGTTATCGGAGCAAGATGCGCAGCCTTTTCGCATTGATTTGTCAAGTCATCAATAGATGATGGGGCAGACAGACAAAAAGATCGTCAAAAAGATCAATATCCTCGATTTGAGTTACGTACGTAATGCAGAGGGGTAACCCTCCCTTTTGCTTTGACTCGTGCAAACTCACTGTCAATTGTTAAGAAAGCTCTTACTAGGTCCATTTTGCAACGCCAGGTGAGATGATCTAGCTTCCAAGCAAGAGAATGCTCTAATTATTGTTGCTATTTCCATAGCAAAATGGATGTTTCCAGCAGCAGCAGCTATGTATAAAGGATTATCAACTAGTGATATCTGATCATTACGTTCTAGAACACAAGGATTAGCTGGAAGTATAGAATTAATACAGTGCCTCAATAGAATTTCTCTTTGTCAATTTATAAGATTTGAGGTCTGACTCTGAGGAAGAATTAAAAGCATGAGTTGCAAGGATTGGAAAGCCAGGAATACTCTGTATATATACAAATGGCTCATAAAAGTGAAATTAGTAATAAATGTTTGATTATTTCAGCCTCCTGACCCCATAGAAAGGTATGTTTAAACACTAGCCATGTGTTTTATCCTATAATTTTCTTGAAAATGTATGTTTTTTTCCCCTGTTTTCTCAAGTAACAGGAAATGAATGCTTGATGTAAATATTAATACAAATATGTAACCTTCAGCTCTCAGAGCCTCCCTCTCCACCAATTGTCTTTCTGCATTCGCAAACGACAGCGTCTCTTTCTATTTTGTCCGGACTCAAGCTTCCACCCGACCGCCTCAATCCGGCTTCATTTGCCAGCTCCAAGCCTAAGAGACCAGTCATTACCATGGTACTTATGTTTTTCTAAATTCATTGGATATTAAACTAATTGTTGGCATTGTCTCTAATCTTAAACAGGTTTTATCTATTTAATTAGGTTCAGTTTAGTTATATTTCCACATTCTTGTATTTATGCTTTCTTGTATTGATAATTCTCTGAAATGAAACATGGAATTAGTAGCGGAATGTTTAATACAAAACTTATTATGGTGTAGAATGAGTATAATGCATCATTTCTTGCTGCTTCTTTATTCAGAATCAAAAGATTAATAAATTAGTCATTGACTCACACGAGCATTCGGTTGTTTTGGGAAGGAACTGCGAATTTCAGGGTACATCATTCAGTGGCACAAACTAAGCATGTTTATCTAAGAATTTCTTTTAAGTGTGGGTTGATCATTCATAAGTATGAGAAAAAAGGTTTATGGATCTCTTTCCTACGTTGTTTGGCTTATGAAAATTTGAAATTCAAGGTTCACCTATTGAAAGAGGAACTGTGATTTAATATGCTTTGGTTGTGAAATTGTTAAATTAAGGTTGATGATTGAAGATTACCTATTCTTCAACCTAGGGTCATTCAAGAATCTAGTTTTGATCCATTATCTACTACTTTTTCTCAAAAGGAATGAATGGTAGTGTTTTTGAAGCTAGGAGTTTCTCATTGTCAACTTTCTTTGACTCGATGTCCGGGTCTCTGTCATCAAATTGGATGTATTGAAGATCACACACACTTGCTTTGGTGAATGGTTCACCCGGTACCATTGTTGGTCCTTGCTCTCTCATTATCGGGATATTTTTTAGAGTTTAATTTGCCATTCCTTGAGATTACATTGTCAAAACCAAGGTTTCCTTCTTAATACGGAAACAAGCCACTACACCTAATGACCTCTATTCGCCCACTTCCCCTTATGGGAGGAAAGGAAAGAGAAAATAACTTTGTGCTAATCAACCATATAGCAACAGCGACTAGGACTATTAAAGCGGGAAAAAAACAGTACGTGTTAGGTGAGATTACTTCTAGTGTTGACTGTTTGGACTTGAATGTTTTTTTTGCAATTAACAAAGAGCTAGCTTGGCAGATCATCTTGTCTAGATGGAACAAACCCATCCAAGACCCAACCTTTCTAATCATAAAACAACATTATCTCTGTACACCAATAAATATTATCTATTTCTATTTAGTAATTATACACTAGTACACACCCTTGAATTTAAATTTTAAAATATGACTAAGAGACGGACACCAGTTTAGACATTCAATTCAAATGAGCATTAAATTCATTTTATGTACTAAATAATAATAATAAGTGTATTTAATTACTCTTATTATTAGGTGAAAAAGAAAAAGGAAAATTCACAAATTAAGGTAACGGAGGTCTCCCATAATTCTCTTCAGATTGTCCACCCTGCATTTCAGGTTCTCATCACGTCCAATTGATGCAGTCCAAGGAGTCAAAAGTCGCTAACACTGTAGATATATACGTTAAATGCTCATGTAAAATGCTTAATGAAAAGGTGGCATAAAAAGAGTAAATTCGTTGATAAAATAAAGGGAGCCTAGTTAGTCATAATTAGTGGGCTTGGATGCATTCAGAATGAGATGTGTGGTAGTGTAGATGTTTAAAGAAGTGCTCCAAGTTTTGCAGTCATAATAATTTGTAGTAATAGAGAAGTTAATAAAACTTCGGCACATAAAATGAAACGATATGGGAGAGAGGACAACCTTGTACATCCTACGTCCTGGCCCCTGGGGGAAATAATATTTCCTTTTGCTCCCATATTGATTAGAATTGAAAAAGATGTGGATGTTCTGAACCGAACGGTTGAATTCACCCGCTATAACGAAAACCCAAGTCTAAGCATAGTTCTTGTTAGAAACTCCATTCGACGACTTTGTCAAAAGCTAAAATGAAAACTTGGTTGAAAGTTAATTAATTAGAGAAGTCTCCGAGTTGGGTCTCGCATAATTATGCATTGAAAGTGGGAAGCTATATATATTACTGTATACATATGCGAAGCTACCAAAATGCAAATTCTTATTGCTTTGACTTGGGTCAATAGCGTGATAAGTCTTAAGTCATTTTCCAAGGAAAATTGGATGAGAATTTGATGTAGTCCATAACTAAATTAATAAATCTGAATATAACTTCTTCCAATTTGGTAACTAATTGAGGTACAAGCTGGCGTGCATGCAAATAAGATTTCACATAATAATTCACTGTTTTCGATGAGGAATTGTACCGGGGAATTAGTCATCCACGTATTGTTCCACTTGTATCAAAATAATTTAGTAACATGCAATAATATTTTTATCTATTAACGTTTTCCTAAATAAAAGTAAAAATAATTTTTTTATTCGACAGTTTCAAAGTTTAAAATGTGTACAGATATTCGTTGAAATCTGTAATTTTAAAAAAGATAACTGTAAAATGAATTTGGTAGAAATTAATATTTTGAAGATTAAATATTAGTACGAAATTTACGTACATTGTTTTATGAATCATTTTAAAAGAAACACTATCAAAATAAATATTTTGTCCGTTTTCAGAAAATTAAAATAAATTCAGTTGTTCGATTGTGTTAGAAAATAATGAACCAGACTTGTGCATTGGATCAATAAAAAGAAGAATAGATCTTATAGCCCTTAATTTTTCTTTCTAGCTTTTATATATATAATTGTGTTCCTTAATTATTTTTTAATTTAATTAGAAAAGAATATAGAAAATACATTAATGAATTAAGATTAAAAAACAAGCATTAATTTGGCTCTTTCAATTTAGTATATATATGCAGCCAAGTCATACATTAAATCATAATTGAACTGCAAATGCGCTTAATATAATACGATATATATAATTTCGTGATTTATAATTACCTGTCGTCTTCTCAAACTATTATCAATGACATTAGTATCATCGCTGGTTCTTCTTAGTGTATAGTAGCAATATCGAAACTCAAATCGATGGATATTTCAGAAAGGGAAGCACATAAAATAATTCAAATCCCATTTATTTATTCATATTATTTGGTGTTAAACAGCAGACAAAGCGTCAAGCTAGACGATCAAGAAAGTTACAGAATTTCTCAAACCAAGTTTACATACATAAAGCAAAGCATAAACTTGGAGAAGCCACCAATATTAAGTCCAGGCGACTCAGCTTTCATGTTGTGATACCTTTAGAATTAGGAAAAATCAATTCAGAGAAGAATTAGTATTCTCAAAAATCAAAGATATTGTGTTAATACAAATCTGCGTGCGTATAAGAGCGAGGGAAAGCAAGAGAGAACTTACTCCCACACTTGAAGTGATGAGGAACTCTCCTACCGCAGCCTACAATGAGGCGAATGAGACGATTGACATCAATAAGAGCAGCCAACTTAGGTGTAATCACGGGGCACACACACTCAACATGGCTAACCCTTACGCGTTCACAGCAGGCTGGCGTTGGAAGCTTGCCGTAAAGCACTGGCTTGCACTGGTTCAGCCCGATCCTTCTCTCTTCCTTGCACTGTGCAGCACTCAGCTCTGCACACCCCATCTTCGCCTCCCACAGTACCCCCACAGCTACAACTACTAAAACCACGAGAGTCGATGACTTGCTCATTGTGTTTTCTAAATTTTCTCTCTTTTTGTGCAGAGACGTTAACTCCCACCCAACATATATATAGTGGGCGGAGCGTTGGAGCCGGAGGGCACCCTTTAATTTCCTATTAATTTGTCGTTAAGAACGTTTTCTTTTTCCGACAAATTACATATCAACCTCACTTTATTATATAAATAACATTGACACCCACACATCAAAAATAATTATCAAACATATTCCATTTGTCAACTTTTTTTTTTTTGTTACTGTTAGAGAGAGGGTGACGTAAACTATTATAAAGACAATTGTATCCCTTCATTAAATATATTGTTTGATATTAAAATACTAGTACATGTAAAGTGATATGAAGTAGCAAATATACCTAACAAAAAATAAGAAGCAATAATAAGGGCAAATTGTAATTTAACCAAATATAGTGGTTTGACTAATAAAGTCGTTCTTTTTGAAAGTGATACGCAACCCATTTATAAAGGTTTGAAGTGAAAAATTATATCGTTATTTTGGGAAAATAACAGCTGTCTACCTAACATAATTTACTTTTAACATTATCAAGAAACACACTTTAATAATTGAACATCTTTCTCCTAATATACATCAATGGTTTCACATTATCACATAATACACTTTAATATTTTAACGTCTTTCCCATAATATACTTTACTTTAATGCTTTCACATTATCACATAATACACTTTAATAATTTGATATCTTTCTCCTAACACACTATACTTCAATGTTTTCACATTATCACATAATACACTTTAATAGTTTAATGTCTTCCTCGTAATATATGCACATTACACATTTTACTTTATATTTTTAACATTATGCACCTGTTGTCAAGCAACATACACCTACTGTTCTTGTACTCTTGATAGCAAACAAGTAATATTTTAATAATACCCTATTAAAATAACATGCACATATTTTATTTTTAACCATAAGAAACCATCATGTAATCATCGATATCAATACTGCATTCACATTTATTGTTCAATATCAACATTAGAAAACAAGTTATTACCTTGTACGCTTCACACGGCCTCCAATCTGCCAATAAATCAGGTAATTGCTATGTTAAGGATTTGAATTATTTTCGATTTAGGAAACCATTTGTCCAATTGTCGGTTTAACACACACACTCCACTTTAATTTGGGATTTTCGGGTTTCTCTTTTGGAGCAATGAGAGAAAGAATTTAGAGGGACAATGCACGACAATAATTAAATCTATAAACGCTTTGGATAACTGACATTTTTTTTACTGGCTTGATGAGACATCTGTCATTTATTTTTGTCTTAAAAATCCTACAAAATGCACCTTTTCACCACTTTTCTTTTACTTTTTAACACCTTCTAATAGTATGTATTTATCATTTTACTCTTTTTTTCTTTTAACAAAAACTAAAAAAGTTGTTAGAAAGAATGAACGTGTTTTACAATTATTTTTAAATTAGAGTTCAAATATCATTTGCCCTTTCTTTTTTGTATTTGTTTGACTTTTCTATGTTTTTAGGTCAATCAACTTTTTCGTGCCCTTCCTATGTCCAGACACCTCAATATTGGAGACTCTTACATCTAGACTTTTTCAAAAATAAATCAAACAAACACAGTAATAATTCCGGAACTAGAAGTTCATGCATTCATATATATTGGTTAGTTTACACAATTAATTCATCAGCATTTTTGTGAAAAATATTCTTCTAATTGATGGATTTCAGGGCACGCAAGTCTGGATTGAGGTACAGACTAGAGACAGCAGTGTAGTGAAACCAAAATTTAACTCCAATTGACATGCCTTTAATTGGCTTTCTTGCAAGAACTTGGAAGGCCCTCTATGCACATTAATAAATACAGTAATCTGAATCTTTCTTGATCCTTAGTCGAGCCACTAGCAATCCCTAAACAAAAAATTAAAACTATGTTTTGAATAGAAAGCATTCGATTAATTACTCGTTAAATTACAAGAATATTAACCCTGTAATTAATATATTATAATTAATTAAGGTTATTATCGTACATTAACTAGAAGGGAATCTAATACTGTGCATGTAGAATTGATTGATAACTATAATGAAATTCACGGGAAGAACAGCGATGTTCTTTTCACCAAAAAGCTATAGTGGGAAGGAAATAAATTGAAAGACCAAATCAGCTACCACGTTGGACGTGTTTGACTGAGATAGAAGGCAGAAGGAAGTTTCCATCTTTGTGGAACTCAAGTTTTCTGCATAAAACTTCAGCCATGAGATGATTAAATTACTGTATTAAGTTAGAAATTGCATGCACTTGTTAGGTGGGGAATGGAATAAGGTAGTGGTACGTATAGTGCTAGATTAATTTTCTAGTTTCTAATTTATAGATGAGTAATGGATACGATGATTTGACTTTGACTAAATCATAACCACTCATGAATCCATAAAAACCTAGGACACTCCAAGAGGAACAGGGAAGAGTCAACAAGATGTGTTATATGTAGTTCAGTATATTAGTGGCAAGCCCCCTGCTGCACAGCTTATTTTGCTGATGAGAGCACAAAGCCCCTTCTTTGGACTACGGCAATGGCAACAACATTGCCTGGCGACTTGCAGTACTGCCTTCCGCCCCCGCCCCCCTATAGGACACAACCAATAAGTGAAGGGGCTTAATTTTGAAAAAGTCAACTAATTAACTGGATATCTCATAACAAACTTGATTCGCATTGTCGAGGAGGACTCTTAATTAAGCATTTAATTGGGGCACTGGAAACACAGAGATCTAGTAGCCAAATAAAACTGAACTTAAGAAGAGATTTAATTGAACACTGGAAATGCTATCTAGCTAGCCAATCAGAAACGTAATTGAAACTCTTAAAACAATTAATTAACATATTGTATTATTGGCATATATAAATATGTAAGAGCTTATTGCCATGGGTTGATTTGTAACAGTTGCAATGTGCAAGGCTGTGTTGCCGTCCTCGTCCTTCCATTTGAAGATCTTTTCCTTGTTGGCTCGTTTAACCCATCCTAACAAGAATTTGAAAGCTCTAGAAGTGCAGTTTCTGGAGCAAGATGCACAGCCTTTTCGCAATAGTGAACTCTCGAGTCATCGATATAGATGATGGGCAGACAGACAAAAGATCAGCAAAATTAAAGACCAATATCCTCGATTTGAGGGACGTACGTATTGCAGAGGAGTAACCCTCCCTTTCGCTTTGACTCGGTTGTTAAGAAAGCTCTTACTATCTCCATTTTGCAACGCCAGATGCATGGGGCTGAATCCAAGATGATCTAGCTTCCAAAAAAGAATGCTTTAAGGTTGCTATTTCCATAGCAAAATGGATGTCTCCAGCATGTTGCGGGCCCAGCGGAGCGATCCGTGTGGCTCCCTTGTAAATCCTCATGTCAAGCGTACGCCTCGTAAGTGTGTCACTTATTTAACTAGTTTCAACCTCCCTTGACCTCATTAAGAGAAAGACTTTAGTTCCCAACCAGTTTCGGTAAGGGTGGTTTAAGTCCCCTCTACATGATAGCTCTTGGGACTAGAGCCGACATTACACCATGAAATGTCCAAGTGCTTGAGTTGTCACACTCTAACACACCCAACTAGTATACGATCTCTAGTGCCGTGACAATTCTCTCCCACTGAAAATCGTGCACGCCCTCGTACACATGGCCATCTTTAAATATTTCACCAACTCAATTGGTAGACCATTGAGGTCCTACTCTACATACTGCTCCACTTCTTCACGCCCATCTCCCCAAGAGCTAAGGAGACTCTCGTAAAGAGAAAAAAGTAGCATCTAGTTGTGCGGGCACGCCATACTCGACATAAGGTGGTAGCAACGCTTTGCTTAGATGAGGTGTTACGCGATTGCCTTTCAAACCATTATGCTCATCTCCCCTCAGGAAGACCCCATATCACGGGACACAACAATATGGTATGAGCACGCCCACATTCAGGGCAATGTGGTGAAGGGTCATATGATAAACACCCTTCTTCCCCTCGCCCAATCAAATAAGCTATTATCTTCGGTCATCTTGGTGAATTTTCACAAGAGTCAAGAACGTAACGAGATTTTGTGGAAATTCTCATTCCTGCTATGATACCATTTGTCTCGAGCTCAACGGAGCGACCCATGCGGCATCCTTATAGACCCCTATATTAATGGTAAGCCTCATTAATGCGTCACATATTTAATTAGTTTCGACCTCCCTTGGCCTCATTAGAAGGACGGCTTCAGTCCCCAACCAGTTCGAGTAAGGGTAGTTTAAATCCCCTCTACATGATAACCCTTAGGACCAAAGTCGACATTATACCATAAAATGTCTAAGTGCTTAAGTTTTCACACCCTACCACACCTACATAATATGCGATCTCTTGTGCCGTGACAAGCAGCAACAGCTATACGTAAAGTATTATCGACAAGTGATATCTGATCATTACGATCTAGAAAGCAAGGATTAACTGAAAGTGTAGAATATGTTGCCTCAATATCACCACATCCCGCAGACTTATTCAAACTCTCCTACGTACCCAAAGTTGACTCGGTAATCAATGTTAGCTATTGGAATGAGGAGCTTAATTATAGAATTTTCCTCTGTCAATTTATAAGAGTAGAGGTTCGAGGAAGAACACCATGAATCGCAAGGATTAGAAAGCTAGAAATACTATAAATAACAAATGTTTGATTATTTCGACCTCCTGGCCCAATAGAAAAGTATGTTTAAAACACTTAAACTTTATGAATAAAAAATAAGAAATTTAATTTAAATTTATTTCATGTTTAAAAAAATTTTAAAAACTTAAAATTTTAGTTTAAAAAAATTAAAAAATAAAATTTTCGTTTAAATTTAATTAATAAAAAAATTTCGTATGAATTTAATTATAAAAAATTAATCTAAATTCATTTAAAATTTATCCATATTAAATTTCAAGTATATCAAAAAAAAATAAGAAAAATAAAAAAAAATATAAATTAATCTTTAAAAAGTAAACATGAGCTAGGAGAGTTTTATTTTACCAAATTACCCCTAAAATTAATGATTAAATAATAGTCAATGCTAGTTAACAAACGATTTAAGAGAAATAAGTGTAAGTTTCTCCAAATATTTCATTTATGTGTAGTTTTTCAAAGTTTTAAAGGAGGTATCTATTAATTCTCCTAAATTAATATTAGGAAAATATTTGATATTGTGATGTTATAATTTTTTAATTCATAATATGTTATTTAATAGAATCAATGCACATTGAAAATCACTTTTAAATGCTAATTTGATTCTAATAAGTACCTATAGAAAGAATTATCAAACTAGCACTTATATAACAATACTAAAGTGGAGAAAAAAAAATTAAGATTGATTTTCGTAACTCCACAAAATTATCCCAAAATTAGAGGATAACTAATCACATGGTCCTTTATATTACTTATTTTCATCAATACAATATTTTATCGATAATAATAAATTTATGTTATTTTTTAAAATTCTTTGATTAATTATTTAATACTAAAATTATTCATATATAGTTGAATCTCAAAGTTGCACTCAGCATAAAATTAACAGTATTAAAAATAATCTTTACTTAATTTCTCACCTAGCCTTTCAATTGATAGTTCGAATCTTCCCAATGCCCACTTAAATTAATCTCTTCTCTTCTAGTGGTGTTAATTGTTATTTTGCATTGACAAGGTCCACATCTAATCTGAGGCATCCATTTGAATGCTCCTCTTCAAATTATTAAGCTCAGACAAATACCCGACCCTCATTTCGTCTAGAAGGAGCAAAACATTGTACGGACCTCATCAAATCAAATTGATGAGGATAACAGATATCCTTTACACGCGCGTGCGCGCGCATATATATATGTGTATATATATGTGTGTGTGTGCACGCGCGCACCCGCACCCACGCGAAAATTCGATCTTAAAATGTAGTTAAGTATTTATTAAATATTAATTTTTTTATCAAAAAGATTATTTATTTTTTTCACATACATCAGACAAATATATATAGTTATAACTTTGTAAATCGTCTATAATCAAGAGTGTCATCTGTAATCAAGAGTATTGATATATTTGACTCTTGGCTATACTTAAAAAATATATAATAATCTAAACTTAAAAAAAAAATATATATATATATATATATATGGCTTTTGCAAATACAAATTATTTTATTTAAGATTACACTTGAACATACATACTTATGCCCCACTAATAATTAGTTAATGATTGTTACAGCTGAAAAGCTGCTTAATTATTTTCATCTGTATGTAGCTAGCCCATGCGTCTCTTGACAGCGTCCACATGGCGTTTAAGCTTCTTATATTTAGTTGATGCTCTCGCAGGGATCATACTAGTGCAGAATGCAAGTAAATACAATAAATTGATATACACAGACGTACGTTGCCCATCCGTGCCACGAGTTTTCCGGTGATGGGAAGGTACAAAGCACTGAGTTATAGTAGGCATAAATGAGAAAACCAATTGATGCAAGAAGTGCATTAAAATAAGGAAGACGGTTGATGACTGTAAGAATTAAGCCCAGTGATCTATAAAACGCCAAAGAATTAAGACGAAAAAACAGAAATAGTTGATATCTTCCCCGCTCTGGAGGACTGATCAGTGCTGTCACTGGTGTTGATGATGGTGGTGATATTGTTTTTCAACGGACTGTCTTCTTTCCAGTAACCACCGCAAGGACTGAGTGCAGCTTGATAGGTGGCTGTGGCAATCAATAAAGCAACCACTAGTACTATATTTCGAAGATCAGCAGTTTTTTGTTGGCCTTGCCCAACAATTCCCAAGAGTTTATCCCGTCTTTCAATAAGTGATAAACCCCGACTCAAATAGTCTGCAAGCGTTATAACAGAAGCATCAAAGTTCAGAAGCTCTTTTAGCTTTAGCACGATGTAGAATTTTTCCAAACTTTCTGTCCAATGAATCACGTTGAAGGTTGAAGATGTCCATAGCCTTAAAATCACTAATATTCTTGGCATTTACGTTGCCATTTGGAATCCCTAATTTTTCATGACCTTTATGATCCATCAAAAATACATGCATTGATTAATTCTATCCACAAATTAAAAGTTTTGTTTATATATATAAAACGACACTAAAGCATACAAGTAATTATATAGAGATTAATTACCTCAGGCTGATTTGTAGAGGTTGCAATATGCAAGGGAGTGTTGCCAGCTTCGTCCTTCCATTCAAGGATCTCTCCCCGGTTGGCTCGTGTAAGCCATCCTAACAATACTTTGAAAGCTCTAAACTCGTGATTTTTGACAGCAATATGCACAGCGCTTTCACATTGAACTGTCAAGTCTTCAATAGATGATGGGCGGGTAGACAAAAACTCTGCCAAATTAAAGATCAACATTCTCTGCTTCAGATACACAGTGCAAAGGAGTAACCCTCCCCTTTGCTTTTACTCGAACGAGCAGACTGTCAATTGTTAAGAAAGCTCTTACCAGTTGGTCATGTCCATTTTGCAAAGCCAGGCGGACGGTTCTAAAACCAAGATGATTTAGCTTCCAAGCACGCGAAGGCTTTAAGCTTGCTATTTCCATTGCAAAATGGATGTTCCACCAGCGGCATGTCACGGGCCGCCAAAACGCAAGCGGAATCGCCGAAGACGTAGCGGCACCTCAGCGCGCAACCTCCAGCACACGGGCACGCAAGCGACACCTTCCGACGCACGAGCGTGCAAGCAAAATGGTTCGCGGATAAACAGTGCCTCGGGTGAACAGTGCACCGTGAGCCAGCAAACTTATGAGGGTGAACTTAGAGTGTTGGAGGTTTGATGGTTGATTTGGGGCAGACCATGAGGATATTGGGTAGTTTGGACCAGCACACATGCAGGCTACTTATGTTTGGATTTGTCCCAAATGGTTTATGTTTGTGTTAGGCCCCATGTGGTCATGTTTGTAAATACACCCCATTCATGTAAATGACCCAATTGGCCCAATTGGATGTTTAGTGGTGGTAAGTGGGATTTTTATGTGTAAAGTAATCATCACCATCCATTTGTATAGGAAGGGCCAAATCTCATCCTTTGATTCCATGTATATAAATGTAATGTAGTGTAATGAAAAACTAACCAATTTCCATTCTCAACAAAAGCAGAACGTGTGCTTCTTTTCTCTCTACTGTTTTCACTGCAATTTCTCTTCTTTGCTATTGCTTTGCTTCTCCACTCACGCTACACACACACACACAAAGTGATCTTAAGTGTTCAAGGGCTTACTTGGGCAGTGATATTCAGCTAGTTCAAGTGCCACATGTGCTGGAATTTTCGCCTCAGTTTCCAGCGCGTGACAGTTGGTATCAGAGCAGTTTGTGGGTTTTGTGTGGTGAGAACCTCTGAAACTTGTGGGTAATTGATTATTGTTGCTAGCTTGAGCAATCTTGAATTGTAGAGCCTAGGATTTGGTGTGAACAGTATCCGAATTTCTGGGTTTGGAAGCTTGATTGCTGTGAAATCTTTGGTTGTTGTGGAATTTGGGTGTTGTGGATTGCTATTGTGAAGTTTGGCCTTGTGATTCGGGTTAGTGGATTTTGTGTTGTCAAACTTTGCTTGGTAGAAATGTGTTGTATTAATTGAAAATGGCAGCCAAGGAAGTTGGAGCTAGTAGTGTTGCGGAGATGGAGTGTGAGGGGCGAAATGTTGCCCACAGTTCAAAGAAGGCAGTGAAGGAGAGGGGAGTGTCCAAGGAGATGATGGGTTCATTCGAAGCTAGGTTGGCTAGAATTGAGCTTTCCTTGGGCGATATTCACGAGCGTCTCGACAGCCTCGATGACAGAGTGGCAGAACGCGAGACGGATGGTGCTGCCTGCGTCAAAAGTCGACTTTAGCATGCTTTCGACACTTTCACTGATTCCATGAAGCTGGCCATGGATGAGTTTAAGGGAATGGTGTTGGCTCAAATAAATGGCATGAAAGCGGAGTTGGGAGAGGTTCGGCAGGACCTCGCGCTTTGTAAAACCGCCATCGCTGCGGGTGTAGGTGCGAGCAGCGCATCGAAAATTAAGGTTCCGGATCCGCCCAAGTTTAAAGGCAAGCGGGATGCCAAGAAAATCGACACTTTCCTATGGATGATGGAGCGTTACTTCGACACCATCTAGATGTACGAAGATGGGCTCCGAATCAGTACCGCTACTCTCTATTTCGATGGTGATGCGGCGTTATGGTAGAGACGCCGACATACGGAGATGGAGAGGGGTTTATGCCGTATAAATACTTGGGAGGTATTCAAGGGTGAGTTGAAGAGACAATTCTACCCGGAGAATGCGGAGGAGGCTGCGATAAAGAAGCTCCGAGGGTTTAGGCAGCAGGGGTCGATAGCGGAGTATGTGCGGCTATATAATTCGCTCATGCTCGAGATCACTGACATGCCGGAGAAAAGCCGGTTGCTGTTTTTCATGGATGGGTTACAGTCATGGGCAGAGCAAGAGTTGAGAAGAAGGAATGTCCAAGACCTTACTTCAGCAATAGTAGCGGCAGAATCCTTGGTTGAGCGTCGTCAAAAGTCTCCGAAATGAGACCGGAACCGAAGCCCGCCTAAGAGTGGCCATGACAAAGGTGGGGGAGTGAAGTCTCACAAGTCGGGACCCCAATATGAGATGGGGCGGCCACCGAAAGCTTTCGACCAACGAGATGGCAGTAAGGGGCAGGTTGACAAGCAGCGCGAGCGAAAGTAGTGGACGTGCTACTTGTGCAGCGGGGATTATCACACCAAAAAGTGCCCGCAACGGAACCGCCTCAATGCCATGCTGAGTTCGTTTAAGTCGGATGAGGATGCTCGGGTTGGAGCGATGCGCATCCTCAACGCAATGAAGGCCAAAAGGGCGTATGAGGCAGAGACGTCCGAGGCCCAATTAGCGGAGAAGCCGGAGCCCGGAAAAACATTGATGTATGTTGATGTTGGCATCAAAGGGTCAAGCTTCAAAGCATTCCTTGACAGCGGCGCTAACCATTGCTTGATTGCGGAAAAATTGGCAAAGCAGTTGGGTTTAGTGCTGAGTGAAGAGCCGGGGTGGATCCAAGTAGTGAATCAGCCTTGCCGGTCAATTAGCGGAGTCCCGATCAAGGTCGGAACATGGGAAGGCAGCATCGACTTCACCGTGGTACCAATGAGCGACTTCCAGCTAGTGTTGGGCGACGATTTCATTGACAGGTTGTTGCCCTTCAGCTTTACTGAGAATGGGTGCATTGAATTTCATGATGCCGGGAAGCGACACAAGGTGCAGATTGACAGAGTTCGAGTTAGCGGCAGTGTGTTTTCAGCTTTCCAGGTTGTGTACGGGGCGGAGACTTGCTCAACGGGGAAGAAGCAAGATGGTACTCCCTCTTCCAGCACCCATGGACAGAATTTAGATGCAACGCGCTCAGTTTGTGCCGGTTCACGTAGGCGAAAGCGGAATGCAGCGGGCTGAACTCAAGTCCTCGACAGGGAGCTTAACGAGGGCGTCAAGCATTTCGGTGGGGGAGAGTGTCACGGGCCGCCAAAATGCAAGCGGAATCGCCGAAGACGTAGCGGCACCTCAACGCGCAACCTCCAGCACAGGGCACTCAAGCGACACCTTCCGACGCACGAGCGTGCAAGCAAAATGGTTCGCGGATGAACAATGCCTCGGGTGAACAGTGCGCCGTGAGCCAGCAAGCTTGTGAGGGTGAACTTAGAGTGTTGGAGGCTTGATGGTTGATTTGGGGCAGACCATGAGGATATTGGGTAGCTTGGACCAGTACACATGCAGGCTACTTTATTTGGATTTGTCCCAAATGGTTTATGTTTGTGTTAGGCCCAATGTGGCCATGTTTGTAAATACACCTCATTCATGTAAATGACCCAATTGGCCCATTGGCCCAATTTGATGTTTAGTGGTGGTATGTGGGATTTTTATGTGTAAAGTAATTCTCACCATCCATTTGTATAGGAAGGGCCAAATCTCATCCTTTGATTCCATGTATATAAATGTAATGTAGTGTAATGAAAAACTAACCAATTTCCATTCTCAACAAAGGCAGAACGTGTGCTTCTTTTCTCTCTACTGTTTTCACTGCAATTTCTCTTCTTTGCAACTGCTTGGCTTCTCCACTCACGCTACACACGCACACAAAGTGATCTTGAGTGTTCAAGGGCTTACTTGGGCAGTGATATTCAGCTAGTTCAAGTGCTGCATGTGCTGGAATTTCCGCCTCAGTTTCCAGCGCGTGACAGGCAGCAGCTATGTGTAAAGGATTATCAACAAACGATATATAATCAATACGATCTAGGAAATAGGGATCTGCTGAAAGTATTGAATACAATGCCTCCGTACTCCCAAGTTTACTTAGTAGTAGTCAGTGTTAGCTACTAGAATACTGAGGAGCTAATTATACAACTTGCCTGCCCTTTTTCAATTTGCAAGGACTAATTAAGGTCTGAGAGGAAGGACATCCTGAGTTACTCAATTGGGGATGACTGATGGTGACATATCTGGCTGGAGGGTCCCCCTCGGCTTTTGCCATTAATTCGTCGGTGGGAGTGGGAATGTTTTCTTTCAAATTGGAAATGTCCTTGGACCAATCGTCTTTTTTGTGCCCTTCCTATTTCCACTCACCTCAATATTGGAGACTCTTACCTTTAGATTTATTTTAAAATAAATCGAGCAAGCATGTTAATAATTGTGATAATTAACGAATGATTTATAAAATACAATAATATTAACCTTATGATTAATATACTGCAATTAATTAAGAAAAAAAATATTAGAATGGAATCTAATACTGTGCATGTACTACTGACGGATAATGCTGAAGTTCACTGGAAGAACAGAGATATTCCTTTTACCAATAAGCTAAAATGGGGAAGAAACGAATTAAAAGACCGAATCAGCTTGCTGTCGTCCAAAACAGACAGACTGTTCAATGTGTGTAGTTGAGATGGAGGAGGAAGTTTCCATCTTTGTGAAATTCAAGTTTTTTATGTAAAACTTCAGCCATGTGATGATTTTTATCTTTTTAAATATTATAATATTACAATGTACTGATATTTATAATAAGATATTTATTCGAATTTGGAGTGATAATTGTGAAACAGTTTAAATATATGTGCATTATCTCCACTTATCTACTCTCAGCAAAGGGATATGTATCCACATATCACTAGGAATCCCACAACGTTTGTGTTGTGGGAACAAGCTCTTACGCATCCAGCCTGACGCTGGAAGCTTTGTGATGATTAAATCACTTTATTAAGCTTCAAATTACATGTACATGTTGGATGGGGAATGGACAAAGGTAGTGGTATATGTGGTGCTGGAATTTCCTAGTTTCTAATTTCTAGGTGAGTAATGTATATGATGATTTGATTTTGACTATATACTAACCACTCATGAATCCATAAAAATCTGGGAAAATACAAGAAGAAAACGGTAAGAGTCAACCACATATGTTACAGGTAGATCAGTATATTAGTAGCCAGCCAACTCCTACACGCAGCCTATTCTTGACTGATCAAAGAGCACAGAGCCTCTTTTGGACTACGGCAACAGCAACAACATTGATTGGAGACTTGCAGTGGTGTCTGCTCACACCCCAACAGGACACAACCAATAAGTGAACTGTGGGGTTTAATTTAAAATATTGGATATCTCATTAGAAACTTAATTCGGATTGATCAGGATCAGGTCTCTTAGTTAAACCTCTAATTGGGCCATTGGAACCACAGAGACTAATTGAACATTGAAAATGATATTTAGCTAGCCAATCAGAGAGGTACTTAAAACTATTAAATCAATTACAAATTAAAATTTTATTTAAAATGAAGTTGAATCATACAATGATAAGACACTTAGAAGTTAATATTAATTCATTGCTTGTAATATACCGTATCATTGGCATATATATATATATATATATATATAGATTTGTAGCTGTTTCAATGTGCAAGGCTATAGATGTTGCCGTCCTCGTCGTTCCATCTGAAGATCTCTTCCCTGTTGGCTCATTTAAGCCATCCTAACAAGACTTTGAAAGCTCTAAACTTAATAGTTTTTCACAGCAAGAGATGACAGCGTTTTCGCATTGAACTATCAAGCCTTCAATAAATGATGGGCAGACAGACAAAAAGTCAGCCAAAAGCTCAACATCCTCGATTTGAGCTACGTAGCTAGGTAGTGCAGAGGAGTAACCCTCCCTTTTGCTTTGCCTCGGACAAACTTGGTGTCAATTATTAACGTATACAGCTCTTACTAGTTGGTCATGTCCATTTTGCAAAGCCAGGTGCGTGGGGCTAATTACCCACGCTGACTTGGCTTCGACGCAAGAGAAGGCTTTAAGGTTGCTATTTCCATTGCTAAATGGGTGTTTCCAGCAGCAGCAGCTATGTGTAAAGGATTATCAACAAATGATATCTGATCAATGCGATCTAGAACTAAATGATCCACTGAAAATGTTGAATATATACAATGCCTCGACGTCAACACATGCTCTCCGCCATACCCAAAGGCCAAATCTTACTCGGTAATCAACGTTAGCTGTGGGAAAGAGGAGTTTATAGAACTAGGCTTTGTCAATATTAGAAGAAAGGATATAGAATTGGAAAGCTTGGAAAATGACGGGAAGGGAATGCTTGACAATTGACATGCATATATGTACAGACCACCATAAGATCGTCGTCATGTAACTTGTTAGTAATTAAATTTTATGTTAATATTCGTAATTGAGGGGATAGTTTTTAGCCCACAACAGTCGTGAAATAAAAGCATTGAAGTTAAATGTATAAATATGTTTGTATGTATGTATATAGAAAATAAAGAGATCGATAACACTAGAGTAGCAGTGTTGACAGATATGTAGAGAAAAACAAAAATCGAAATAGAAGAAAATATATTTTCAGGCATATATTCAGTTGATAGTTTGATTTGTGGTTTATAAATTTTAATAATGTAATCTTGTATATCTATTGTGACTATTTTTGTCACCCTTTTAATTTTTTATGTAACTTTAAATAACATAATTTTTTTTAATAAAAAAGAATCCAATTATTATTATTATCTATCTATTCATTTTTTTACTTTGATATATTTATTTGAAAGTCCGAATAAATTATATGTTATTTTGTCGATTATCTTTATTAATCAAATATAATCGATATTAAAATTATATAATTTTAATTTATTTAAAATAAATTAGATTTGAAATTTTTTTAATGTATTAAATCAAGTTGGGTCAAATTCTATAATACATTAGAATGGGTTAGATTAAAGATATTCTAATCTGCTACGTGATAGATGAAATATGAATTTAGTCCTATTCGCCTAATTCAATCTGTTGACCACCCACCTTTCCATTTCTACTTCTACTGAAGCTGTCATAAAACAGAGGATTAGCACTACATTTTTTGGGGTCCTAATCTAGGTAAATTCCTAGAACTTCTACTCTATCTCATTTAGTTATTGAACTGCTCAAATTTACATGTTTGGTAGATGTAGGTATTTATTAACTGTATTATTTATTTTCATGCAACAGTCGCATAATATTAACTTTTTATTTTATATTTTGTGATTAAGTCTCCATCTTGTCTTTTTTTAAAAAAGAAAAAAATCTCTATTTAACGTTTGGGCCACTGAGTTTTTTGGGCTTGAGATTGTTTCAGTCAGTATGAGTTTCTTTAAGGCGCGTCTTGTTTCTCTGGAATCTGGGTACCAAAATTCATGCTTCGTGAAATATCAAATGGCCCATAGTTTTAAATTTATCTCAATCTGTAATCAACCTTTTAGTCGTACCGAATTCATGGATCAAGAAATTTGATGTGAAGATACAAAATTGAAGTGATAATATTCGTAAAAAATTTATTTTTATTGATGACTTTGTTACTATAATAAGTCGTTAAACCTACAAACTTACTTTTAATTCAACGGCTGGAATAAATTATAAAACTTCTAAAATTTATTATTTATTTTGTATAGTAATGAAATTTTGTCATTAATCTTAGTAAGCATTGTATTGATCAACATATCGATATATAACTGCAAATGTATGTACATATGTATATGTGCATCTTATAGTATAAAGACCTTTTTAATCTAAAAAGTTTGGTCTAATGTCTTTATTAATTTTAATGGTTTTTAAAATATCCCAAAAATCTCAGTTTATTAGGAAATGTCCTTACACAACAATATATAATTATTTAATAAAAAATAACTATTAAACTTATAAAATTTGGTATATATATTTATCTAAAATACATTAATAAAATAAATAATAATATCATTTTAATTGTAAATTAATAAAATAATTGTATTATAATGTTTTTTATAACACTAAACATTTACATATTTGCAAATAATTACAAATGTATATTGTTACAAATAATTACAATAAAAATTTTATTTATCTATTAAAATTAAATAAAAATAAAGCATAAACAAACATTGACTTATTAATAAAATATAAATTTATTTTATTTTATAACATATTTATAATACAATATATTACTATATTTATATTACCACTGTACTATAAAATTATATTCTTATTATTTATCTTATTAATATTTATTTTATCAAATTTTAGAAATTTAATAGTTATCTGTATTAACTACCGTCATTGCATATGAACATAGTTATTATTTTTCAATAAATTAAATTTTGGAGCATTTTAAACACTGAAACTAATAAAAGCATTAGGCCAAAGATTCGGGACTGAATATTACCCAAAAATTAGGACTCTTTTTTTTTCTCCTACATCCACAAAATTATCCCAAAATTACAAGATAACTAAGCGGATGGTGTTTCATGAAACAAGTGTACTTAGAGAGTAGATATTAAATTTATAATTTAATAATATTACAATTAGTAAACGTTATAACTATAGTCCAAATATCTCAAGTTGCACCAAGCATATAAAATTAATAGAACTAAAAATAATTCATCTTAATTTCTCAGCCTGTCAATTGATAGTTTGAATCTTTCCATTGCCCACTTGGAAGGAGAAGATAATATTGGTTCGGATTAATTGAATGCGATTGGCTCACGTTCTCTTGTTTTCTAGTGGTGTGTTAGTTGTTTACTTGCAGTGACAGGTCCATATCTGAGGCATACATTTGAATGCTTGTCTTTCAAATTATTAGGTTCAAACAAAGAGCTGAGCCTGATTTCGTACGTGCAGAAGGGGTAGACATTCAATATACGAATTAACATTTCAAATCAAATGGTTGACGTATCACTTATATGTGTGTGTGTGTGTGTGTGTATGGCTTCATCTCATCAGTTGCTTAACTATGTCCATTCTACTAATAGCTAATACAAATCATTTTTATTTAAGAATATATTTGGATATATACATACACACAATATGATTGTTACAGATGAAAAAGATAATACATGATAAAAAAAATTGCGGGAACAACAGCTTAATAATAATTTTCATGTAGCAAGCCCATGCGTCTTTTGACATTGTCCACTTGACGTTTAAGCTTCTTATATTTCGATGATGCCCTCGCAGGAATCACAGCAGCGGAGACTGAAATTATATACTTTATAATGATATACGTACGCTAACGTTGCACGTCGGTAGCCCAAGCTTTCTGATATTGGGAAAGTGCCAATTAGTGCAATACAATAGGCGTATATGAGAAAACTTACTGATACTAACAGTGCACCAAAATAGGGAAGCCTACTAATGACTATAAGAATCCTGGCCAGAGATGTATAAAAGGCCACGGAATTTAAAAAGTAAAACGCAAATAGGTTATGACCACGCAGAATCATCTTCCCCGCTGGGGAGTTAATAATGGTGGTGTTGGTGGTGGGATTGTTCCCCAACGGACTATCGTCTTGCCAATAACCGCCGGGAGGACTGAGTGCAGCTTGATAGGTGGCTGTGGCAATCAATACAGCCACCACTAGTATTACATTCCGGAGATCTACAGCTTTTCCCCGGCTTTGCCCAATAACTCCAAGGTATTTATCCCGTTTTTCAAAAAATGATAAATCCCGAATCAAATAGTCTGCAAGCGTCATAGTAGAACCAGCAAGTTCAGAGGCACTTTTAGCTTTAGCATCACGTAAGATTTCTCCAACTCTTCCGGCCAGTGAATCACGTTGACGGTTGAAGATATCCATAGCTGTTAAACCACTGAGATTCTTGGCATTTACGTTGCCTTCTCCAATCAGCCAGGTCTTGAGCTTTATGATCATAAAAAATATATACAATATTGATTAGTTTTGTTTGCATGTATAAAACAAAACTAAAACATACGATTAATTATAATTATATAGAGATTATTAATTACCTCCGGTTGAATAGTAGAAGTTGCAATATGCAAGGGAGTGTTGCCATCTTCGTCCTTCCATTCAAGGATCTCTTCCTGGTTGGTTCGTTTAAGCCATCCTAACAATTCTCTGAAAGCTCTAAACTAAACTTGTAATTTTTGACAGCAATATGCACAGCGCTTTCACATTGAACTGTTAAGTCTTCAATAGATGATGGGCAGATGGACAACATTAATTTGTAGGCGTGATTAACGCGAAAGCCCCTCTCTCCTCCACTATAAATTGGAGGTTCTTAATACCTCATATCACAAGCGAAATAGAGAGATAAAGAGAGTAAGAGAAAGAAGAGAAAAAAGAGAAAATAATATACTAAAATAATTTTATATTTTTTTAAAGTGTTCCTTCAATTTTATTATAAATCTTCAGAGATTTTGTCATACTCACTTTTTAATATTGTGAAATTTTTTTATGTGAATAATTTACTGTCACTTCGTGATTTTTTCTATTAAAGTTTTTCACGTTAAAAATATTTGTGTCTCTTATTAATTTTGTTTTTATTATTTTCGCTGTATTTAATTTTTTCCAACAACTAGTATCAGAATACTGTTAAAGAAAAATTATTTGTGTCAGTATTTAGTAGGTATTGTAGACATTACTATTGAGAATTGTAGCGGTTTTACTGTAGCATGACGGTCAATCCACTGTACTTGCCAACATTAAGGGCAGTTACTATTGTGTAATGCATAAATGTTTTATAAAGGGGTACTCTACAAGGCAGCTACTATTATTAAAGAGGGTAACTATACTTAAGGGGTGGTTATTGTTGTGAACGACATCACTGTTTTGTAGGATAGTTTTGTGTATGGCAGTTATTATTCCAAAAGGACTGTGATACTGTAGCAAATATAGAGTATTATAGCAGATTCAGTACTATAGCAAATACAAATTTACTATAACAAATACTGTAGAATCAAAGATAGCTGGCCAGAAAGTTGAGATTGAGAAGTTCAACAACAACAACAATTTTTCCCTTTGGCAAAAGAGAATGAAAGATCTTTCATCCAACAAAAAATTCACAAAACTTTATTAGACAAAGGAAAAAAGCCTTATAAAGTCATGGATGAACAGTGGGAGGATATGGATGAGATTGCAGCTAGCACCATTCGCCTAAATATGTGAGATAATGTCTTGCAAAACATCGATTCTAAAGAGTGTAAAGCAGCCAAAGAAACTTGAAAGACTTTAGAAAGATTGTATATGTCGAAGAACCTCTCTAACAAATTCTACTTGTGAAAAATGTTGTACCAAATGCAGAAGCCTGAGAGTATAGATATGTTGTAACACTTGAGCAACTTCAATAGTATGATCTCTACACTAGTGAAATTTAATGTAAATTTCACTAAATAGGAAAAATCTGATTGTTGATGACAACACTTTCTTCATCTTATGATCATCTTATTACAACTCTCACTTATGGAAAAGACACTCTGGAGTTTGAAGTTATCTTTACAGCTTTAATTTCATTTGAAAAACAAAATAAAGTATGCAGTGGAGAATCATAAGCACTTGTTACTAACAATAGAGGAAGAAGCAAAAATCAAGGTGAAAAAGTTATAATGACAAGTACAGAGAGATATCAAAATCGAGAGGTAAGAATTTCATCTACTCTTATTGTAAAAAGCCAAGCCACATAAAGAAAAATTGTCGAGTATTAAAACGAGGAGAACAGTTAAATAATGATACGAAGAAAGAAGACTACAACAACATAGCTGCAATAGCTACAAAGAACGAGGATGTTTTGTTGCTTGCTAATGAATGCTTACATGTCAACGATACTATGGTTGAATGGATGGTTGATTTAGGAGTTTATTTCCATGTCACTCCAAATGCAGCAATATTTACCACATATAGAGATAAAGACTTTGGTTCAGTGAAGATGAGAAATTCATCTTGCTACAAAATTATTGGAATTAGAGATGTTTGTATTGAAACTAATGTTGGTTGTCAATTGACATTAAAAGATGAGGGACATGTTCCAGAGTTACATCTCAATCTAATTTTGGTGAATGCTCTGAATGAAAAAAATTATCAAAATTACTTCGGCAATAGCAAATGAAAGCTCCAAAAAGAGTTGTTGATTGTTGCAAAAGGGAAACTTTGCTATAGGTTGTACAAAACCCATGGAAAAGCTTGTGCCGACAACATGAATGTAGCAGTTAAATCTTCATCAAATTTATGGCATAAGCGGCTTGGCCATATAAGTACGAAGGAACTATAAACTCTTGCTAAAAAGAATTTCATTCTTTGGGTGAAAGGTATTTCATTTAACCCCTGTGATTATTGTTTATTTGGTAAACAACATAGAGTTTCATTTGATAGTCTCTCTGTTAGAAGTGATAATGTAATAGAGTGAGTATATTCTAATGTATGAAGTCATTTAGAAGTTAAATCCTTAAGAGAAGCTAAATATTTTGTAACATTTATAAATGATGCCTCTAGAAAAGTCTGAGTGTATTTGTTAAAAACAAAAAATCAAGTGTTTTATAGTTTTTAAAAGTTTCATACCATGATAGAAAAAGAAACTAGAAAGCCCTTGAAGTACCTTTAATCAAATAACAAAAGGGAGTACACTTCTCAAGAGTTTAAAGATTATTGCTCTAAACATCGGATTTGGCATGAAAAGACAATTCCTAGCACTTTTCAACACAATGTTGTAATCGAACGGATGAATCGTACCATCATGGAAAGAGTTAGAAGCATATTAAGAGAGACCAAGCTATTAAAACCTTTTTGAGGGGCAGCTGTGCAAACTTCATATTACCTGATCAACAGATCTTCATCAATTCCTTTGGGGTTAGACATTCCAGAGAGAGTATGGACCGACAAAGATGCTTCTTATTCTCATACGAAAGTATTTGGTTGCAAGGCTTTTGTGCATATGCCGAAGAAACAACGATTAAAGCTTGACAACAAGGCCATTTCATGTATCATTATTGGATATAAAGATGAAGAGTTCAAATACAGATTTTGGAATCTAGAAAAAAAAAGAATTGTGAGAAGAAATGTTGTCTTTTATGAAGATCAAACTGTTGAAGATTTTAAAAGGGAGCAACAACCTGAAAAATTTGCAATTGAATTAAGTACTTCTCAACAACAGGTAATAGACAAAGAATCAGAAGCAAATGATGAATCCAAATTCTGCTTGATGATGATGATGATGTTCCAGCACAAAAGAATAACAACTGGGGAGAGAACTCACAACTGAAAGATGATGAACAACCCATCAAAAGGTCTAGATAAGGAAATCCATCTGCAAAATACTCACCAACAGATTATGTTCTTCTCATTGAGAAAGAGAGTCAGAAAGTTTTCAAAAGGTGCTAACCCACAAAGACAAAGAAAAGTTGAAAAATAACACTTATGAGTTGGTAGAGCTTCCAAAAAGTTGAAAAGCCTTAAGCAACAAACGAATATTCAAATTGAAGGATGATGGGCGCGATAATCTAGCAAGTATAAGGCTTGATTAGTTGTCAAGGGCTTTGGACAAAAGAAAAGAATTAACTTTAATGAAATATTTTCTCTGGTGGTGAAAATGTCCTAAATCAGAGTAATCTTGAGACTAGCAACTAGTTTGGATCTTGAGATTAAGTAGATGGATGTAAAGACTGCATTTCTTCATGGTGACTTAGAAGAAGAAATATGCATACGGTAACCTGAAGGTTTTGAAGTCAAAGGAAAAAAGCATCTATAATGCAAGTTAAAGAAAAGTTTGTATGGTTTGAAACAGGCACTGTGACAATTATATAAGAAATTTGACTTATTCATGATGCATTACGAGTATAAGAGAATTACAATAGATTTATATGTCTACATTAAACAATTTCTTAATAAGAAATTCATTATTTTGTTGTTATATGTTGATGACATGTTGATAATTGGTCAAGATACACAAATGATCAACCAACTGAAGAAAGAATTACCAAAAGTCTATGATATGAAAAACTTGGGGCCAGCCAAACAAATTTTGAGAATGGAGATTATTCGAGATAGAAGATCTAGAAGATTATGGTTGTCATAAGAAAAATATGTTGAACGGATACTTGAACAATTTAACATAAAGCCAATATCTTCACCTCTTAGAGCACAATTTAGACTATTCAAGAAGTCAAATCCATTTCCCGAAGAAAAAAAAAAGATGTTGGTCACTCCTTACTCTTCAGCTATTGACAGTTTAATGTACATGATGGTTTGCATGCGGACAAATATTGCTCATATGGTTGGGGTTGTGAGTCGTTTCCTAGCAAATCCTGCAAAAGAACATTGGAAAGCTGTCAAGTGAATATTCAAATATCTGAGGGTACATCCAAACAATGCTTATGCTTTGGAAATGAAAAACCAATCTTGGGAGGATATACAGATGCAGACATAGCAGGTGATGTCGATGGCCGAAAATCTACATCTTGATATATATTTACTTTTGTAGGGGGAGCCATACCACGGTAATCCAAATTGCAAAAAAGTGTCGCTTTAACCACAATAGAAGCTGAGTATATTGCTATTATTGAAGCTTGAAACAAGATTTTGTGGCTTAAGATGTTCCTTCAAGACTTGGGACTGAGCAAGATGGGTACATAGTTATTGTGATAGTCAAAGTGCTATTGATTTAAGCAAAAACTCCACCTACCACTATAGAATTAAGCATATCAACATCAAATATCATTGGATTCATGAAGCTCTTGAGAAGAAGCTTTTCCATGTACAGAAAATTCACACTAATAAAAATGCTGCAGATATACTAACGAAGGTGATTTCTCGACATAAGTTTAAGTTATGTTCTAAGCTTTTTGGAATGAGTTCTCCATGATGAAGACTATAATCTAATTCTTCTCCTCATGGGTTGAAAAGTGGGAAAATTGATTAGTGTTTTCAAACCCACATGGAGCAAGGTAAGATTTTCAAATTTGTTGGCGCATGTGAAAAACTTTAATTCAATGCACATTGTGAATTTTGAAAATAAGGATTTTCGGCATATGCAGATTAAGGTTTTCAACAAGGTAGAAAATCTAATTCAGTGCAGCATTCATAGGCATGATTAACGCCAAAACCACTTTCTCCTTCACTATAAATTGAAAGTTCTTGATGCCTCAAATCACAAGCCAAAAGTGAAAAATAAAGAAATAGAGAGAGTGAGGGAGAGAAGAGAAAATAATATACCAAAATAATTCTGTATTATTTTGAGAGTAGTCGTTAAATTTTACTGTAATTTTGAAAGATTTTGTTATACCCACTTTTTAATATAGTAGAGATTTTCTGTATGAATGGTTTACTGCCACCTTGTGATTTTTCTCTTTAAGAGTTTTTCACGTTAAAACTATTGGTGTTTCCTTATTAATTTTGTTTTTATTATTTTTGCTGTATTTAATTTTTTCCAACAATTATATAGTAGCATTTTTATTATAGATATTATCAAATGCTAATTTATTATAGCATTTTGTAGAGAGTTACAATTAAATGGTAAAAAATAATACTTTTTATTTTGTTACATTTTAATTTAATTAGTAGCATTTTTATTCATTTTATGTATAATATTATCTAACATGACATTATAAAAGTGTTATCAAATAAGTTTTCTTAATGCTACAAAATAGACATAAATTTTAGTGGAAAAAATTTATAAGACCGTCAAAATTAAAAATACCCGAATCAAAATCCTAATAAATATATATCATTCATTTTTCCCAATTTAACAAGCAAAGCAAGCCAAAACAAACATTGAATCTCAAATAGTCTTGCTGAAAGATCGCTGTATGTAGTGTGGCTGATACCCGCCTAACAAAGAAATGGATGAAAGATGCCAAAAAAACACAGTAGAGAATTGCCGCAAAGACTCCAGGTCGAATATAAAAAGCTTTGTTTTTGAACAAATTAGAGTTATTTTCAAGAAAATTTAGGCACGGGATATCAATTGCAGAAAATATTGCTATAATTTCATATTGATTTTTTGAATTTATATAAATTCTAGAACTTTGTTGGATATCAACTTGTAATATAAATTGCAAATCATGTGAAAAAAGGAAGTAAAATGCTTGTGTATTGCTATGGTTGGATGCTAAATTTATATATATTATACTTTTAAAATGCTCACAGTGTGTTTGTTGAAAGTCTTCAACGGATATTAAAAAAACATAACAATAAACAAATAAATATTTCACTTATGGAGAAAATATTTATAAGGTGTTGTAAGTTTTCTTTATTACCTATGTGAAAGCCATCAAAGAGTAAGGATATGTTTGGGATTTACCTGTTGCTATGTTGGTTGGGGGTTCTTGAATTAGAAATCTGAGATTCTAATTCAAATATCCCTTAACATTTTATTTTAGTTTATTTTGAACTTGAAGGAATCTTTTGACAGGTTTCTTAATAGTTCTATTTTCTTTTGCAGACAACTAAACAACTTTGCAGGAAATACAATTCCAGATTCTTATGGAAAAATGTCTAAATTGTTGAAATTATTAATACTAATTCACAACATCACAACATCTTTGTTTCATTGTGTAAGATCCATATGTTAAGGTTTGAGGCTGAAAGTATAATGAGCCAATATTCTCTGGAATCATAATTGAAATAAATAGAAAAGTAGGTCCAAAGTTATTATGATAAAAAGATGGAGGCAAATTAAGCACACTATCTAGTTTTTAATGCTTTAGTCTTTATGTGGGGTAGAATACAAATGGCAATGTTCTTAAAAACATAGATAATGAGTTGCGTAACCCAAATAATGGCAATTACTGCAGTGTTTTGTGATTTTGAACATGGAATTTATTGATGCTGCATATAAGTGACTTTCTCCATAATTGGTCCATTGTCATCTTATTGTAAAAATTCAGCATTAACAGAGTTGTAATTTTTTAACTTGTGTCCTCAACAATCCATAGTCTCAGAAGCTTTTAAGCTTACAGGATGACAGTTAAGAATTACTCTCTTGATTGAATTCATATTACCGAAATGCTTATCTTAAAATTGGTTGTTTCTCTGGTTGGATTTTTCAGGATTCTGAGAAATTGCAGCTTGCAGGGGCCGATTCCTGATCTAAGCAAGACACCATACCTTGGTTATCTGTATGTTTATTGAATGGGTGTTCCTTCTTAAGTCATTTTTTTCATGGTGAAGTACATACTTTCCGAATGCTAAGACGCTAATATGTTGATGATTTTTTTTCTTTCTTTATGCTTGATTTATGTCAGAGACTTAAGCTCAAACCAGCTAAGTGGACCCATACCTCTAAACAAGCTTTCTTTAAATATCACAACTATTTAAGGTTCTCCATTTGCAATCTGCATGTTCCTGCATTTTGCTGGAATATAAGTTTAAATGTTTTATGTACAATATGCTAGTATTCATTTTACCATAATAATATCAATCGGGTATATAAATTAAAAAGAAATAAATAAATGTGATACACAAATATGATTTATTTTATGTGTAAATTGATTTGACTTTATTCCAAATTTATCTCAAATTTATTGGGAAAGATTATTGTTACTTTTGGCATTCATAAAGTCCAATTGTCCATATAAGTCCTCAAAAAAATTATCAATATATATGATACGTAATATCAGTAATTAAATAAGAAAACAACTGATATGAATTCTAAACATAAACAATACTTCATCATAAAACTTTGAGGCCGATCATCCACATCTTAAGCTATATCAGGCCTCCCAGACTTCTTTACAGACCGTCCACCCGGCGTCTCAGCCTTTCATGTCTAGATAATGCAATCCAAGGAATCAACGTCGCTATCACTGTGGATACATACGTTAAACTCGTATACACACTCTGTAAAATTCTCAGTGTGAGGTTTTCTTGCGATGGAAAGGTGGCAGCCAGTGAATTATAATAGGCATATAAGAGTAAACCTGTTGATACAGAGAGTATATAGGAATAAGGGAGCCCAGTTATGAGAATAAGAATTGTGCACACAGATGTATAAAAGGCTGCACTATTAAGAGTAAAGAAGCCGTATAGGTTTGAAGGCCCCAAAATCATCATCTGCCCTGCTTGGTGCGGTTGTTGCCCTTGGCCAGTACTGCTACTGTTATTTGGTTGTGGATTGTAGTCATCTTGCCAATATCCTCCCGGAGGACTAAGTCCAGCTTGATAGGTGGCTGTGGCTATCAGTATAGCAACCACAAGTACTGCACTCAAGAGATCACCTGGAGATATTTTCTGGGTTTGGCCAAAAATTCCCAAGTATTTATTCCGTCTTTCAATTAGTGATAAGTCTCGACGTAAGTAATCTGCAAGTGTGATTGCAGAACCTGAAAGTTCAGAAGCTATTTTAGCTTTAGATCGACGTAGGATTTGACCAACCTCGCGGGTCTGCGAGTCTCCTTGAAGGTGGAAGATGTCCATAGCTGTCAAACCTCTGAAGTTCTTGGCATTTACATTTACACTTGCCTTCTTAATAATCAACTTGATTACCTTCAAAAAGCACATGAAACTGAAACCAATTAAAATTCCCAGAAACGTTCAATATGGAACAGGAATGTATAAACGAAATTAATTTTTACCTCTGATTGATTTGTAGAAGTTGCAATATGCAATGCATTGTTACCATCCTCGTCCTCCCTTTCAAGAATCTCTTCTTTGTTGACCCTCCGAAGCCATCCCAGCAACACTTCAAAAGCACTTACCCTATAATTTTTTAGAGCAATATGCACAGCTGTTTCGCATCGAACTGTCAAATCTTCAATAGAAGATGAGCAAACAGACAGAAATTCAGCTAAAATGTCAACATTCTCTATTTGAGCCGCGAAGTGCAGAGGAGTAACCCTGCCTTTTGCTTTGACTCGTACGAGCTCGCTGTCAATTGCAACGATGGCTCTCACCAGTTGATCGTGCCCATTTTGCAAAGCCAGGTGCATGGGGCTGAGACCAAGATGGTTCAGCTTCCAAGCAAGTGAAGGCTTTAAGGTTGCTATTTCCAAGGCATAATGTATGTTTCCAGCAGTTGCAGCTCTGTGTAATGGAGTGTCAACAATTGGTACTCGATCAATACGCTCCAGAATATATGGATCCATTGCAAGTATTGAATACAATGCCTCTACATCTCCATCTTCAGCAGACTTCTTCAAGCTCTCTTCCATCTGGTGGTTGGGTCAATATTGAATTGCATATAATACCCACTGGTAATAATTAATAGCAAAAAGTGGCAGTGCTTAACTGGTGATTCCTCATTCGCAGTTGCTTGCGTGCTGAGAAAATTACCAAGCTATGAAATATGTCAGCAAAAATTGTTTCAACAATAATTAAACAAACACAAGTCTTGAATTCAGTGGCAACATCATTAAATAAATTAAGGGGACTTGAAAGCTGTTTTGTAAACCTGTAATTATCTGTAATTTCTTGCGCGAAAGTAATATATAATTAATGCTGGATGCAGCTTCCCTCGCATGCCATTTTGCATAGCCAAACCTGTAGGTTTAATATATTATATATATAGGACCAAATTTTCTTATGATCTCATGTTAATTAAATGAACTAGTTAACTTAAGTCGGTATCCAGTAGCATTAAGGACGCTTGTGATAAGATTATTTCAAAAAGCTTTTGTTATTAAACAATATATTTGTTGTGTATATATCTAATATCCATGAACTTACGATCAAATTACTATTTTAATTACCAGTTCATACAAAGCGAATTTGAGATAGAAGTTGACAGGAATTGCAGGTCCAAATCCAAATACATCGCATGATATACAGAACTTTTCTGGGTATAAACATAACGTCTGAACTCTTGATGACCTCTTATTTTAGAGTCATCAGAATTCAGAAGTACGTTTTCTTGATCAATTAAAATTAA
>CM040445.1:912610-983081 GCA_022749755.1 Azadirachta indica
TTGTAAGTTTTCTTTATTACCTATGTGAAAGCCATCAAAGAGTAAGGATATGTTTGGGATTTACCTGTTGCTATGTTGGTTGGGGGTTCTTGAATTAGAAATCTGAGATTCTAATTCAAATATCCCTTAACATTTTATTTTAGTTTATTTTGAACTTGAAGGAATCTTTTGACAGGTTTCTTAATAGTTCTATTTTCTTTTGCAGACAACTAAACAACTTTGCAGGAAATACAATTCCAGATTCTTATGGAAAAATGTCTAAATTGTTGAAATTATTAATACTAATTCACAACATCACAACATCTTTGTTTCATTTGTGTAAGATCCATATGTTAAGGTTTGAGGCTGAAAGTATAATGAGCCAATATTCTCTGGAATCATAATTGAAATAAATAGAAAAGTAGGTCCAAAGTTATTATGATAAAAAGATGGAGGCAAATTAAGCACACTATCTAGTTTTTAATGCTTTAGTCTTTATGTGGGGTAGAATACAAATGGCAATGTTCTTAAAAACATAGATAATGAGTTGCGTAACCCAAATAATGGCAATTACTGCAGTGTTTTGTGATTTTGAACATGGAATTTATTGATGCTGCATATAAGTGACTTTCTCCATAATTGGTCCATTGTCATCTTATTGTAAAAATTCAGCATTAACAGAGTTGTAATTTTTTAACTTGTGTCCTCAACAATCCATAGTCTCAGAAGCTTTTAAGCTTACAGGATGACAGTTAAGAATTACTCTCTTGATTGAATTCATATTACCGAAATGCTTATCTTAAAATTGGTTGTTTCTCTGGTTGGATTTTTCAGGATTCTGAGAAATTGCAGCTTGCAGGGGCCGATTCCTGATCTAAGCAAGACACCATACCTTGGTTATCTGTATGTTTATTGAATGGGTGTTCCTTCTTAAGTCATTTTTTTCATGGTGAAGTACATACTTTCCGAATGCTAAGACGCTAATATGTTGATGATTTTTTTTCTTTCTTTATGCTTGATTTATGTCAGAGACTTAAGCTCAAACCAGCTAAGTGGACCCATACCTCTAAACAAGCTTTCTTTAAATATCACAACTATTTAAGGTTCTCCATTTGCAATCTGCATGTTCCTGCATTTTGCTGGAATATAAGTTTAAATGTTTTATGTACAATATGCTAGTATTCATTTTACCATAATAATATCAATCGGGTATATAAATTAAAAAGAAATAAATAAATGTGATACACAAATATGATTTATTTTATGTGTAAATTGATTTGACTTTATTCCAAATTTATCTCAAATTTATTGGGAAAGATTATTGTTACTTTTGGCATTCATAAAGTCCAATTGTCCATATAAGTCCTCAAAAAAATTATCAATATATATGATACGTAATATCAGTAATTAAATAAGAAAACAACTGATATGAATTCTAAACATAAACAATACTTCATCATAAAACTTTGAGGCCGATCATCCACATCTTAAGCTATATCAGGCCTCCCAGACTTCTTTACAGACCGTCCACCCGGCGTCTCAGCCTTTCATGTCTAGATAATGCAATCCAAGGAATCAACGTCGCTATCACTGTGGATACATACGTTAAACTCGTATACACACTCTGTAAAATTCTCTCAGTGTGAGGTTTTCTTGCGATGGAAAGGTGGCAGCCAGTGAATTATAATAGGCATATAAGAGTAAACCTGTTGATACAGAGAGTATATAGGAATAAGGGAGCCCAGTTATGAGAATAAGAATTGTGCACACAGATGTATAAAAGGCTGCACTATTAAGAGTAAAGAAGCCGTATAGGTTTGAAGGCCCCAAAATCATCTGCCCTGCTTGGTGCGGTTGTTGCCCTTGGCCAGTACTGCTACTGTTATTTGGTTGTGGATTGTAGTCATCTTGCCAATATCCTCCCGGAGGACTAAGTCCAGCTTGATAGGTGGCTGTGGCTATCAGTATAGCAACCACAAGTACTGCACTCAAGAGATCACCTGGAGATATTTTCTGGGTTTGGCCAAAAATTCCCAAGTATTTATTCCGTCTTTCAATTAGTGATAAGTCTCGACGTAAGTAATCTGCAAGTGTGATTGCAGAACCTGAAAGTTCAGAAGCTATTTTAGCTTTAGATCGACGTAGGATTTGACCAACCTCGCGGGTCTGCGAGTCTCCTTGAAGGTGGAAGATGTCCATAGCTGTCAAACCTCTGAAGTTCTTGGCATTTACATTTACACTTGCCTTCTTAATAATCAACTTGATTACCTTCAAAAAGCACATGAAACTGAAACCAATTAAAATTCCCAGAAACGTTCAATATGGAACAGGAATGTATAAACGAAATTAATTTTTACCTCTGATTGATTTGTAGAAGTTGCAATATGCAATGCATTGTTACCATCCTCGTCCTCCCTTTCAAGAATCTCTTCTTTGTTGACCCTCCGAAGCCATCCCAGCAACACTTCAAAAGCACTTACCCTATAATTTTTTAGAGCAATATGCACACAGCTGTTTCGCATCGAACTGTCAAATCTTCAATAGAAGATGAGCAAACAGACAGAAATTCAGCTAAAATGTCAACATTCTCTATTTGAGCCGCGAAGTGCAGAGGAGTAACCCTGCCTTTTGCTTTGACTCGTACGAGCTCGCTGTCAATTGCAACGATGGCTCTCACCAGTTGATCGTGCCCATTTTGCAAAGCCAGGTGCATGGGGCTGAGACCAAGATGGTTCAGCTTCCAAGCAAGTGAAGGCTTTAAGGTTGCTATTTCCAAGGCATAATGTATGTTTCCAGCAGTTGCAGCTCTGTGTAATGGAGTGTCAACAATTGGTACTCGATCAATACGCTCCAGAATATATGGATCCATTGCAAGTATTGAATACAATGCCTCTACATCTCCATCTTCAGCAGACTTCTTCAAGCTCTCTTCCATCTGGTGGTTGGGTCAATATTGAATTGCATATAATACCCACTGGTAATAATTAATAGCAAAAAGTGGCAGTGCTTAACTGGTGATTCCTCATTCGCAGTTGCTTGCGTGCTGAGAAAATTACCAAGCTATGAAATATGTCAGCAAAAATTGTTTCAACAATAATTAAACAAACACAAGTCTTGAATTCAGTGGCAACATCATTAAATAAATTAAGGGGACTTGAAAGCTGTTTTGTAAACCTGTAATTATCTGTAATTTCTTGCGCGAAAGTAATATATAATTAATGCTGGATGCAGCTTCCCTCGCATGCCATTTTGCATAGCCAAACCTGTAGGTTTAATATATTATATATATAGGACCAAATTTTCTTATGATCTCATGTTAATTAAATGAACTAGTTAACTTAAGTCGGTATCCAGTAGCATTAAGGACGCTTGTGATAAGATTATTTCAAAAAGCTTTTGTTATTAAACAATATATTTGTTGTGTATATATCTAATATCCATGAACTTACGATCAAATTACTATTTTAATTACCAGTTCATACAAAGCGAATTTGAGATAGAAGTTGACAGGAATTGCAGGTCCAAATCCAAATACATCGCATGATATACAGAACTTTTCTGGGTATAAACATAACGTCTGAACTCTTGATGACCTCTTATTTTAGAGTCATCAGAATTCAGAAGTACGTTTTCTTGATCAATTAAAATTAAAGATTGTCACATCAACATCTTATGACTAGCTGTCTAGTGAAAAATTAAAATAGCACAAATGTCACCTGCTTTAGTTTACTAATTTGTATTGATCAGAGTCATCTCCCAAGTAAATAGTTCAAAATACTTCTATAAAAGTCAATCTAAACCTGCACTCCGTCCATTTTAAACAATTTTTAAGCTACATGAACCTCCAGTTTTGTATCATTGTAATCCCCATTCATACTATACAAACCAAAAACTCCTTTAAAAAGGAAAGAAAAAAAAAAAAAACCAAAACTTCGGTTGTCCACTATTAATCAAATAAAAGGAAAAAAAAAATTTCCTTTCTATTAATTTTCCAATGGTATATTAATTACCGTTTTTATATGTGTGTGCGCTCAGAAAAATACGTTCTCGGATTTAGAATAATGAAGTCGGTTATATGCCAATTCTCAGAACGTGAAGTGGGTTGCATCTGGGGGCAACTCTGTTCGTGAGCTACTCTCTCCAATTTGAGGGGAAGGATGGGCAATGGAGTTTGAACCGCACGAACACCAGCCTTAAATGGGGTATGGGTATTAGAGAATTACAGTGGATGCATTTAATATAAGTTAACTGGGTTTTATGGGTGGGTTGGATTGTGTGAAAAACACTGTATCCAGTTTGTCAGAATAATATGTGTGCTTATAGAGTGTCATCCAATGGGCTTCCTGCTTACACTTAGAACGAGATGTTACGGCCTTTAGTATCATTTACAATGATATGACAAGTTGGGCATCTTACTATATACCCGAACTTCCTATTCTGACCTCACACCATACATCAAACACACGCTTTGAAACAATGCAGCACTTGCCTTATCGCACTCGACTCCCTTTCAAACACAAGAAGCCCACCCACACATGATTCTGATAAAAACAACATCCATTGCAACTAAATACACCCACGTTTTGTTCTGACCGCACGCAATTCATCGGTTTTCTTTTTCTAAGGCCACTTTATTTTTTTCTGAATACATTCCTTATTGTGACAGCACTCCTTACGCACCAGACTTGAATTGTTTCCAAGCACACCCTGTATTTTCTAATTGCACGTAATTAAACTTCACTTGGTTGTTGTAATCATCCACTTGTCACTTAGACCGGCCTCTGTGCACACCCGTACTTTTGTTGAGTAGACCAAAATATTTTCCTGCCAATGCACTGTCAAACATGTAAACTTACCCTCTTCTTTTCTCTAATCACACCCATCAAAATACTTCTATTTGTACAGATAGCTACTATGTTTCTGAGCACACCGTATTACGTAAACCTGCGTGATATTTCTAATGACGTTTTCATCATCCCCTTTTTTTTTTTAAACCTTCGCCTGTGTTGATAAACTTAGATTGAGTTAGGCCCATATTATTTTGAATGGGCTCACATCCAGTCCAAGTATTTTGACTGGGCCCGTGTAACCCCAAGTCTCAATGTCTCATGAGTCCGATCCAAATCCTTTCATCGCTTCCACGTTTACTCTCCTCACTGTCTTCAATCTCTGGCTATCTAACAGCAACACCGTCAAATGGAAGTCGCCACCGCATCAGCATCGAGCTTCGCGCTCCGCACCCGCATGTTAGCAACACCACGAAGGACCTCTCCACGAACCACTAACTCTAATCGCAACCTAACCCTAACTTCTTCTGTTTCTTCTTCTTCAGCTCTCAGAGCCTCCCTCTCCACCAATTTTCTTTCTCCACTCGCAAACGGCAGCGTCTCCTCTGACTTTTCCGGACTCAAGCTTCGACCAGACTGCCTCAATCCGGCTTTATTTGCCAGCTCCAAGCCTAAGAGACCACTCATTACGATGGTACTTTTGTTTTTCTACGTTCATTGGATATTAAACTAATTGTTGGCATTGTCTCTAAGCTTATCAAGGTTCTATCTATTTAATTAGGTTCAGTTTAGTTGTACTTCCACACTCTTGTTTTTATGCTTTCGTGTATTGATAATTCTCTAAAATGAAACTAGGAATTAGGAGCGGAATGTTTATTACAAAACTTATTATGGTATAGAATGAGATAATGCATCATTTCTTCCTGCTTCTTTATTCAAAATGAAAAGATTAATAAATTAATCACTGCCTCACGCAAGCATTCGGTTTGGTTTAGGGAAGAAGCAAATTTCAGGGTACATCATTTGGTGGCGCAAACTAAGAATGTGCTTTCGGTTGTTGTAGGGAAGAACTGCAAATTTCAGGGTACATCGATCAGTGGCACAGACTAAGAATGTTTATCTAAGAATTTCCTTTAAGAGTAGGTTGGCCATTCATTATTATGAGAAAAGGTTTATGGATCTCTCTTCAACAACGTTTGGCTTATGAAAATTTGAAATTTGAGGTTTACCTATTGAAAGAGGAACTGTGATTTCAATATGCTTTGGCTGTGAAATTGGTGAATTAAGGTTGATGATTGAACATTACCTATTCTTCAACCTAGGATCTTTTCAGAATCTAGTTTTGATCCATTATCCACTACTTTTTCGCAAAAGGAATGAATGGTAGTATTTTTGAAGCTAGGAATTTCAAATTGTCAAGTTTCTTTGACTTTGTCTTTGGTCTCTGTAATCCAATTGGATGTATTGAAGATCACACACACTTGCTTTGGTGAATGGTTCACTCAGTGCCATTATTGGTGCTTGCTCTCATTAGAATATCTTGATACTATTTAGAGTTTAATTTGCCATTCCTTGAGATTACATTGTCAATACCAAGGTTGCCTTCTTACTACAGAAACACGCTACAGGCTGCCACTACACCTAATGATCTCGATTCTCCCACTTCCCCTTATGGGAGGAAAGGAAAGAGAAAATAACTTTGTGCTAAACAACCATACTAGTGACAGCAACTAAGACTATTAATGCCGGAAAAAAAAGTGTGGTGAGATTACTTCTAGTGTTGATTGTTTGGACTTCACTTTTATGTGATAGGAGAATATGCAAGCATACATCTCCTTGTCTTGACATAAACTAGCTGAATCTGATTTCCTAGTGGGTGGTATCTAGTTGATTTGTTGAGAATTTATTCTTCTTTGCATCATTCAGCCATATATGCAGTCCACTTATCCGAATTCCCAGTGGGTGGTATTTGGCTGATTTGTTGAGCATTTATTTTTCTTTGCATCGTTCACCCATAGCTATGGTCCACTTATGTATTTTACTTGACATGCTTCTATGGACAGGTTATTCCTTTTACAAGTGGAAGTGCTTGGGAGCAACCTCCACCAGACTTAGCTTCTTACTTGTACAAGAATCGAATAGTTTACTTGGGCATGTCACTTGTTCCTTCTGTCACAGAGCTCATTCTTGCAGAATTTCTATACCTTCAGTATGAAGATGCTGATAAGCCTATTTACTTATACATTAACTCTACTGGAACAACCAAGGTTAGAAGATTATCTGCCATACCCAGTTTTCTTACAGATTGCATGTAGTAATGCCTATGAATGTATATCGTGGATCTATGAGTAGTACATGATAATGAATGTTTTGCAAAAAAGAGTATGATAATAAATAGTGAGTTTCACTAGGTTTACTGTTGTTCTCTTGGTTATGTTATGTCCACACTGGTTCATATATGGGTGCACCAGGTTCGGCTATCATGCATTTACACTCATAATTATGGTTTCAACCTTTTCAGTGTTTTTCTTGATTTTTAAACTAGTCTTTTTGCCTTGTCCCCACTCTCCAAAATGCAAGTTCAATAGTTTTGTTGATTGCAATCTTTTCAGTATTTGTCTTCATATTTAAACTAGTCTTTTTGCCTTGTCCCCACTCTCCAAAATGCAAATTCAGCAGTTACAAAACTATTGTCTCCTTTACTTCTTTTTTCCTTTAGTAATCAAGAAAAGTAAATAATAGGATGCCAAAGTTATGGTGCCTTGGCTATGACCGTTAATTCATGCTAATAACCAAGTTTTTCTTTTTTTTTTTTTCTTTTTTTCAGGGGGGTGAGAAGTTGGGCTATGAGACAGAGGCTTTTGCGATATACGATGTTATGGGGTGATCATATTTATGCCTTTGTTCCCAAACCATCTTTCCCTGTTGAAATGTATTGAGTAGTTTGTTATTTGCACTAAGTTGGAATGGTTTTGATACTTATTTTCAAGTTTCTTTGGCAACATTTACTCCTAGTTTGAACATCAAACTTGTCTTAATTGCTTTTGGATAGTTTATGTCTTTGCATTGAGTATCACGCTGGGGCTTTTAGTAACTTGCCATTATCTTTGGGTAAGTAAACTGTTACTTTGCCATATAACTCCGGCCATAAATCCAAGTTGAAGCCTCCTTATAGGCATGAACCAGATTGACAAAATAAAGTAATAGAAGTATGCATTAATTTAACAAAAACTATGTATACTTTTTTGCCATTTCTTAGTTGGATGCATTGCCAAAATCTTGTTTATCAGGTTTCCAGAAAAAGGACTATGTTAATGTTAGAAGATGCTTCCAAACAAATCAAAGAAGAAATTATGAAAAAAAAAAAAAAATGAGTTGACCCTACAACCATGGGAAGAAAAATTTTGGCCTAAATTTATCGTGGTCAGAAGTAGTAACCTCCAACCTCAGTTTGTTACTGTGCTCAGTGTCCGTCTTAGGTATGATAATGTTCACAGATTGCAATCTGACTGGTCAAGTTTGTTTCTAGTTTTTGAGTCTAGTTTCTTTTGGTATTTTATTTTATTTTACTATTTATCGCATAAGATAAATCTGTTTGCTGATCAATACCCTGGGTTCTCATGCTTTCTTTTTGGCTTTGTGATTTAGCATAAGCTTGGTGGAAGAGTTTATGAATGTAAAACATGTCCTAATCTTCTGTATCCATACTCCTAATTCTGAGGATTTTCTAAACTGTATGTTTTACCTTAACTATTATCTTCCACTGCAGTTATGTCAAGCCCCCCATATTTACTCTCTGTGTTGGTAATGCTTGGGGTGAAGCGGCACTACTCTTGGCTGCCGGTGCCAAGGGAAATCGTTCAGCTTTACCCTCATCAACAATTATGATAAAGCAGGTTCTTTCTTGACCAGTGATCTGTAATTCCCTAGCTATTAATTATCCTATAAGATATTGCTTACTTATCTTGCAAGCTGGATATACTGGTATTTATTTGCTAAAGAACCCCATAATGGTCTGATTCTTTCTCTACCTATCTGCAGCCAATTGGAAGATTTCAAGGTCAAGCAACAGATGTCGACCTTGCCAGAAAAGAAATAAAGAATGTAAAAGCGGAGCTGGTAAGATAGAATAAGTTACGTGACACATTTCCTCCATATTATTCTAGATTCTGAGCTAAATTTCTATTAGGCAGGATTATACCATGATCTATTTTAGCAGTTGTAAGGGAGACCAGAAGTTTATTTATGATATAGCATTTTCTCTATTTATCTGAGTCTGTAAAAGCTTGTAAATCCAATTTTTTTTTCTTTGAAAGGGCTGTAAATCCAAGTAAACATGCATATGTTTGGGAAGTTGGGATGGTTGACTCCATAGCTTGTCAATTAGGAAGAGTGCTTAACAATTAATTATTGAAGAGCATAGGCCCTACTCAAAATCCATTATTACTGTTAGAAATTTTGCTGGAGCTTATATGATGTATTCATTATAGCTTTAGAACTGGCCATAAATTCCTGTATGCTTTCATGTAATTTCATAACTTCCTAAATAACTACGGATCTTTTAGTTATTCTGCAAAACACAAAAAACGTGCTTCAAATTTATCTATTATAACCTTGTGTATATGTGGCCACCTGAGGTAGAGAGATTGAGCTACTGCGTGTATCAACTTTCATGAATGGTTAAACTGCTCTTTGTAGGTTTCTTAAAGTAGTCAGTTGACTACTTTATCTTTCTTACTCTTCAAGAAAATGACAATGAATGACTTTGTTTTTGTTTTTTTCGAGGAGTATAAAGAAGAACTCTGGTTACTGCCAAGTTTACATTTGAAATTCCGCTGCATTCTGGTTAAACAGCTTTGAGATGATTGAAATTGATTGAGAAACTTCATTTGACCCTATTACTTTTTAGTTTATATATTCTTTTCTTAGATGAAAAGTTGGCAGACATTAGCAACTTTCAATTTGGATGTGCTTGGAACATTAGCTAATATGACAACTAACATAAATATTTCAATTTATCATCAAGGTTAAACTCTATGCAAAGCACATTGGAAAAACACCTGAGCAGATTGAAGCTGACATAAGGCGTCCAAAATACTTTAGTCCCAGTGAAGCAGTTGAATATGGCATCATAGACAAGGTTTCTTAAGTCAAAATCGGATATTTTATTTAATCTTCCTGTTATGCTTTTCTGAATACATTTACCTTTTAACTTTCTGCAGGTATTGTACAATGAAAGAAGCTCCGAAGACCATGGAGTTGTGTCTGACCTGAAAAAGGCACAACTTATTTGACTGTGGGGAAAGTCAATTTTCTATTCCTTGGAGTATTCTGGTAAGGCAGAATTGCAAGTCATTATCAGACCGTGAATCGTACTTTTGTGCATGATAAATACATTGTTATTTACTCATATTCAACTGTAAATGCCCTCTTGCATACAAGCAAGTCTAGCAAAATGCCAAGCCTTCTTCCTCAACTTTATTACGACCCTTGTGATTACTCTGTTTCTATTCTCTATAAGATAACCTTGATGACGCTTATATTGTAGTCGGTTGTCAACTGAGGCCACAAGATCTCATTAATCTTACCTATCTTTAGTTGTAATTTTTTTGGAAAGGATTGATACTTGGACAAGATTAGCATTTAGAGAGAAAGTGCTCTGGTTTTACAGGTTTGTTACCATAAGCATTTCTGTGAGGATGGTATTATATTGCCATCTGGAGAGTGAATCATTAATCAACCAACAAGCCTCCCCATAACGAAACGATTAAAGCCATAACTCTTCCTCAGTTTATAAATGCTGTGATTGGTAACTGAATACATCAGATGCTCGCATGGGAAAAGAACCAACACCATTAGACATCTATCTTTTACTCAACGTTATTGCACTGTTCAATTTTGTTTGTCCTGTCAAATTTGTACCCACAATTGCCAAAGTTCCACTCCTAGCTGCTGGATTACTCTATTTGTGTGATCTGGAACTAAAAGCAATTGCTTGTTCTTGTCACGTTGACACCACTGCCCTTATTGGTCTTTGTTCCTAACCAAAATATTTAGCAGAGAGACATCTGGAAAAGTATAATCCCCTATAACTTTAATTGATTTTGACTTTGCGGTTCAATTGCTTTACAGCTTGCATTTCATTTTGATTTTTCTGTTAAGATTTTTGGAGTTGAGATTGAGAGTGATGGAAGAACTATTGTTGGTTGGTGTGTTTTGTTGCTTTTGATAGTTTTAATTTCATCCCCGGCCGCGTTAATTTGTCCCTCTCATCATTCAAAATTTATTGCAAAGTGTAGGAAGGGGATGCGAGCAGGTAAGTAGTTTAGAGACATCAACCATACACATAATTTGGTCCCAAGTCTCTACAGTATCCCTTCCATTATTTACTCAAGTGGTCAGGCCCCATTGATGGGTTGGAAGTGATGTCATTATTCAAGTCCATTATAGCGATAGTCACTATCTCTCTCTGATATATTAAATAAACCAATTAGTTGTTGCATGGTTAGAGACTTAGTATTTCTCAACAGTTTGTTCAAATAACTTCTTAACATTTGTATATAACTCCATTGCTTCAATAATTTGTATTTTACTGGAACAATGTAGATTGAATTGACAGTGCTTCAAGAAGCTGAAAAGCGGTAGTTTGATTGAGGTCACAAAATGCGATGTCAACGCATACGTGGAGGAGCGGGAATAGAAGTCGGAATGACGAGAAGGTTTTGGTCATAGATATATTGTTCATGGAGTGTGTGGATATACGTTTGTAATATACATCGATCACATCATATATGCATGGTATGTACATGCCTGTCAAAGCATGTAATAACATCTATGATTTTTTCACATCAGTTCTCTGAGCGCCAATTAATTGAGAGACGTAGAATGTTATAGGGTAAGTGCCATCTTGGTGCTTGCATGCTTGTTTAAGTTTTTCTTTTTGTTCTATTTGTATTTAGTATTATGCTTCAAATCGTCAGATTAAAACACAAGGACCCATACATTGAGAAATTCTTATTATAATATCCATAGTTGTATTAACCCATAAGCCAGTACAATGTTTAAAAGCTGATGTCAAATGTAAAAAGATATCAGAAAACGTCCTGCGCTTCTAAATCATTCGGGTGAGTGAATTTCAAAAGAGAGCGCGTGAAACATCTTTTTCATATTTCTATTTCCTGTTCCTGACGAAAAAAACGAATGTTGTAATTTGGATCTCATAAAACTTCTGAGTATCCTCAAATGGATGCTAGACTTGAATGAAAAGCATGCTTGATGCCAAGAGAATATTAGAGAAAAATTATGACAAAAAAAAATGTGTGCCAGCATATTTGGATGAGTTAAGATTTTTTTTTTAAAAATATTATATTAAAAATTTATTATAAATCAAAAATTTTGATTAGATTTAATTTGGCGTCGTCGAGAAATTTATATGTAATATGCGTAAAAATTGCTTTCATCATTTTTCTTTAGAAAAAAAAATATCTTCACTTTCTATTTGAGAAAAATTGAACCCCCTTACTTTTTGGTGGATAAGGATATTAGTCCAACTAAAGGATGATTCGTGATTTAAGATATCATCTCATTGGTATTATAAAATGTGCTAAAACAGAGGGCACTTAACTTTGCGAGCCAAAAAAAAGAATAATGAGTCAACAAGGGTGATTTAAATATTTTAGAGTATGTTTTAATAGTGTTATGTCAGCAGACACTACTCACTATTTAACTCTTCAGTGTTTCTGTAAATAGCATTTGGCGGCTACTGTGTAAAAGAAAGGGCCGCCAGATGGAGGACAAGGAGTAAGACTCACCTACCCCATTTTCCAATTAAAAATTAATTTTAAATCTCGCACTCCGCTTCACCCCCTATTTCATGCACAAACTACACATGGTATCCTCTTCATCATACATACGTAGACACCATTAATACGTTACCCAACGTGTCAAAAACCACAAGTCCAATATCAATATGAAAAAAGCATGTTGCGTTTGCATTAACTAGGAGTACAATTAACTGTTAGCTTTTTAATTATGAGTGCTTTCGTCCCTAATTTTGCTTATTATCTGAACTTGGACCACGAAGACGACATATATGTGGTTTACCTATTTTGACAACCTTCCTCTCCTCTCCTCAGTGCGCTACAACCAAACGGATATTATGATTTCTGGTGCCACTGGGTTAATCATCCCTATTCCAGTTTATCTGTTGACTCAAGAAAACCAATAAACAAAAAACTCAGTACATATGTCTCTACTAATTACTATATGGAAATCGATTGAAATTGGTGGGATTTCCCTATTAGCCTTAGGTTTTTGACTCAACAACCAATTTCCACGTAATTACCATTGGTTTTAGTTCTACGGATTGAGCATAGGGATAGACAAATTTTGTTTCACTTTTCTCTCAGACAAGATCTCTAATGATTTTAATCAATTTCAAGATATATATACACACATACATATATATATATATATATATATATAGACTTGATTTCTGATTATGAAAATATGTAAACAAATAAGAGAACAGCTTCTAATTAAAGAATGAAGCTATTCTGTAACAGTTTTGACCACCCATAGTAATACGTACGATTAATTGCTAAAGAAAGTGTATGCATATGAAAGACTCTTATTATAGAATTGCAAGTAACCAACTTTTGGCACTTTTATAAAAATCTGAAGGTACTATGGAATGTGAAAAGGGAGACAAATGTTAGGCAAAAACCTTTTGATTAATGTACCTGTTGCTAATTAATTAACACATTTCATATAATGGTCTAGAGGGGTCAATAATGGGGTCTACTTCTACACATCATCTATCTAGTCTAATCCAAGCCCCTCTAGCTCAATTTGAACTCTCTAGTGTAGTCTCAATAGGAAGAAGAAAGGTAGCAATTTCCTTGGCTGCTGGCCTCCCCTCAAGGCCTGGCCTTCAGTATAAATATGGGATTCAGATTTCTCCGCATTCATCCAATCTCAAAACTCCCTACTTTCTTTCCTCTCCTTGACAAAATCCCTTTCTTCCTTTTTCACATTAGTGAAAGTTTGAAATTTAGAAATGGGGTTTGTTCTTAAATATTATTTCTATCTTCTTTCAGTGATAGTGCTCTTGCCTGCATTGTGTTACTCTCAAGATACATTCACATGCTCCAGAGCTACTTACTATGGTAGCCCTGATTGCTTGGGGACACCAAGTATGTTAAATCCTATCTCTATATATAACCCATGCGCAAGTCCATTAATTTCATCATGCTTCACATACTTTTATTATAATTATTATTATTCTGAGTCCTTTCTAAGGAGTTCATGATATTTTAGATGCACTAATAAATGATCATTTTGATTTTTTTAGCTGGTGCTTGTGGATTTGGAGAATATGGAAGAACTGTAAATGATGCTAACGTTGCTGGGGTGTCGAGGCTGTGGAAAAATGGAACTGGTTGTGGAGCTTGCTATCAGGTTAACTTCCACCCACTCAATCATTTCATTTTAGAAAGTTACAAGAAGTAAACAAATTGCAAAGGATATTCTCTTTCACCGATGCAATCACTTTCAGTCAGATTTGAGTCTTTTTTAAGACTCATCATCAAGAGACTCAAGAGTCTTCCATAATATTTTTTAGTTATTATGACATTACACTAATAATTAACACAAGTACAGAAACTACTTTAATTATTTATTTATAGTACTGTTTGTAAAAAGCTGAACCATATACCATTCATCTACCTAATTAATTAGCTTAATGCTTCCCATATTATACTGCTTAATTAAAGAATTGGAGTTCAAGATCAATAATTAAGTTAGCACCATTAATAAACTAGTAATTCTTTTGCTTTTGTTTCAATAATGTCATTAATTGGTGGTTAATTAATTATTAATAACAGGTTAGGTGCAAGGTACCACAACTTTGCACTGATGATGGAGTGAACGTAGTGGTGACTGACTATGGCGAAGGAGACAACACAGACTTCATCCTCAGCCCACGCGCATACTCAAGAATGGCAAAACCCTATACTTCTGAACAGTTATTCTCTTACGGTGTCGTCGACGTAGAATTCCGGAGAATCCCTTGCCGATACTACGGCTACAACCTCATGTTTAAGGTGCATGAACATAGCAGGTTCCCAGATTACCTAGCTATAGTAATTCTGTACCAAGCTGGTCAGAATGACGTCCTAGCAGTGGAAATATGGCAGGTAAGGATCAAGCTCTTCCAAAGATTTTTGATTTTTTATTAATTCAGAATACATACAAACTCATGAGAACAAATCGTAACGTATATGTATTTTGTATATGTGATTGCAGGAGTATTGCAAGGATTGGGTACCAATGAGAAGGGCTTATGGAGCAGTTTTTGACATAGCAAATCCTCCAAGAGAATCAATCAACTTGAGGTTTCAAGTGAGAGGAAGCATGGGGGAGACATGGATTGTGGCAAACAACGCAATCCCAAGTGATTGGAAGGCTGGAGTTGCTTATGACTCACAAATTCAGCTTAATTAATTTATAAAAAAAAAAAAAAAACAAAAGTGCTTTTAATTAGATCCCAATGAGTTCCATATATTTATATCTATATGTATGATAAGAATACGAACAACTTGTGGATTGTTTCCTGGTTATTTAGATTGTATTTGTAGGCCAACAAGTGCTACGTCCTTGCCCTCCTATTAGTTGTTGTTTTACATAATGTCATTTGATAATGTACTAGTTGCTGAATAATAATAAATTGGGATTGTGTGCTTCTCTGCTTATATAATTGCTCTCAAGATCACGACAATATATATGTATATGAATAAGATTCCACTTTCTTAGATGTTTTATTTCTCCCGTACTCATTTGTAAAAATATCATTGTGTCTTGTGTTGCTTTATTATTTTTATCGTATCATTTTTATCTTCTTTCATGTTAATATTTATCGATCGCACTAATTGTATTATCACCGAAGTGTCTAATTTGATAAGTTATAAAGACTAAATAGCAGCAGCCACTCTTTAGAATATAAAAAGCGAATAGACTCGCTTCTTGCCCTTCGTACTCTCGCGGGACAATTAACATAGTTGTATTTAGGAGGGATCGGCTAGGCCCCAAACACGTATTATTTTATTAACTAAATAATAAGTTATTGATACTTTACTTTACCAAACATCCTAATAATATTATATATGCATAAAAATTTTGACAATTATTTGGTCTCAAAAGAGAATTTCTAGATTAGTATATCTTCAAAGTTTTGTGTTTATTATCTTAATAATACAGAATGGATTTGTTTTCCTTAATAAAATAAGAATTTGTTACCTTATATTTAGGTTGATTTACCATCTTTTAAAACTTCAAAATCTATTTTATATTTTTATAAATTATGTTATTAGATATATTTTAAACCAAAAAAAAAATAAAGAGAACCGTTATGTATTATTAAATTAATTTGTCTTGCTTCCACGCTTCACGTTTCTAAAACACTAGAAGGAGCATTTTCATTCATATACGAAACTTGCTAAAACAACACTTCAAACTAAAATAAAATGAATTAATGTTTAAGTTTCTGGCAACTTCATGGTGAAAGAAAACCTGCGGATATTATTGATTCAATATGAGTCTAGATTTATATAAATTTTGTACTTTTAAAATCGCATGGCACAATTCAATTTTTTTTTTATTTTTATTTCTTTTATGTTCATCATATATTTTTTATTCAATTGTCTTTGTAATAAAGATCCATGAACACAGCAGCTAATAATTTTATTCAATTTCTAACAAAAGTCTTCTCGAATAAACAGTAGAGATGAACTAATAATAGTCATTGAATTGATTACAATTCATTGTCTTTTGTGTACATATTGTAATTGTCAGCTGACATCATCAAATTTATTTTATTAAAAGACAATAAATTGGTAACCAATGAATTAATTCCATAGCTCTCATTAATTAAATTGTGAAGTGTGAAAGCTCCACGAACACAACAGTTCGCGGCAGCGCTAAACCAAAGCAATTTATCCAAAATGAAAACCTAACGGTTGATTTCGGATATACTTTTCCATTCAATTCAACAACAGGAAGCGAAAATAATCTGACATAATAAGTATTTGTTAAAAATTTCATTTCTCTGTTGTTTAAAACCACATCACAACATGTAATAAAAAGACAAAAAAATGATGCATAACGACTATACAAAACCCCTTACTTGGCAAGTGTTGCAGTCATCCGTAAAGGCTAGCTAGGAAGGGAATTAAAACCACGAAGCTGTCACTAAATAATCCTTTAAACCCAACCCAGAAACTGAGATCAACTTTGACGCATCACAATCAACGTCTTAAAGCAAAGCAACCACCTTAACAGAATTTAATATTTGGCCCCCTGAAGCAATTTCCCTTTTTTGGTTAAGACTTTAGATGCAATGTGTTGCATAAAAAAAAATTACAAAACAAGTAACCCCGGAAACGGCGGTTGAGCAAAGAAAACTAAAACGCTAGAAGACAACAATACATCAACAAAGACTCGTAGCACGCCACCAACAATTCTCCTAAACTAGAGCAGTAGCAGGAGGAAGTCCCATCAGTTGCCCAGACAAAGGCAGAACCAAGTGTGTATCATTAGTTTGAGCGTCCATGAGAGTCATGGCATCATATATACATGAGTTCGTTAGACATCACAGTGGAAAAAGTCATATTATAACAAACAATGCTACAAAGCATCTTGTCAAACTCTTAATAAACAAAGACAACATAATGGAATTCAACAAATGTTTATACACACAGACAGACATACAGCCATATACATCCTCATCCTTGCATGTAAGAGTTAACAAGAAAGTTAAAATGAGAAAGCCAGAAGTAACCTTTTTTGGCATATCAATGCCTCTTCTGTTAGCCTGCCTCAGCACAACCGACCAGTGCATTCTGATGAACCGCAATAGCAAATCTTCTTAATATTGCCATAGGAATCACGAACTTGATCTATCACATAATTGTAGTGATAAGGGATCAGCTCTTGCAAGTGAGGAATGTTCTCAGCAGCAAAGAGCATGCATTTTCTTCTCCTCGTTATCATAAAAGACATTTTGGGCATAAAGATTAGGAGAACAACTATGGTTAACGAATCTCCCCACATTGCCATACTGTACTGCATCAATGGTAAATCCACCGTCCTGCACAACTCAACAAGAACCCGAAGGTGCATCTGGCATGAGAGTCGAAAGTCCATCCCAAAAAGAAGTATCATTGTAATTACTACCGATATCAGACAGATACTAATCGTTACTGGTTCTTTTTTCTGCTTCCTTCTCTGCAAGGAGCTCACCCTGTTACTCACAGATAAAACTTCCCCAAAGGAATTGAATTTAGGGATCTCACTCCTCAACCCCGTGTTTCAGTTTTAATATTTTCAAGCTGAAATAGGAGGAACGAGGATACTTGCAAGCGGGACCATACTCATAGACAAGGGGCTTCGCCTCAACAATAGCCCCATTGTTGTTGTATGGAATCTCCCCTCCATTTTTAGACACACAGGAACATTTCCCTGATTTTGAACATCCATTACTGCAATCACAACTCTTTGGAGGAACAATACGACACCAATCAGGATATACTGTATTAGTTATATATGTGAATGGTGGGGGCTTCTCATCAGCTATAGTGTTCACAGCACAAAGAGGAATCAACTCCTTTCCTTGCGTGGTATCATCTACACACAGACCCTTGCGTACTTTATGCTTTTTGCACTTCACCACTTTCCAAGCAAACTCTGGCTCACCCGTAATTCGGACCAACCTAAACTTGAAAACAAGCCTACCATGCGGCCCCACATCTTGCCAGCATCTCTCCACCAAATATAGCTCATCATAAACATATGTCCTAGATGAATCAGAGGACTTTGTCTCACTGCGGATCACTCTAACAGGATTCTTCTCATGTTTGCTAATCACTAAAGCTAGATTCCCTCGCTCCAGCTTCCGATCTTCAGGTTCCTTGCCTCCATTTATCACATTCCCTCACTGGCCAGTGTAAGTCAAAATATCTGAGTTGTCCAAGTCATCATCGTAACCCCCGATGCTACAATACTTGTAGCAACAATGTTTCCGTTGTGTTTGACATAATCTATACCACCCTGACTTTGGCGATGAAGACAAATAATATTGAGCTCCAGTCTATACTGAAACTCATCACGCACTTCAACTCCTGGAACGAATCCAATGACTTTTTTCCCTGCATTAGCATATTCTTTTTCTCTTTGAGAATCCTTGCTGCTTGATAATCAACACTCTAATCACTATTTTGTCCACTTGGCTTTGCTTCTTCTTCTGCAACAGCTTCCTAACAGACAGCTTGCATCAAAACAGGCGCAATATCTCCCTCACCTTGTCTCTTGTACCAGTAGCATCACCATTTGAATTACTGTGACGAGGAGGGAGGATCACATAAAAGATATGCGATCTTTGACCCACAAGAAAGTATTCACATTCTCTATCACGCCCAAAAGAATATTCTTCATGCCTGATCACCAACGCATTTTGCCTCGAAATGTGTCATCCTTGACCGGTGAATGATGAACTAAAAATGTTTCCTCGACCCATGACACTCAAATCATGATGTAAATCCATCTTCGTTACGAAAATTTTTTGTAAAGTCTAGGAAGGGGATGTCAGCAGATAAGTAGTTTAGAGATATCAACCATACACATACTTTGGTCCCAAGTCTCTACAATACGTTTTCCATTTTTTTTTACTGCAGTAGTGAGGCCCCATTGATGGATTAGAGAGTGATGTCATTATTCAGTTCCATTATAGCGATAGTCATTATCTCTCATAGGATATTAAATAAACTAATTGGTTGTTCAATGTGTAGAAACTTAAAATTTCGAAAATGTTTGTTCAAATAACTATTTAATATTTCTGTATAACTACTTCCTTATTCGGACGGCGATGGATATTGTTTTAGTAGATATTTGTCCGTATCTTATCTTGATGAATAGAATATAGATATTGTAAACTAGAATATGAGTCGAGCATGATAACAAAATATATATCTGTATAAAATATCCATTTTACTTTTATTTTTAATTAAGTTATCAAAATAACTTTGTTTTGAGCCTAATATTGAACGTCAATTTTAATCAATCTAAATATTTCTCTTTGTAATATATAAGTATGATTTTCTTGGTAATATGCTTATTAATTTAATTGATTTTTATATTGTATTACTAGGAATATATCATACCTCAAAATTAGAATATGCTACAATGATATTCATATATACATACATACATACATATAATACGTACATATATTATACATAAATACATACATATATATATATATGTATGTATTATATGTTTGTATGTATGTATGTATATTCTAATATTCATCGAAAAAGGAAGATGAATATAATAATTAACATAGATCATAAATTTAATTAATTTATTATTACATTATTAGGATGCATATAGTGCCTTGTACAATAAACAATGCATTATTATGCCCTTTTATAATATTAATATATATTCTAATATGTACAAAATTCTAATTAATTTATTTATATTTAATTAATTTATGATATTCTGTCTATTTTTTTTAATATACAATTATATGAGTATATATTATATTAGTCTTAATAATAATATTATATTAATCTTAATAATTTTAAAAATATCTTTAAAAGTCTTAATTTATTGATAAATAAATATTATATCTCTATATAATAATAACTTTTTAAAAAATATGATGAATAAATCTTTAAAATTTGAGAAAATACGATACATATTTATGTAAAATAGATTATAAATAAATAATATTATTATTTTGTGGCACATTGGTATTATAAATATTTATTAATATATTATAAATTTATTATTTTTATTATTTTATTTATATTTTAAATGTATACACATATATTTTATTTAAATTACAATATAATCATGAATATTTATTATAAATATGTTGTAAAATAAATTAAATAAATTTTATTAATAACTTATATTTATTTATGCTTTATTTTTATTTAATTTCTAATAATTACAAATGTAATTTATTTTTATTTAATTTCAATAATTACAATAGGAAAAGCAGCCAATACCACCTTCTAGTTTAGTTTAATCATCCGATACCCTCTTACTATTTCAAAAATTATCCATTACATCCAATGGTTAATTTGACTAACGGTCAAATTATCATATTAAGGGTAAATTTGTATTTTGATATTATAATAATTAAAAAACAAAAAACAAAAATTATATTAATAAAATATTAAATAAAAATATTAAAATTTTATTTTTTATTAATATTATTTTATTTCTATAATTTATAAATAAATAAAATAATAAAAATAAAATAATAAATTAACCCTAACCCTTCTTCTTCTTCTTTTTCTTCCAGCCATCTTCTTCTTCTCCTTCCTAATCTATTTCTTCTTCTTCCAACCAATTTCTTCTTCTCCAAATCTCATTTCATGATTCATGGCACTAACAAAGCATAATATAAACATTAAAAGCAATCCAATTACAAATCGAAGTACAGATATCAATAGAAAGCAAAGGTGGTAAAGAAGCTAACTTTGACTAGTCCTATAGTGGGATTTGAGACAATGAGCAAAAATCATGGTACATCATCTAATAACAAACTTTGGCAATGATTGGTGTGGCAAATGACGTTGTTTGGCTGCGAATGGCATCGTTCAGTGAAGATTGGAGTTTGGATTGGTGAAATAGTTGTGGCTAGAGAAGGACAAGAAACGAGAGTAAAATGAAGATAAAGATTTTATATTTTTAGATTTAGTAAAGAAATTTAAGAACTTCTTAAAATTTGAGTGAAGATGGTTGTGGGTTCATGAGGCGGAGGCCACGGTGGCTATAGAAAGAAGAAGTCTTGGTTTCGTATTTAGGGTAATTTATTATTTTTATATTTAATATATAATATTTAGTTTATAAATTATTTTGTTCATAAATGATAATAATTTTTCCAATAAATTTTTCCATTTGACATTTCAAGAAAAATTATATATATATATTTTCTCCAATTTAGATATGAGAAGAATTTAAAGATGAGAAGAATATATTTTATTTAATTTTTAGAATTTTGTATTTTTTTTTTTTCCAATTTAAAGATGAGAAGAATTTAAAGATAAAAATAAGAATATATTTATTTAATTTTTGGGATTTTGTATTAAATGATTATGGGACTCACTCAATTTGGTAATTTTTCAATTGATTTTTATTATATAAATTTCAAATAATATTTGGTAGGGCCCACTGACAATTAAATAAAAGTTATTTATTTTATCAAAAAGTAATTCAGAGTTAATTTACTAAAATATCTTAAAAACACAATTTTTCGTTAATTTAATTAACGATTGGGTTTAACAAATAATTTTTAAAATATTGGGGGTATCAAGTAATTGGACTAAACCAAAGGGGGTATTGGCTGTTTTCCTATTGCAATACAATTATTTTACTAATATATTATTAAAATAATATTATTATTTATTTCTTAATATATTTTACATAAATATATTATATTTTCTCAAATTTTAGAGATTTATTTGTTAATTTTTTAAATAACTATTATTGTATAGAATATAATAGTTATTTGACAATAAATTGAAACTATTAAGAATATTTTTTAAATCATTAAAACTTATAAAGGATATTAGGCCAAACCATTGGAATTAAAAAAGTTTTATCCTATTATCTAAAGGAAAAATATCAATTTCTATTTGTTAATTTTTCGTTACTTTATCTCTTATAATTATACATCGCGGGGTTTTTTAGGTTAAATTATTAACTTTGAATTAGGACTAAAATATAACTTGGCCCGAATTAATTTTGTAAAAGAAGAAATAAAATATTTGTAGTCACGGAAGTTTGAACCTTGGATCTAAATATCCAAAACTCAAATTCTAACTATTAAGCTAAACTACTCATAAATATTAATTATGTACACTATCTTATCATATATTAGATAGATAATATATAAAACAAACAATTTCTTGTAATGAAAAACATATTATTCAATAATTATTCAAGAGTTTTTTTAAATTGTTATAATCTAAAAAGTATTATTCAATAATTATTCTCAAAAAATTAAATTTAAAATTAAAACAATTATAATCTTAATAAAGAGAAGTTCCTTGTTTTTTATAATTTTTGCATTTAGTTTTTGAAATTATTATTTATTTAATCATCCATATAATGTATATAATATATAACATTGTGTGTGCATAATTAATTCATGATTAAGTTAGTGGAGTGGTAAAGAATTAGTGTTTTAAGGCTAAATGCAAGGTTCAAATTCTCACACTTACAAATATCAAGTTTTTGTTCTGAAAAAAAATAAATAAAGTTAGACTGTACTATAGTTTAGACCTAATACAAATTTAATTTGGTTAGGATAAATATATAAAATGATTAAAAAAAATATTAACAGTTAATAGCTAAATTTTGACAAGAAATTGATCTGGGTTATAGTTTAGGCTTAATACAAATTTAATTTGATTAGAGATAAATATTTAAAATGAGAAAAAAATATTAATAGTTAATGGCCAAATTTGGTCGGCAAGGAAGTATAATATAGTTTTGAAATAACAAGATTGTAAGGAAGATATAGTTCTGGAACAGTAAAAGTGTAAGTAAGATGTAATTGTGAAATAACAAGAGCGTAAGTGATAGAATGAATAAATCAGGGGAAAAATTGATATTTACCCTTATCTTGGAGCACGAAGACGATGTATGTATATATGGTATACTTAGATTAGACAGACGGCCCTCCTCTCCTTTCCTCTCCTCAGTGCGTTACAACCGAAAGGATATTATGATTTCTGAGTGCCACAGCCAGTTGTTATTAATAATCTATTCCAGTTTTTCTAAGTGACGTACTCAATAAACCAATAAACCATACTCAATGTGTATGTCTCTGTGCTAATTACTATATGGAAATGCTTGGAATTGGTGGGATTTTGCTATTAGCCTTAGGTTTTAACTCAACATGCAACCAATTTTCAAGTAATTACCTCGGGTTTTAACTCCGCGGATTAAAGTATACGGATCCACAAATTTTGCTTCACTTTTCTCCTAGACAAAGATGGCCTATATATGATTTTAATCAATTTCAAGATATATATATATATATATATTATTTCTTTAGCGATTATTCATATTACTTGGCAGGCAAAGCAGTTATCATTGTCTTCACCCGACAGAGCGCATGAAACCGATAGCTAGGTCCGTTATAGGTGGTCAAAACTGTTACAGAATAACTTCATTCTTTACTTAGAAGCTGTTCTCTTATTTTGTTTACATAGTTTCGTAGTCAGAAATTATATGTATATATATGCTCCTTATTCCTACTATTTGAAATAAGTGTCCATTACTTCTCTGCTGTATAAAAAAATCTTGTTACTTCTATTCGCTATTATCATATATCATTAACTAACATTGACCGACTATCATCAATTTGGTCACTATATATATATATATATATGTAATTAGAATCCTACGTAATGATGCCCTCATTATTATCATTTGAGATAGCTGACAGTGGCAATCAACGATTTATTAAATCTAATTATATAAAAAGATAATTTTACTATTAATCAATGTTAATTAAAGTAATGAATAGAAATAACAAGATATTTTAATTTGAAATAATAAAGGATAATGAGCACTTATCGCGAACATTATAGGGGTAAAGGGCATTCTTCCATGATATACTCTTATTATAAAATTGCAAGCAACCAACCGAGGCACTTCTATAAAAATCTGCAGGTACTATGCATATGGAATGTGGAAATTAGGGAGACAAATGGTAGGCAGAAACCCTTTTAGTAATGTGCCCCTTGCTAATTAATTAATATTGAGTCTAATACATTTCGTATAATGGTCGGTCTTGAGGGGTCAATAAAGAGGTCTACTTCTACGCATCACCGATCTAATCTTCTAATCGAAGCCCCTCTAGCTCCATTTTGAACTCTCTAGTGTAGCCTCAATACGAAGAAAAATATTTAACGGTGGCTATTTCCTTGGCAGCTGCCCTTCCCACTCAAGGCGTGGCTTCCAGTGTAAATATGGGATTCAGATTTCTAAGCAGTCGTCCCATCTCAAAACTTGCTACTTTCTTTGCCCTCATTGCCAAAACCTACCCCATTCTTCCATTTTCACAGTAGTGAAACTTTTGAAATTTTGAAATTTTGAACTGGGGTTTGTTCTTAAATATTATTTCTATCTTCTTTCTGTGATAGTGCTCTTGCCTGCCTTGTGTTACTCTCACAATAGATTCACAAACTACAGAGTTACTATGGTAGCCCCGATTGGTTGGGGACACCAAGAATGTTAAACCCCACCTCTACATAACCCATGCACAAACTTACGCGAACTCATACCGCATACGCAGTTCATTTCATCGTGCTTGAGATTTTTTTATTATTATTATTATTATTATTATTATTATTATTATTATTATTATTATTATTATTATTATTATTATTATTATTATTATTATTATTATTATTATTATTATTTATTATTATTATTATTATTATTATTATTATTATTATTATTATTATTATTTTTTGAGTCCTTTTCTAAGGAGTTCGTGATATTTTAGATGTAATCATAACTGAGCTTTTTGATTGTTTGGCTGTTGCTTGTGGATTTGTAGAATATGGAAGAACTCTAAATAATGCTAAAGTTGCTGGAGTGTCGAGGCTGTGGAAAATGGAATCGGTTGTGAAGCTTGCTATCAGGTTCACTTCAACCCACTCAATCGTTTCATTGTAGAAAGTTATAACAAAGTAAACAAATATTGCAGAGTATATTCTCTTCCACTGATGCAATCACTTAATCTCCGTCAGATTTTGTCCTTTTTAAGACTCATCATCAAGAAGAGACTCAAGAGTCTCCCATAATATGTTCTTACTTATATAATGCACATTAATTAATTAACACAAGTACGGAACCTACTTTAATTAATTAATTATTGATTTGTATAATTAATTAGTTAGCACCATACATTAATAAACTAGTAATTATATTATTTTGCGCTTTTGTTTCAATTAATATTAATGACACTACATTAGTGGTTAATTAATTGATTAATGATTTCAGGTTGCAGTCATGATGGAGTGAAAGTAGTGGTGACTGACTATGGCGAAGGAGACAACACAGACTTCATCCTCAGCCCATGCGCATGCATACTCAAAATTGGCAAGACCAGATACTTCAACTTCTGCAAAGTTATTCTCTTACGGTGTCGTTGTTGTAGAATTCCGGAGAGTCCCTTCCCGATACAACGGCTGCAACCTCAGGTTTAAGGTGCATGAACACAGCAGGTTCCCAGATAACCTAGCTATAGTAATTCTATACCAAGCTGGTCAGAATACAACTCATGAGGACAAATCGTAATATAAGTAGTAGTATATATGATTTTTATCGTTGCATGATCATAGCAGGGATTCGGTAACAATGAGAAGGGCTTGTGAGGCAGTTTTTGACATAGCTAACCCACCAAGAGAATCGATCAACTTGAGGTTTCAAGTGAGTGGAAGCATGGGGCGGCAGCTGACATGTGTTGTGGCAAACAACGCTATCCCAAGTGATTGGAAGGCTGGAGTTGCTTATGACTCACAAATTAATTGAGCTTACTTATTAATGTACAACAGTTGCTGAATAATAATAATAATAATTGGGATTGTGAAGTGTGAACTACTCTTCTTAGATGTTCTGAAGAGAATATATATGAATAAGGTTCCACTGTCTCAGATCTTTCTGTATCTCCTGTACTTATTTGTAAAATATATTGCGTCTTGCACCGTATTGCTTCATTAGTTTATCAAACAATCCTTGTTCTCGTATTTCATTTTAATTTTTAATATTATATTTATTGCACTAATTGTATTATCACCGCAGTGTGTCTAATTTAATAAAATAATTTGTACTAAATATATTCTGTTATTTTCTCCTTATTTTTTAATAGATTTAAGGCTTATCTGATAGTTTATTATAAATAACTTTGTAATATATCTACATATACATGTGCGTAAATTTGCGTAAATTTTTTACTGTAATCTTTCCTTTCATGGAATGAAATCTTATGTTATTGCTTTAAATATATATATATAAAAAGAGCAATAATAATAGACGCGCCTCTTGGCCCTCCTATACTGGCGGGGTAAAAACATATATATATATATATAGTCAAATTTAGAGGGATTGACGGGGCCCCAAAAGGCATTATTTTATTAACTAAATAGTAACAGGTTATTGATAATTTGCCAAACACTAATTTTACCAAAATTTAAAAAAAAAAAAAAAAGAGAGAGAGAGAGAGAGACACACTTGACATAAAATTTTTAATACTTATTTTGTTTCGAAAACTATTTTCTAGATTAACATACCTTGAAAAGTTTTGTATTTATTATCTTAATAATATAGAAATGGATTTGTTTTTCTAAAAAAATAAGAATTGACATAGAACTTGTTTCAAATTCTTACTTATATTTGGTTGATGTACCCATCTTTTGAAACTTCAAAATCTATTTTATATTTATAAATTATGTTATGTTTATTTAAAACCAAAAGAGAACTAAATAAAGAGAACTCTTATTGATTATTAAATTAATATGTCTTGCTTCGATGCTTAATATTTCTAAAACAGTAAGTAGAATATGCATTTTCATTCATATATGAAACTTGCTAAAACAACACTTCAACTAAAATAAAATGAATTTTAAGTTTCTTGCAACTACACGGTGAAAGCAAAACTTGCAGGTATTATTAATTCAACATTAGTAATTTACAAATTTTGAACTCTTAAACATAGCACAACTTTAATAAATATCATATATTTTTATTCAATTGTCAAGATCTATGAACACAGCAGCTAATAATTTTATTCAATTTCTGACAAAAGTCTTCTCTAATAAACACTGAAGATGAACTAATAATAGCCATTGAACTGATTACAATTCATTGTCCTTTTGTGTAAATATTGTAATTGTCAGCTGACATCATCAAATTTATTTTATTAAAAGACAATAAATTAATAGCCAGTGAATTAATTCAATAGCACTCATTAATTAAACTGTAAACTGTAAACCGTAAGGCTCCACGAACACAACAGTTTGCCGTAATGCTAAACCAAAATAATTTATCCAACGTGAAAACCTAACGGTTAAATACACTGTTCCATTCAATTCAACAACAGGAAGCGTAAATAATCTGACATTATAAAAATTTGTTAAAACTTTCATTTCTCTGTTGTTTAAAACCATATCACACGTAATAATAAGACAAAAAGTGATGCACAATGATAATACAAAATCCATTACTTGGCAAGTGTAGTAGTCATCTGTAAAGGCTAGCTAGGAAGGGAATTAAAACCACGAGGCTGTCACTAACTAATCCTTTCAACCCAACCCAGAAACTGACGTCAACTTTGAGGCATCATAATCAACGTCTTAAAGCAACGCAACCACCTTAACCGAATTTAATATTTGGCCTCCTGAAACAATTTCCCTTTTTGGGTTAAGACTTTAGATGCAAAGTGTTATATATATAATAAAGAGAAAAATTACAAAACAAGTAACCCCAAAAACAGCAGTTGAGCAAAGAGAAGTAAAACGCTAGAAGACGACAATACATCAACAAAGACTATAGCACCCAGAAGAATAGCAGGAAGTCCCAGCAGTGCAGGCACATCAACTTGCCCAGACAAAGCCAGAACCAAGTGTATATCATTAGTTTGTGCGTCCATGAGACTCATGGCATCATATATACATTTGTTCGTTAGACATCACAGGGTGGAACAAGTAATATTATAACAAACAATGCTACAAAGCATGCTGTCACACTCTGAACAAACAAAGACAACGCAAAGCAATTCAACAGATGTTTATACACACAGACAGACATACAGCCATATGTATCCTCATCCTTGCATGTATATTGGAGTCAGAAAATGCTACAAGTTAACATAGAAAGTTAAAACGAGAAAGCAAGAAAGTACCCTTTTTTCGCATATCAAAGCCTCTTCTGTTAGCCTGCCTCAGTACAACCGACCAGTACATTCTGATGAACCACAATAGCAAATCTTCTTCTTAATATTGCCATAAGAATCATGAACTTGATCTATCACATAATTGTAGTGATAAGTCAGCTCTTGCAAGGGAGGAATGTTCTCAGCAGCAAAGAGCATTATGTGAGGCATTTCTTGTCCTCATGATCATAAAGGACATTTTGGGCATAAAGATTAGGAGAACAACTATGGTTAATGAATCTACCCACATTGCCATACTGTGCTGCATCAATGGTAAATCCACCGTCCTGCACAACTCCACAAGAACCCGAAGGTGCATCAGGCATGAGAGTCGAAAGTCCATCCCAAAGAGAAGCATCATTGTAATTATTCCCGATATCAAACAGATACTCATCGTTGCCAGTTCTTTTTTCTGCTTCCTTCTCTTCAAGGAGCTCCCCAACATACTGACAGATAAAACTTCCCGAAGGAATCGAATTTAGTGATCTCACTCCCCAACCCCGTGTCTCAGTTTTAAATATTTCAAGCTGAAATTTTATACCCTTTTGGCTGACTCTATTATAGCAAGAAGGAGGACACTTGCAAGCAGGACCACACTCATACACAAGGGGCTTTGCTTCAACAATAGCCCCATTGTGGTTGTATGGAATCTCCCCTCCATTTTTAGACACACAGGAACATTTCCCTGATTCTGAACATTTATTACTGCAATCACAACCCTTTGGAGGAACAATACGACACCAATCAGGATATATTATATGAGTTATATACGTGAATGGTGGGGGCTTCTCATCATCTATAGTGTTCACAACACAAATAGGAATCAACTCCTTTCCTTGTGAAATATCATCTATGCATAGACCCTCACGTACTTTATGCTTTTTGCACTTCTTCACCACTTTCCAAGCAAGCTCTGGCTGACCCGGAATTCGGATCAACCTAAACTTGAAAACAAGCTTACCATGCGGCCCCACGTCTTGCCAGTATCTCTCCACCAAATATAGCCCATCATAAACATATGTCCTAGATGAATCAGAGGACTTTGTCTCACCACGGATCACTCTAACAGGATTCTTCTCATGTTGGCTATTCACTAAAGCTAGATTCCCTCGCTCAAGCTTCTGATCTTCAGGTTCCTTTGCTCCATTCATCACATTCCCTCCCTGACCAGTGTAAGTCAAAATATCTGAGTTGTCCAAGTCATCATCGTAACCCCCAGATGCTACAATACTTGTAGCAACAATTTTTCCGTTGTGCTTGACATAATCTATACCACCCTGAATTTGGCGATGAAGACCAATAATATTGAGCTCCACTCTATACTGAAACTCATCACCCACTTCAACTCCAGGAACAGATCCAATGATGTGTTTCCCTGCATTAACATATTTCTTTTTCTCCTTGAGAATCCTCGCCGCTTGGTAATCAAACCTCTTATGACTATTTTGTCCACTTGGCTTTGCTTCTTCTTCCTGCAACAGCTTCCTACAGACAGCTTGAAACAGGCGCAATACCTCCCTCACCTTGTTTCGTGTACCAGTAGCATCACCATTTGAATTACTGGGATGAGGAGGGAGGGTCACATCAAAAATATGCAATCTTTGACCCACAAAAAAGTTTTCACATTCTCTATCATGCCCAAAAGAATCTTCCTCATGCCTGATCACCAATGCACCCATACTTTCATGAGCATTTTGTCTGGGAGATGAATTCTTCTTACTGAATGATCCCCCAGAGCTTTCTGCTTTATTCATTGTCTTGGAAGCAGATTTCAGCAATGGCTGCAAATTATGCTTCTTTCTTTTGCTTTCACCAGTGCCACTAGCAGAGCTTCGTTTCCAGGCACTCTGCCCCTCCCTCCAAGGACAATTTGACGATGCCATGAGACCTTGCACAACAACCAGGTTCAATTCGGGCTGTAAACCTTCAGGATCTTTCTCTTGGAACTGATTGTTTCCTTCTGATAAATCTGAATAGTTTCTGTCAAGCTGTTTCTCCTCTCCATAAACCACGATATCCCTAACAGGATTTTCCTCCAAAACTCCAACATCAATGTTGCTCGATTTTATGACCACTCCCATCGTACTGTCAAACCGGTATTGTTTAGTCTCATGAAGAGAAATAACGCTCTTCCCTCTCATAACTTCCTGATCAACTTTCATCACATTCTTAGAAGAAGCTCCAAAGTCATTATGATTCTCCATTTCCGAGGTAGCATGCCCTTCAAATTCAGCTACAACTTTGTAACCTGTGGTTCTAGCATCATCTCCAAACTCACTCTTGTAAATTTCTCGATCACAACCATTCTCTCCCATTTGCTTTACATCAGTCTCCCCTCTCTCTTTCAATGGTATGTCTTTGGTTCCAGACTCCTCTTTATCCAAACTCTCCAAAGAAGGATGTGACTTCATGCACTTTTCTTGACTGAGTCGTGGAGCATTTGTCCCACAGAATGGAGGAAAGTCTCTGATAGCAGAAACTCTTCTCCTAGGAGGATAATTTGTGGTCAAAGTTTTATCCAGATTATTGCAATCTGGAATACTATTTGGCCAATCAGGTGGCGAACACGCCCTCAAACCACTTTGCAGAACCATCTCTTCCTTCAGAACACCAATATCTGCCCCATTCAAATTTTTTGACACATCAGAGATGTTGTATTTTGAAGTGTTCGCACTTTCAGTGTCTGAAAACAATGATCCTTTTGAGTCAGCACTAACCAAATCAAGCCTATCCACATGATTAGAAGAGAGCACTTGAGTTTCAGCCTCGGGGAGAACTGTACAAACAACAGCTTCTTCATTGGGCATCAAATTGATCCGTGAAGCAAACCGTCCACAACCAGGTGGAAAATCCCGAACAGCAGAAACTCTCCGCCGCTTATACTTGGTTGGATCATGTTGAGAACCACAATGACCATTTTCCATTGACCTTATTCCTGATCTATCATCATAATTACTACCACCAGTCAATGAAACCACTCTTGCTGACTCTGTATGCAGCAGATTGTCCATAACCCCCATCCCAACTCATAAAGCAATTGAAAACAACCTGAAAACCAAGCATTATCATCATTAATCCCCTCCATAACTAAACAGAAAGATAGCCTCAAACTAAATATATAATTAGTGCAAGAGCAACATGGTAAGCAAATTGATGAAGACATCCATGGGCCAAAACAAAATACATGCAAAGAGAATTTGCAACAAACTATTAACTGAAAAACGTAAAAAGAAAGATCCAGAACAACAATTTAATTGCCACATTTTTCAATAACAAAACTGAAACTGCACAAAACAGAAACTGAAGCAAACCCGTGCCCAAAATTGGCATGATTAAGTAAAGCCATAGATAAAGAAACTGACATACAGCACACTTATCAAGAATTTTGTGGTCCAGAATTATAGTTAATGAAAGAACATACAACAATCCTTATATAAATGAAAATTGAACAACAGAGTGACACTAACTACCATCGGACATTAGTCTCTCAAACCCACACATTAGAGATCCTAACAATCACATGCTTCAGGAAATTATTAATTCCCCTTATTTTCTAGGAAACCAAACAGAACATACAAACCCCAGAGCTCGGTATCCAATATAAGAACAAAAACATAAGAAAATGAACTGCTCATAATCCATGAAGAATGTATCACACATCAATATATAACTAACTATTCTTTAAAACATTAATGAACCAACAAAAACAAGTATTCACATTCCTAATTCACGCCGTTTTCCCGCATCATCTCAGTAACCAAACAGAATCTGAGCTTGGCTCAAATTCACAACAATAAAAGAAGACGGGGCAGATTTATTAAATCCAGTGATGAAGCTAATGAAAAATTCACACAATACCTTCCGCTCAAGAACAAACTCAAAATTCCACATTTCAGTAGACTTCATATTCCAGCATTTTCACAGTAACGATTTATCCAAACACAATAAGGGAATGGAACTCAAATTAATCTACAGATAAAGTCAATCAATCAAATTAATTGAAAAAGTAATCGAAAATCTTCAATAAGTAACAAATTTAAAGAAACACGAAATATAGAAGTGAATAATCGACCTGGATCCGTAGTTTCGAATGAATCAACGGTCAGTAAAGCGTAGGATCTAAAGCATGATCGTCCGATTGTTAAATTTACAATCGAAATTGATTGTTACTGGTTTCTCTACAAATTAGGAGTGAATTTTCTTTAAAAATAAAATAAAATAAAACGTCTCTCCTTCACAGCCATGCATAAACCGAGGGAAAAGTGAAGCTCTTGTTGAGGAGAAATGCGCTTTGCGCGTTTTATCACCGTACAGTGCATTGCGAACGTAGGTTGTTAAAAGGGGACCCGAATCTGTTTATTTATTCATTTATTTATTTGTTTTAACCATTTTTAAGATAAAGTTATTACACATAACATTTATAAAATTTTAATGCTAAATTTTAATTTTATTTTTGGTGCCTTTGATCTAATTCCTTTTTTTTTTTAATACATCTAACTGAATTTTTTTTAATACCATTGAAACTTAATATAATTATTAAAATTTAATTTGTTTTTAAATTATTAATATAAATTAATTAAATTTACAGGTAGCTTCAAATATTAACCTACCCCACTCATTACATTTGGTCAAAGAGCTGACGTGCCAATCACCATGGTGTAAGGTAAGGTGAAAATTTAGGTAAACATATCGTTTTATAACGTGTAAAATAATTTATAACAAAATTTTATACTACCTTAAACACAACTTATTTATTAATTATGTCAAAAGTTTAAAATTTGATTACGATTCGTTTAATAAACGAGTAATACGATACGACCCATCAATTATGCTAATTTGTGGTAAACACACACATGATTCGTTTTATTAATCGAGCAATTAAATTATCGAATTAACAGAACCAGTTTAATAACCCATTTAATATAACTTTACTAGTTTGACAAGTTTAACTTGTTTAACTCGTTTAATCCATTTATTAAAAAAACTAATACACTACCTTCTTAAACATTAAAACAATATATAATATAAATCAACAACACATAATATGTATAAAAATTTATGTTAAAGTTGAAAGATATCAAGAACCTCACCAACAAGTCAACAAAAACATCATAATAAAATAATCTAATTTTTAATGCATCAAATCAGCAAAATCACCAAAATACTAGGCATTATAATTTGTCAACGTTTCAAATAAGAACATAGAAAGCATTGATAGCCAAAATACTTAAAAATAAATTTGAAAACAATAAGTATGATAAAAATATAAATTTGAATAATTAAAAAAAATAGACTATTTTACCTATCAATTGTTGTCTAAATAACATTTTCTTCTGATAGAATGCCATGAATTAATAAATTAATTATATTTTCGATTAATTCCTCTAACCAGACATTAGTATTTGTTATATGAAAAAAAAATATATTAAGAATGTACAAATAATGAAGAATTTGTTAAATTAAAAGCATCAAAAAGTAAACAAGAAAAAAATTCCAAAATCAATATTCAAGAACGATAATTCTAATTATGGCATAAATTATAGACAATATTATTTCAACCTTTAGTGATAGTATTAAAAAATATCAAAATAATCTTTATGTTATATGGGTCATAAATAGGTTGGTGGTTTGACACAATACAATTATTTGAATAATTAATTATGTTATAAATGGATTAGCAGGATTAGAAGATTAAACCCAAATGACACGATTAATAACAAATGATATGAACTCAATATAATAAATAATCGTGTCAACTTAATGTAACTTGTCCCTATAAATTTTATGTTAGGTTCATATCAAATTCGAGGGTCGTGTCTAAAATTACCACCCCTAATATGAAGCCATTTACTAATAATCAATTTAACAATGTTAGGAATTAATTTGAATTTGCAGGTAATGGTTATTTAGGTTCTTGAATTTTAATGAAATAATAAATGAGAAAATAATTTATAATTTTTTTATGTGGATCCCTGGAGTTTGATAAAATTTTGTTAATAAAATTAATGAGTTGATTATTATAACCAAAAAAAATATGAAGCATGAGTTTTTGAACTTTTTAATTTGTAACGAACAAGTTCATAAATTTAAAAGTTAACAAGTGAAAAAAAATAATAAAGAATTTCCATTTATGTTACTTAATTGGATTTTTTTAATTTAATTGTAATAAAAAAAAAAAGAGAAAAAAATGTAAAACAAGAAAGGTTTCGTTAGGAATCATGTTACATTATGTTAATACCTACATTTGTAATAAAAAGCTCATAAATTCAAAAGTTAACAAGCAAAAAAGATAATAAAGAATTTCTCTTTATGTTAGCTAATTTGATTTTTTTATTTGATTGTAATTAAAAAAAAGAGAGAGAGAGAGAAGAAATGTGTAACACGTAATATGTACATTTCTTAAATTTTTCTTTTTTAGATTCTTCAATTCTTTTATGATAATTTTTAACTTTTTACTGTAATTTCTAATTTTTTCCTAATTTCTTAGATACAAAGTATAAATTAAAAATTATAATAAAAAAATTGAAAAATGGATGGTATATGTTAGCTGTATTCTTAGCCTATCACAAAAGTAATAAAGCAAACGCATTATGAGCATTTTTGACTTTTGAGTAGTGGCAATTAGCAAAATTGAGTGGGCAAATGGTATTTTGCCTATCTCCCTCCTTTTTTTTTTTTTTTAAAACTTTGTATATAATTCAATTCTATAGATATTATTATTTATAGTTAATTATTTTATTAATTAAAAATAAAAATTAATATATTTGAGTTTTAATTTCCAGATACTATTCAAATATTAATATTGAAGTTAAAAAAAAATCATTTTTTTCACTTATGAACTTGTATATTACAAATTAAAAATAACTTATATGCTTCTTAACTTTTGAAGATATTACTAACAGTCAAGTTATTGAGTTTATTAATAGAATTTTCAATGAAATCTAAAAAAAAAAGAGTAGATTATACTCTTTTATTTATTATTTTATCAAACTTTTGAGATTTATATGTTATTATTTTGATTAAACTTTTGTTAGAATAAATAAATTTGCATTGGATGTACACTATGGAAAAACGCAGGCAAATAATAAATAAATAAATAAATAACAACATTACACAAGCACCGCAAATTAAATAGAGGAATACTGGAATAGGATGTTGAATACAATCAATTAAAAGATATATATATATATATTTATATATAAACGGAATGCAAATTTCGATGAATGCTTTGATATCCATCGTTGGTTTCATCAGCAACCGTTGATAAAAAAAAGGCGGGAATCACTCTAAAACGAAGGAAGATAACACCGCCAATAAATCACAAAAACCCTAAAAAGAAACTCAGAATTCATAAACAGTTCCCAAATTCTCTTCACTTCACCTCTTGCTGGAAAATCAAATCTCCTACACTGAAAAATGGAAGCCGACGATCCTTTCGCATCAATCACCGAACTCTGCCGTGTGTCAAGTTCACAGGAAGAGAAATTAAGTCGCTGTCGGTTTGCTGGCGAAGCCGAAGAGAAGGACTCGGAAGATTCTGAAGAAATTCCCGTGGAAGCAACGGGCATCATGATGGTGTCCCCTCCTGAAAGTTCGGAGGACAAGGAGGGGAATGACAATAATACCCCCAAAGACAACGATATTTTTCAGACCCCGCCTGAAGGTTCTCCAGTAGCCAGCTCCAAACATCACCGAGATGATTGCGCGGTTTTTGTTGAAGAAGAAACAGCGGGCGCTTGTACGGAGGCCGACAAGGCGGTTGATTTGGGGGCGGATACGGATTTAGGGTTTTCGGAGGTGGAGTTGACACAGAGATTCGATAGTGTAAATGAGGTAATTTACTCTGAATCAAACAAAGTTACAGTTTTGAAGAGAGAATTAGCTTTCAGTGAATCTTTAAGCGAATCTCAATTAAAACAATCAAAAATTTCTGGTGAAAATCTGTGCACTCGATCTCCAAACCGATGTTTAGGGGAAAGTATAAAGTGCATGACGAAATCTGTGGAGAAATCGAATTGTGATAAAGATGCTCCGTACAATTATGGATACAGATCTCCTCAAAGCAATCAAAATAGTGAAGCTAGCGGAGAAAGTTCTGCAAGAAGGAAGCTAGAATTTTTAGGTGAGGTTTTACATTCGGAAAATGAAGCTAGTCATATTAGTGAAGGTTTATTGTATACTATAAGAAATAGTGATAGAGCAGTATGCAACGATGATAATGGCAAGAGAAGTCCGAATTCAGGTCGAAAAAGCATAGAGGATATTAACAAGTATAGGTATATTGGTCCAAGTGATCGAAACTCATGTGACATGGAGAGAACCCAGGGGACACGTGCACTACCAGTTTCAATTTGTCCACCGGTGGAGAAGGATGCAGGGAATGATTGTGGAGAGATCACACTTTTGGATGTGTTGAGAATGCTGACAAGGAACTGTGATTATGATTGCAGTCTTGAGAGTAAAAGCATCTTAGATGTTGCAAAGAGTAGGGGGCTGACTTTTCCATAGTTAGGAGTTAAAATGGTGGTTCATTTTGTAAGAATGTAACTTATAATATTTGTATGAAAGGAGGATTCAACTTGAGATGATTTTTCAAGTTGAAATTGATTTTGGATGGACTTTGGAACGGTGGGTTTTGGAAATGGCTGTCAGACAGTGGAAAAAGTAGATAAATCTTGATGTTTTGGCTAAGGATTGTTTCTGCAAGTGCTGCGCTGCTGCTAGGCTTAATGGGTAGGGATGGGGGCCAATGAGTACTTGTGAGTTGGAACATATTGAACATGTGAATTGGAAGCCATAAGTACTTATTTTGGATTACTTGATTCGATGTTGGTAACTGTAGTTGGGTCTTGGATGCTTCATATGAGATGCAACGTTTGAATGGTTGGAGCATGAGGGCATTTTCTGCATAGATAATCTTTGTACTTGACGTTTTATTTCAAATTGTAGTCCCTTAGACGAGCCATGCCTGTGTTTATTGTGGGTTTGATAAAGTAGTTGTCAGTTGGACTTTATTTATTGCATGAAGTCAACACTCTTGGTTCATAGCTTTTGAGTACAAGGCTTCAATTGAAAAGGATCACTTAGCTTTGCTCATTCTTCCCTTTGAATCTAGGAAATGTATATCATTTAATTATTTATTCAGAAAAAATTATTTACATATGGATCAAAGGATAGTTTGGGCAATACATGTTAAACCGAAACCTGAATCGGTGATTCAATATATTGAAGCAAAATGTTGCTTTCCTTGGTTGAGATTACAACGTTATGGTTGGTCCACGTCGATGGCATAAGCATTGCAGCATTAGATCCATATAATTTTGCACAAACTTGACTTTCTGGAGTTCTCTTGCTGTTGTCTTATAGGGATGTAGGCAGCAGGTTTTCCTAGCTAAAAAACTTCATAAGGTCATTAGTGATGCCAATAAGTATTGAGAGAAGGGATTATCTTCTACTGCCCAAAATAAATTTTAAATCAAAAGCCGATGTTTATCCTTTCATGAAACCCTGTGTAAAAACACGACAGTTCCATTGCCTTTAAGAGGAAATGAGAAATTCTACAGAATTACAGAAAGCATATTTACACGCTTTACTAACTCTGATATTTGGATTATCCTGCACAATTTTCTCACCTACAAGATCAATAAATGGACTGACTTTGCGAATGTACGACTTCAGAAGTTGTTAAACTCTTCCATAACAGGTTTACACCGCATCACTCAGTTTAAGTTTCTAGGAACACAAGGATAATATTCAGAATGTATCGAAACACCTAATAAACAGGATGAACTCAGATCAAGGTATATTAGATATGCTTGCTTAGCATTCTCTTTCTTTAACGGTGATTTCTAAAATTCACACCTAAACTCACAGCCTATGAAACAGGCGCTAGCTGGCAAGTGGAGGTGTTCAATATTCTCACATCTACTAAACTCTGTTCACCCCGCTCAATACAGTTAATTTTATTTGCAATGACCATTAAATCAGCAGTTATTTCTTTTTTCATACATCTCTCGAATTCACATAAACATCTAATATGTGCAGGCCAGCAGGTGTCCGGTGGAAAGCCAATGGCTTGATGAAAACTAACTTTAATGCATCCCTTTTTTTTCCGATTGGCAAAATCCATGAAAATAGAGCAACCGCTACAAAAACAAGAGGATGTCTCAAAAGTTATTTTGCAAGGCAAATACTATATTTGCATACATAACTCTGAAAATTGCCGCCTCTGATCCCATCTTGAGCTATATTACAATCTGTTGTCAACCTATACAAAAAAGCCCACCCAAGCCAAATTTATCTCTTACATTCCATTTTCAAGAAGGTCAAGGGAAAAAGATCAACCAGCAAACGTCATTCACATAAAAACTTTTTAGCACTTGGCACACAAATTCAATCCCACCTGCGGGACTTGGCAGGAGGCAGACCTATGTAGAGTAGCCATAGTAATCAAACTAGTATTTGATCCATTCTGTTATGGTCGGACATGACGCGGGTATGCTGAGCTACTGCTATTGCTTGCTTGTTGGCCATAACTTAGAGATGGGTGTAGGAGCTCTGCCTGTGGAAATGAGCCATTGGATGGCACATCCAGTAGCAGGTCCTGATCAGAACTTTCAGCTACAAAATTCAGAGATTCCAGCATGAGTGAGCTACCATCGGTTGGCAAGGCAAATAAACTTCTTGGACTAAAGCAAGACCCATCATTTTCCACGAATTCCTTGTTTTCATAGGTAGCCTTCACTGTCACCCTTTTGGGGCTCTTCATCATATTCTTTGCTTCTGAAAGAGGAAATATACTTTTAGCAAGCAGTTCCAATGTAAATAATTTCGGAACATTGTTAATATTCAATGTAAACTGTGACACACACACATATATATTATTCCACTGTATCAAGTTATTAACACTGATTCCTTCAAACTTGAACTTTTAGATCATTAAATGTTATCTAGACATGGGCACACAGACATGACTGCACACCCACAACAGACGTATTCAAATTTTTATATATTATCCATTTGTTTGATTCAATTATCCCCATAAATCTACCCTCTAAAACTGGTAGTCATAACCCCGAGGAATTATCAGGACAGAGTATGCAGGGAATACTACAATTTTCTAAGTTGTGGGTCACCCGTTGTCAACATATGCAGAAATGTTTATCCTCTGTAATCTTGCATTTCTATGTTTGCCGTGAAGGAAACTCAAAAATGCAGGGAAAAGATAATTGGAAATTACATAAACAGCAATTAGGAAGTATTTTCTCTGTTGAATACATGGTGCAGAAACCGAATCCTGGCTTGGAGAAGGATTGATTTTAACCTCAACATTTTAATCTAAATGCACGTCATACTTGCTAGGAACATAGCTCCCTTTGGCTAATGGGAATCCTATTTATTAGACTTGTTTGGTTTCTGCCTTTTTTTATTTTTCTGCAGAGTCTAGGTTGTGTCTTTCAACCATGGCATTCACTGATTTCCTGATCAGAAACATCTGATGGTACATTCTTTGAGTAAAAGTTCGACTAACCTGGAAATTTTTGATATTGGACGTCACGTGATCTCTTTGCATTTACTATGTTACTTGAGGCAGTGGCATCTGGACCTCTTGCAACATAGGACCATCCACCACCACTCCTACGCCTCTGCAGCCACAAAATAACCTAATAATTAGCAAGACATTTATGAATTGACTTTCCAAGGAATAAAGTCATAGCAAAGATTTTCATGCAAGAAGATTCCTTACAATAGGGACAAAATTCAAACCTTGAGTGAATGATAATGTTCAACCCAATTGTATGTCGTCAAATTAGACAATGCAAGCCTTTTCAATGTCTTACAGTCTTCAGTTGTCACCCCTGGGAATGAGAGATCAAATACCCCTTCTCCTAGCAGCTGCTGAAAGGAAGATAAGTTCTCCTTGAACTGAAGGCTATCAAACATGCTTCTGAGGCTGCAGATGCAAAAATGAATCATCAATAATGTGCCTCAACTTTGAAATCTTTTCTTAAAGTTCCACATAAAATGCAACATGTCACCATGCATATACACAAGACAACAATATGCGTATTTAAGGGATTCAGTACCATACCAATCATATTTCAAATCGTGTTAAATATTCGTAGTTTTGTATTAAAGTTTTATTTTTGGTTTTCATGTTTTGTATTAGTAGTTTAAGTTCAAAATTTCAACTTTAATGTTGAAGTTCTCAAACAGTGTAAAAGGTTTCAAGTTTTGTGTTAGCGACTGTAAACTTAAGGAATATATTTTGGCCAATTCCATTTATATTTATGATCATCAATTGCTTGTTATAGATTTTGTAGGTTATTAGCACACTACACAGCAATTAGGGTAGTTTAATTAACCTTACACTGTTAAGAACCTATTAAGGTTTGGGATTATTTTTACTACACTGCAATAATTAACCTTATTGCTGTCTAAGGTTTGTTATTATCCTTACTATACTGCATCACAGCGAAGTGTAATTAGCCTTACACTTCGCTGGGCATACACAGCCAATCATACTGAAACAAATGAACTGGTTCCAATTTCATATTGCTAATGTGCATGCAGAATAACTCTGTGCAAAATAGACAAAATTGTTAAAATACAGCGTATGCAATGGCTTGTGACCTCTTAAACTGAGACCATGTTCAGTGTTCTACTTTAGTTCACATAAAATACTCTAGAGTCACTTGCATATAACATAAAAAGATATTTAAGACAAAGTACCAACCTATCTGGAAATTTGGCAGTGTCAAGCAGAGGTACATATTTCAGTAACTGCTGCTGCTCCTCACTTGTCAAGTGTCTCACAAACTCCTCAAAATTGAGAATATCCTGTTAACCAAATATAATTACTTGTGATGACATCTCTCAACAATCTAAAACAGAACAACATTCAAGCAGACCAATTCTGGACATGGCAATAAATTCAATGATGCAAGACTCACACCACTATGAGTAATTAGGGTAGATTCATAAAAATCCTTCAGAAGAAACTGAAATGACAGTAAAACTTGGAATGTGCGGATGACAATCTTAAACAGAAACTTGGTATTTTGCTGACAGAAAGTGAAACAATCTGCAACAGCGTTAAAAACACATCACCCATTATGGCATATGCATAATTTAGGTTTGACATGCTTTACATTGAGGAATTAACAACTGAAGGAAAACATTCATATTTGCGTGAATTTTATTTCAAAACCTTATGAGTACAACAGTTATAGATAACATCCAGTTTAAAATAAATAGAATTGTATGACCACCAGACAAGGAAAACTTAATGCAACTTACATTTAAGTCTATATCACATAGTGGTGAATTATGATTTCCCAGGAGTTGTAATTTTTCATGCTGAGATTTGTCCCTGCAATGCCAAAATAGGATAAATGTTAGCTCAGGTAACCTTCTACTTCAGTGTTCTCCTCTAATATGTGAAATGCACAATTTCTATCTATGCATAAACACATACTCACATGCACAAATATTTTTGCATCCCATGTAATGCAACGACTCCAGCTTCCAACTTACCATATGATTGATCATTCACAATAACATGCACATTAAGTGCTGCTTAACAAAAATGTTGTTATTTTCCTTTTACTGACATTAAATACTGTTCATTTTAAGAACTACCCGCATGTACATATTCGCAGATATATTGCATTTTCATTGGATGAAGGTGGGCATAATATTTTTCATTTAAAAAAATTAAAAGAGCTAAACACCAGCATTTCTGTTTTTATTCTTATAGATAATTCAGAAACATGCTTTCACAGGTTTTGAAACCATTTACAAAGTAATTACCTCTTAAGTTGATCTTGTTGCATGCCTTGCCCAATAGAGTTCTTAGCTTTGTCCATGTTACGACTTGAAAAGTTGACACCCTTATTATAATTATGTACAGGAAGGGTTACAGAACGCGAGTATGCCTCATTTGCCGAGAAATGTTTGTTTTCAACTGACAAGGAGCTAGCTTCAGATTCCTCTTCTCGAGCTATTGAGCTAGGATGTCTAATAAGAACACTTCCATGTCCTATCTCAACAGAAACCATTGGCGTTTCACTCTCAAAAAGCAAATCCTCCTCAGAAGATCCAGAGAAGTATGAAGACTGCTGTTCATGTAAAATAGTACACAAATCTTTGGTAAGCTTCTCAACTGGTGATGGCTTTGGACGATTGACACAGGTCCTCTTCTTAGAAGGCACCAACGAGTCCCACGCATTTGGCTGGGCTGGACCTGAAAGGAAAAGCACCAGGAAAATAAAGACATGGCATACCAAGCATAGAAATATTGATAGATTATTGAACTAGTGACAGTATGAACTGGTCATTCAAGCAACTGGCTTCCAACATAGCAAAATTCTAGAAAATTTAAGGCAGTTGCTTTTCTCTATTTGGTAGAATTCATAGAAGCTATTATTTTGATTGTATAGGCAACTCAATAGCAATAGTTTCATCTCCTTTTTTTCTAAGCTCAGTATAAAACTAAGCACTGGATTTGCAGCTCTACGGATGGCCAAGCGCAAAACTGCTCACTCTCTTTTGTCAAAAAGGGTAATTGAGATTAACTTTGATGAGTGCCCAACCTGTCAAATCACTTGCATCTGCACTCCCAAATTGTGCACAGCTCTCAGAATTAGATATTGCTGACCCAGAGCTAGATCTATTGCTCGTGTCTTCATCAACAAACTTCCGGTATCCCTGGTTATAATCAGGGATAAAACCCCCAACTACCACATTATCATTATTTGACTTCCGTTTGAGAACTTTCACATCTTTGCTCTTGTTTATAGATATGCTCTTCACTTTGGAAACCCTGTGATCCTCATAATCATCAGGTTCAGCCCGTGCATGAAGTGGTGTATAGTTTGCTAGTGTTCCCTTTGTCCTCCACCGGGATCCACATGCATTGCACAGTACTGGCTTCTCGGGAGGACCGTTGCGCCAAAGAGGAGTGCCTATTACAACACTTGGTCAGTAGCAATATACAAATTAAACAAATCAATTTACAATTATAATTAAACAAGATAGACTAGAAGAGGAACCACTGATCATCTGGAGCTTTCATTGTGAATCTATTTAATTGTCAAACAACCACAAAAAGCAACCATCTTATTAGTATGCAGAGTAGTGTAAATCTTTTGAGAAAAAGATTATTTGCGTGTGACTAAAAGCATTAGCACAAAATTCATGACATATTCGGCACAAAAAAGCAAAAATTTCTGTTGACAAGCAGCGCTTATTAAAATTTGACAATGCACTTATCCTGCATTACCAAGTGCACATGCAATGTGGCGCATAATTGCGAGCAGTTTTTGTTCGATAGCATAATAATGCATAATTATGAATCTTTTGCAACAAAAATAACAATGTGTTTCTGTTGAAAACATATGGATTCTGCGCATTAACACAGAGCTGCAGCACCTCAATCTAGAACAGGACTCTAGTGGGTACCTCAGTGCTTTTAAAGGATCTGTAGTACACTCTGCATTTTGGCATACCATGACGAACCACACAAATACACTTCAGCTTATGCATAGGCAAGGGACGAAGCTGTATTGAATTCAGAGTTGTTGACAGAAATTGGAGAAAGGACAAAGGGTCTTAATGGAAGGTGGAAACATGAAATGTGATCCAGGATTCCCTATTTGTATAATTTTCAGACTTGGGCAAACATATTTCTTAAAAGCGGAGGGTTTCAATGTTAGTTTATTTTGATTCAACATGCCAATATTCTCACTCTTTCTTTACCCCATACAATAACTGGATTTTAGTTGTTTCTCCTCGCAACGTTACCACTATATAACCAGATTGTTCTGACAGAGGTGAACACCAAAACCATGCCAAACAAGGAACTAGCAATAAATAAAGGCATTAAGATATAGGAGGGAGCAAGGGTGTAATTCTCAACAAAACCCTACTGAAATATACAAAGAAATAGAATCTTGCATTGTTCTTGACAGTTTCCTTTCAACATAACCATTTCTGAGGGTTCATCCATCCAAAACCTAATCAGCACTGTTTAACATTTGCCCATTTCCGACTTCTTAGCCTAACAATAGGGCCAGCATACAAGAAGATAATTGCCAGAAAATAAACAGCAGTGATCTTCAATAAGTTTTTTACAACTATGGCTTATTTTCAACAAATTCTTGAGATACCAAGTTTTCAAGTCACAATCCAAAGATTGTTGCACCGGCAATAGACTAATGACTTAAACATTCGGAACTAGTTCAGGAAACTTATTATCACTGAAGTTGAGAGTTTCAAGGCTTAAACAGCAAGACAGTTAAAAACTTCAAAAGATAATAGAATACAATCAGAACAAAGCTCTACATTGAGAAAACGAAGAAAACAGTTTAAAACTGAAATAAGAGTAATTTTATGAAAGTAGTTTTATTAATTCGGCAGGAAAAGCACAAAAGAATCAGGACAAACACCCTTGCTAACAAGAAGTGACAAAACAGTTGAACAAATTAGCAAGTACTCTTCAGCCAGAAATCCTCCATAAAAAAGAATGTGGAGATATATCTCTCACTGAATTTACTCTAAGGTCGAAAGTATTGACACTAGGGCATTTGGAAAAGAAAATTTTTTCCTCCCACGCTGAATCATTCAATTAGAAAAAGAAATGTATACAGAAACTTCAGCTTTACTTATTATTGAAGCTAACAACAAAACTAGTTCTCAATCAAATGAAATAGACACAGTAATTTCTAAGATTTTGATAGAGTCCAAATTCAATTCTGGAAGAGTTGAAAAATTTAGAGTAGTCAAAGAAGAAAACCCAAACCAAATGAAGGTTAAACAAATGAGGAAAAAAAAAGAAGTAATTGGACTCAATTACAAACTGTAATTTAAAGTAGCATCATTCAAACAGATAAGACATTCATATTTCTGAATCCATATACAAGCAAAATAACACAACAAAAACAGCATATATTCTCAATTCATTACCTTTTTGCATATAGTTATTTCTTTATGTCATAAAAATATTTATCCAATATGCATATATGAAATTGTTTATTCATAATAACAGCAAAACAAAAATTAAACACAAGTTTTCTCTCTTGTACATGAAAAATTATTAGAAAAATTGGAGAAACAAGAACTCACTTGTAACTCCACAGTGATAGCAAGGACCTTGCTTGCCCATGTCTCCCTTTTTTTTTTTTCCTTAATTTAAAGAAAAATAATTCAAAGAAAACTCAGATAAATTAAAAAAAAAAGAAGAAAATTTATGAACAAAAAGTTGAAAAAAATAAATAAATTTGTGAAAATTATTTTTTTAAATTTATTTATTTATATTTCTTCAAGACTTGTACAACATATACAATACAACTGGGTAGAAGAAGGCTTTTCTCTGCAACACACCCAGAAGAAAAACTTGCTCGAAAAAGCAAAAGCCAAAAACCCAGAAGAGTATTTTCTCAGTTTTGTTATGTGTTCATAGTTTTCTATTATTATTTAAAAAGAAAAAAATCAGAAAGAAAAATAAGAAAAATCAAGAAGAAATGAAAAGATTGAGATGGGTTTTTCAGCTGGGAATCTGTACAATCCAATGGAAAAAAGAAAAGACCATTGCGAGATAGAATCTATAAATGGCTGTGGAAAGAGGAAGGAGAAAATGTAAAAAGAGAGAGAGAAAGAAAGAGGAGTGCTTGTGTGTGTTTATGTGTAATATATGACCTTTTGTTGTTGTTGTTGTTGTATTGTTTGTGAAGTAAATGCTCAGCTTTCTTTTACTTTTAATTTTTTTATGTTAATTGAAAGAAAGTTACAAATACTAATGCAAATAAAATCAACATTCAAATTCATTTTTATTTTATTTTATTTTATTTTATTTTATTTGTTACATATATATAAATAAAATATAGTTAATTTTTTAACCTATATTGGAAATGAAAGGATGGCAAAGGAATATTATTGCAAGTATCCTGTTGACTAAATACTTTTCTACTATTGTGTGTATAAATTTTCAATATCCAAAATAAAACTTGGATAATAACATTAAGATTTTTTAAGTTTTCATGATTTCTTACCAAGGATGCAATTTATTAATTTATATTAAATGTATCCCCATTTTTGTTGAAAAGAACTGAAATATCCATCAGGTGATGTCAAATGTAAGGATATTGGGGGGGTAGTTTAGACATTGCATAGGAGTCAGGGATCTATTTGATACAAGTGAAACTATTATTACTCATTCAAGAAAATATAAAAACTGTAGGGACCGTAATGTTACTATCCTATTTTAAAACCCCATAACACGGAAGAAAAGAAATAATTGTTTTAAAAACAAATAATGATTTTAACATTTTAGATATTGAAGAAAATAAAGAAGAGAGGTTTATATAAGCCAGAGAAGAACCAAAAAAAAGGGTGAAAGAAACTAAGCGAGTTTGTTTGGCATTTTTTTTCTTTTTTATTTCATTAGATAATATTTATATTCTTATTTTTTATGTGATGACATGATGTTGATAAATATTAAATGAGTCTTTATTTTAAAAAGAGGAATAATTCTAAAGTCACCCACCACGTTACAATTCGTGGTCACAACTCACATGTGCCACCGTTTCATTTGTACAAACTTCAAAGTATGTCAACCGGGGTCCCAATTAATGTAATTTGCTTTAGCTTTGTGATTAATTTAGATCGAAGGGCGACAATAAATTGGGCTGTGACTCGACGCAATTTAAGTAGCCTGTCGTTGTAAGACGAGACTTGTAAAAAGCTAAAACCTAAAGCATCACCCTGAAAGGGAAATTTTTATTATTTTTCTTAATAATTTTTTTTTTAAAAAAAATTAGTGTTAATTATTTAAATTAAAATTAATAAAATTAAACAGTACAAAGATTGTACACAGCCCATGATACATAGTGGGTATCCCATGAATTTGACTCATTTTGGTGCCATGTGACTTTCCTCTTTCTTTCTTTCTTTCTTTCTTTTTTTTTTTTGTTTAATTTTTATAATTTTTAGTTCAACCCACTTTGTGAATAATTTGGTCCACCCACATCTCTTAATATAAAAATTGAAAATCAACAAGACTAGTTATGTATTAGCCATCAGATTAAATGGCTTTCCTTTCCATCAGAAGATTTTGACCCAAAACCAACTCATATTCACATTCATACGAATATTCATCTTCTACCAGAGTCAAAATCAAATTACCAAATCAGACGGCTAAAAATCACCGATCTTTTGGACTTCACCAAATGATACCTCTCCAATAGACAAAAAGTCATGCCGCGTAGCATGACCTATAATCTTTATTGTATGTTTGGTATTAATTACACGTAATAAAATACATTTTATTTGTTCCTTACTTTTCTGCACATTCAATCACAAAATGCAATATTATTAATAATTATTGAAATTTAAAAAAAAAAAAAAAAAGTAAATAGTTTACTTAACTGAAGAGTTTACCTTCAAGACAATTCTTGAAATCGGGGGGGCAGGTATTATTCAACGGTCCAGATTGATTCATCTTGACACGTTGGCGGTCAGCACGCCATTGTGGAAGATAATAAAATAATTTTACTCTAATAAAATAAATAGAAGAAAACACAGTTGGTGGGTCCCATAAAGAGAACTAATAACTGCCCTGTTGCCGGTTCTTTAGATCGACCAGACCACTTCTCCACAACTCTCCTTTGTTCTTCGTCTCCTTGCTTCTTTTCTAGTTAATAGTTTTCTTCAGTAGTCTTCCTTATTGGGGAGGAAAAGCTCTACCGTGTGGACGCTCACACCTTAGCATTTGTAAAAGGAGACGTACTACCAACGAGGTATGATGATTTAGACCGTGGCCCCACGTCAGGATCACGCTTTTAAATGGATTGTTAATGTTAACGAGGATGTAGCATGTGGGGCCATGGATTGTGATTTGAGTCGAAAATGCCACGTGCACAGCTAAGGATGCTGAGGTGCATGATTGCAAGCATGTGGGTTGAGACACAAGAAGTTATCTTCTCTGTCTCCGACTTAAATTTTAAGAGTAAAATAAAAAATAAATAAATAAAATTATAAAAAAAAAAAAAAAAAAAATGGAAGCCGTCTTTAATAGGGTAGAGAAAAAAAAGAGGAAGAGAAGAGAAGAGAGACCTAATCTAATCTAATCTGCGGCATAACCAATGAAAAATAATGAACCATTTTTTTTTTATTATTTTATTTATTAATTTTATAAAACTTGATATTATTATGTACCTTGATATTGTCAATTGTCCAGATTATCCCGTCTCTCGGATTATACTAAAATTCCCAAATTGTCCTTTTACCAAACAATCACCCATTTAGTCATTTGCAAGTACTACTACTACTAATACTGTGGTGTTATCATTAACACTAAATTATGTGTCAAAATGAAATTACTAGGTTGAGTTGTGTTACCGACAGCCAAATTTAGTAAGGAATTAAAAACAATATTCATAGTTATATAATAAAAAAAAATAATTTGTTTTTTTCATTAAATATTAAATTTTGTATTTATTATTCACTATTTTTGACTTCATCGTACATGTTTTATAGGCACACGTTAATAAAATAATATTATTGTATGCTCAAAATTGGTTTTCCGTTCTTAATATAAAGTCTAAAATTGATGGGCATAACAAAACATATCAAGGATCTACCTCAATTGATGAAAATAACTTTGTATTGTTGATTATATTGACCGGTAGATACATAAATTAGGTCAATAATTTAATTTAAAAAATATTAAGTTACAAAGAAGAGACAAAAGGGGTAGAGAGAGAAGATGAAAAGGCAGGAAATTGGTTTGATGAAACTGAAGTGAGAATTCTTGGATAATACACCAAAAGAGACACGGTAGAGACAAGTTGGTGGGATCTCTAATTGTGATGTCTTGATCTAAAAATTATACAACAAATTTATAAAATACAAAATTATAATAACAATAATAATAAGGAAGGTCTATTAATTAGGTGGTTACATGTATGTAGCACTCTTGTTTTTGACCTCATACGACCTCCCTATTTATTTTTTTTCTTCTTAAAAAATAAAAAATAAAAATAAAAATTCTTTTTATTATTTTATCTTATTTTTATTTACACCGTCTCAAATATAGGTAGAGATACGTTGCAATCAGTTATATCGTATATTTTTCTAATATATTTTTTTTTTAAAATTACAAAAAAAATTGTACAAGTGCTCCATCTAACATGACCCAACAACTGTTATTTGTATATACATGGGTTCTTGTGGACATTTGGATCAGGAGAATTGACTCTAATCTCTGTTTTTATCCTAATAAAGATTAATTAATTAATTAATTAACTAATTAGAATAAGAGTTTTGTAATCATATGGGATAGTCACTGATTTCCATAAAAGAGTGCGATGAGATGATGTTGCTGCATGCCTAGTGCTCACATGACTCATGGCATTACATTTTATTTTATTATATTATATCATACTTATTTTTCATTCTACACCACACTAATTCTGAGTGTTTTTATAATTACTAGTTTTAAAATAAACAATTAAAATATTTGATGCAAACTGTGAAATAAAAATTACAACCATTAATACAAAAGTCAAATATATCCTTTATCATAAAGTAAGTGAATATTTTATAATACAAAAGATATGATTAACATACATGTAAAAATTAAAGACAAACACGTATTTTTTATTTAATGGTAATATTTTATATTTTTATTGTAAATAAATTGATGTTTAACATGTGTTATTTATCACATTATTTTAACGTATATATAATGTTATAAAATTAATAAATATATTATTCAATATTAGAAAAACGATAAAAGTGAAAAAGAATAGCCTCACTTTTCTTAACATGTATTAAGAAAGTGAAGTTTTAGTATGTATGAAAGTGGCAATGCTACAAAGATAGAGGGTATGATTATGATTATTATTCTGATTATTTGGAGAAAAAGAATAAACAAACAAAAGAAGGCAGAGATCCTCTTACTTTGTCATATTTATGTACAGGCCCCAAAACATTCAACATTTGTACAAAATCGATGTACGATACTGCCCTTTTCCCTTTCCGTGTAGCAGAGGAAGAAGGTTCGCCGCACGAGTGCAGCAGGTGATTGAGCAGAAACCCAGACTGCAACTCCAAACAAGTAAACAGTCAACACGTGGATGGCAAGGATTGGTGGTGCAGGGACCTCAGATGCGCTGCCACTTACACTAGCAGACCAAAAGCCTCATTGACAGCGCTTTGTTGCATCTTGCTTCATGCTCACACATATCACCAAAATATTGGCACTACAAACTCCAATATTTTATAGTTATTATTATTCAATTAAGGAAAAAAGAAAAAAAAAAGTGATGGAGAACTAGTAAAGTTATCATTAATTATTGCAGCTAATCTCTAGCCATTAGAGAGAAAATCATGGTTTTGGACCTTTTGGTTTTGGTTCTGTTAACTATTTGTAACACTATAAAATACTTTCATATTTTGTCCTTAATCTATACTATGATTTTTATCAAATACTCATTTCACCTAGTTTTTAAAACATTATTATATATATATATATATATACATATGTTATTTTAAGCCAGACTATTTCAATAAAACTATCTAACTAAATTAAATTATATATATATTACTTTTTTAATATTATTATTACTTATTTTTTTATTAGGTATCTCAAATTTTAAGGTAAGATTTTATTAGATAAATTTACAATTTACACAATATCTTATCCTATTTAATATACAAATCAATTTATGAGCAAGGGATATAAACTAATATAGTCGTGGAAATGAAACGCAACCGACAATAATACAACGCTATTGGACTAATTTATATCATTAAGTTATTTTTGTAAATATAGAATATGTGATAATAATACAATATTATTAAGTCAATTTGTATCAATCGCATACAAAATTCTACACAATATTTATAAATTTTATATAAATCTAATTGAATGATCAAATTTATAATTTTTTTATATTCAATTTGTTTAGGAAAAAAAAAAAGGCAAGAAAGGGTTTAATCTTGTCAAGCATGGGACCTGACAGGAGCTAAAGTTAATAGAAAAACATGTATGATGTAAATCTGATTAGTAAGTTTTAATAGCAAAGTCTAAAGTCTAAACAATTAATAAGCATTTAGAATAGGTTCAAACCGATAAGACAAAATGAATTCAACCACCCATTAAGCCTAAAATTAATGGGTGTGATTAAGTCAAGTGATTGAGGATTTTAAAGTATTAGATATACAGCAAAAAATGGATTAATTTAAAGGGAAGGTGGGCTCTGAGCAGGATTTGCAATTGATGAGACACATCTGGGGCCATTTGGAATAAGTTTATTTATAATTGAAAAAACAAAATTTTTCATAAAAGATATCAATTTCACTTTAGGATCGTGCACTACTATTACTATATACTAATATGGTAATTAGGCATGTTTTGATTTCCCCATTTTTTTTTTTTTTTGAAAAGTGCTTTTGGTAAAGAAAAATGGGTTAATTAGAAAAGCACTTCTATCACAAAACAAATATGCTGGAAAACGAAGGCATAAAAGTCGGATTTCGCAAAGTGGAGAATTTTGTATTTGTAGAAATTAGAATCCTTCAAAGCAAAGATATCCAATGAGTGGAGATTGAGATTATTCCCTATCCACACGTGATTTTCAAAACCTTAGGCTTAGATATTGGGCTGGATTGTGAAAGTTTCGGCCCATAAAAAGGACTGGGCCAGATGTAGTTTCCAAGTCCCGGCCCATTTTCATTTTCTGATAAGAGTTCCTCACTAATAGCAGGAATCTAAAAAGTTAATCTTTTTTTTTTCTTTTTAATTTTTATTTGTTTTATTTTAGGAATCTAAAAAGTTGACAAAATTAGAAATTACGACTGGCTTGGAAAATCAGAAGTTGCAATGGATAGATATTGCTTGATACGCATCAAACTTTAATTTTGTCTAGAATAAATAATTTTGGATTGATTTGATTTGCAATTGAGATACCATTTTAATTTAAAATAAAGCAATACAATTTATAATCATTCTACATTATATAATGGTAAAACATAACATAGGAAAATGATATTGCTACATGTGTACTGTACTTGAAGCAATAAAACATTGATGGGTCTCTCTCAAATCTCAATCTAGAATGCAAATGTAATGTAATGAATGGGTCCTCTGAAGGATTTGTGGCTTCAAAATCCAACATCATTACTTCCTTCAAACAAATCTATAATGGAGCTTTGTGTCTTCTCTTTCAAGTCATGATATTCACACATTTTGCTTTGCTTTCCAATTTTCAATTACCATGTCTATTCTCCTTTGAATTGTGGGATAACATTACGACAAAGCATAGGAAAGAACAGAATGGAGATATAATGTAAAACTAGAAAGATGAGGAATAAAATTTAAAGCATTATATAGGTATATATTATACGTAGATACTTTTTGAAAGGGAGAATTTTTGTTCTTCATGGGTGGGGTGGGGGTGGGGGTGGGGGTGGGGGTGGGGGTGGCAATTGAAGAGAGATTAGAGTCACTATCTTTCCTATGTGTTTCCCCACCTATCCCACGTGATAATCTAATCAATCCACAAAGGATTTGTCCACATCCAACTAATTTTATCTTTATAATTCATTATAATTTGGATTCTAATGGAGTAAAACTATTCATAGTTGCATACATAGATTAGGTGAGATTGAGAATGACATGATATGATGTTTGGACGGTGGGAAAATACATTTCTTGAAATCTCCATCCTACCCTTGACATAGAAAGACAGTATACATACTCGGTACATAAAGTATTGCTTGAATTCCAGCCCCATGAATTTGACATACCAAATTTAGGGGGCTAAATTATCAACCATCAAGAAATTTAATTGAGACCCGAATGTTAATTGTCAATTGGGTTATCTTATAAGAGCTTGATATATTTATTTTCTCCATCCCAAAAGCAGAAGAGGTAGGAAAAGCTGGTCCCAAGCAAAAAGAAAAAGAAGATAAAAAAGAAAGGGGAGGTTTAGGGTTAGGGAAGGTATGTATGAAATGATGATTGATGACTAAAGAAGTTGAAGGATGTGGCTTGGTCGGTTTGAAATTTGTTCAAAATGAGGTCACGCATGTTTATCCTTAATTGTCTCGTTGAATGCACAAAAGTTAAAACTATAAATTAGTGGTCTAACCCTGGAAATAGGTTACACCATTATCATTTACACAAGTTCAAAAGTTTACATACATGGAACCTCTTTTCACATTTTCATCATCAACCGAAGATTGTTGAAATAGAAATAACTACCTTGAGAGCTAACAAAATAAACATTAAATTAGTGGTCTAAATTGAATTGCTTGATTTAAAAATTTAAACTATTAAATAAGAAAATTTTCATCTAAAATTTATATTATTATATAATAAATTAATATTTGATATTATGTATGAACAAAATGGGAGATCAAAAGTAGTATTCTCATGTAAAATATGAATAAGAGAAGATTTATTAAAAAATAATTTAAATTAAATAATACCCAAGAATTAGAATACACCCATTATACATGCCTTTGTATAAGCCATAAGGTTAAAGATTGGATCTTCAAATTATTTACAATGGTCCTACTATTGTCCCTCTAAAATTTTTACAAAAATACTTTTGTAAAAACGTTTACAATTTTAATCTTAATAAACATTATATTAAAAAGTAAAAAAAAATATTTATATCTAATTAAATTCACGTAACATCAGTTTAGTTAAAAATATCTAAATAGCTAAATATTATAGCAACAATTTGTTGTTATTATTAGTCTTAGCCATGATGTATCAAATATTTATTTACCCTTTAATTTAATTATTTTTCGGTTTGATAATCTCTACACTTTTAATCTGACTAGAATTTAAATGAGTCCAGATCCCCTTCTCCGTGTGCCAATAGATATAAAATTATTTTTAAATCTTCTTATTATTAGCTAATTGTTGTCGAGACATATTAAATGAAGCCACAAAACTTAAAACCAAAATTTGGAGGGGTGCGCCAGGCCCTTCCAGTAGTGCAGCACATGGGCGACGCAAGAAAGCCCCAGTAGCGAGCTACTGTGGTGGGCTTTCCCCCTTAAAAAATTAATTTAATATCGTGTGGATCGATGATCCACATATCAGATATTAAACTGATAAGAACAGATACTACACTTGATCTTAGCCAAAAGGCCGAGAAAGGTATGTCTGCGAAAGATGCTTCGGCTGTCTTTTAATTAATTATGAGACAATTATGCTACTTTGCATGGGCGATGTGGGATGAAGTAGAGTTTCCTTCGGACTTCTCTCTTCTTGTACTGTTGATTGACTTTGGGAATTCTGACTTCTTTTCTTGTTAATAGATGACAAAAACAACATATTATAAAGATACAACATAGCTAGCTTACATGTTGTTTTCTACTCTGATTTGCCTACAAGAAGAGTTATGGATTTGGAAGCTCTAAGGAAGCTTAACATGATAAAGGAAGGGCAACAACTAGTGACCACTTCGGCTTTGCTTTGCGTACTTTCGAATGAATTTCATGAAAAACACATTCTCCAACGCTCTTCTTACTTCAATTTCCTGCTTGCATGGAGTTAAGAATTGATGGTTTGTGTTCGAGATTCGAACGCCTCAAATTTGATTTCATGTCAAAAACAATAAGAACTAACAGGTCATACCCAACATTTATTACGAGAGTAAGCGATAAGCTTGATTTGACTGACAATTAAGTCTAAAATCCCACTCTCATATCAATAATAATTGGACTTGAACCTAATTTTCTTCTTGTAGAGAAGATCAACGCATTTTCGTAATACCTAATTATTGCAGTAGTAAAGTGAAAATTCATTTAGTAAAAATTCGATAAATGATACGATAGGATTTATTATAATAATCTTCACAGAAGTGAGACAAGACAACCAACATTCGACATTATTATTGCAAATTTGAGTTAATTATTCATCCACATGGGTTGTGCAACAGAAATACAGCTCTATATATATATATATATATATATATATACATATACATATACATACACACACCCACCAAATCCATATTAAGAGGATATGACAAAGGAATGTCTCTCAATTGCTGAATTCCAAATTATCGTCTGTTAACCAGTGACTCAAATCACTTGCCACAATAGTTCGCTCATTTCTATGAAAAATGATTTTAAATTCCCCATCAAATAAAATCATTCGTACAGTAATATCAGCTCCATCTTGGAAATTGTCATATATGATAAACAAAATCTGACAAAATGTTGCCTCCGTTATTCAAATCCTTTTAATGGCCTCCACAATGGGGACTGACCATGGGTGCCACAAATGAATCTGATCTTAATAGGTACGTCCAAAAGCAAATCAAAGGGATGTGCGAACTCTTACAGAATAATTCTATTCTACTGCAATCATCTCATGTGAGCATGTTTTTGGGAGGTGGTGGATGCTGTGTCCTCGGAACCTTCCTTCGTGTTTGACTGCTGTGCATGTGCAAGTTTTTCTGCTTCAATTTTCTCAACCAAAGCCTGTCTTTGCATGGCTGCCATCATCTCCCTCATACGTTTCTCCTCTCCATCAAGCTGCATTTTCACTATACTCTCAGCTTCTTTATCTATTGGTTTGAAGTATTCTTCAATGGCTGCTTCCTGCACATAAATTAAACTTTTCTTCATACAACAGAATCAGGAACTTAAAAATAAGACATTTAACTGAACAAACGTCAAAAAAGCACCATCACAGGAGTTACAAAACCTCTATGATAACTAAAAGTGCATTGCCAGGAAAAGAAAATGAACATACTCAGAGAGTAAGATCAAATCATTTAGAATTCAAGTGAGAGGATTTAAGAATTGCATCTTCAACTTCCAGCTAAAGATTAACTGAAGTTGGTATTCAGCGAGAGGTAGACCGAATACTTCAGAACCCTTGTTAGATGTGGTCAACAAATTATGCACATTCTTCAAACAAGAAAAAAGCAAGGCTGAAATCGAAGACAAAACAGAAGAAACTCCTAGAATCAATCATCTGTCAAATATTTTAAGCCAGTGAGCAAGGAACTTACTGTTTCTTCTAGCTTCTTATTCAAAGTCTGCATCTCCTCAACCATACCGCGAACCTCAGATAATATAGCTTGCTCAGGGATTTTTCTTAAAGCTGCCTTCCTTTCATGGGCCTGCAGGAAAGGTACCAAGGAAAAGTATGAACATTTTAACCCAAAAAATTTACAAAGAGCTTGTGGACCAACTTATTATGATGAGGATGGTTAAAGCATGAATCAAACAGAACAAAATACAGACACAACATTTTTTTTCTTTTTGTTTTAAAAGAATTACTATAAAGCACAGAAAGTATGAAAAGATGCAGATTGTATTTATAAATCTCCACATATTATGCTTCAACATAATATTTTATGTCATACTCGAATGTCATACAAAAGGATAATTATCGCTGCCCTTAGATATCTCGATCAAATTCAAGAGTTAGGATCGTACAAATATGTCATCTAGACCATCTGGCCTTGACTTGAGAATGAATAAAAAGAGACATTTTTTGTAGATGATTGTAGTCCCCATATTTAGATTAGAACAGACTGTTAACTTGCAAGATTTGAAACAAAATGTTTGTTCCATACAAAAGCTTCCACTTTCTCAGTCTTTTTTTCTCCAAGGAGCAAAGATCCCTTTGCCCTCTATGTATTTTTCTGTTCCCATGCATTAACACACGAGTTACCCTTAGATCAAACACCAGTTATAAGATTAATGTTGCTGACATAACATCCTTCATCTCTAGAAAAGCCAAGCCTAGGAGTCAATGTAAGCCTCAGGTTCTCCTAACTATGCAAATGCGTATTGGGTGAGGAATGCTTGTGTGAAGTCCAAAGCAAATCCTTGAGAGTGAAGGACATTTGCATAAAGCACTACTTGGTAGTAGGGCATAGGCTATTACAATTGGTATCAGAGCTGCTTCGGAACTCAATATGTAGATAGATTGATTTGGGGGAGGGGAAGATTGTGCATCACCAGTCAAGACAAGCCTAGAAGTGTATATGCCTTAAGATCTCCAAACTAAGTAGACACATTTTGGTTGAATGACACCGTTCTGAAGCCCAACCCGAACAACATCTACTTGGTTGTTGAGCCCTGGGGTGTTACATTGGTGCCTCTTGAAAAGGGATAAGAAGAAATAATAGAAAATAAAAAATTAAAAAAAAAAAACAATAGGGATCCAAACACTGCCATCATCAAAAGTAATTGGTGGTGCTTTGCTAATATGTGCCATCATAACACTGCCGACTGCAGTTACTAACATGAAGCAGGAAGAAGACAATAAGAAAATTAGTTATTTGTACAAAGCAAAAAAAAAAAGGAAGAATCAACAACTAGATCAAGAAGTGTATATTGTTTGGTTTGCGGAGCCGAAAAAATGAAACTGTATGGAAGGTACAACTGTTGTTTCTTTGTTTGCTAATTTGAAAGAATCTAGCAATGCAGTTAACCATTTTAGGTGAACATACATAAAAAGAAGGTGAGACAAGCAAGGGAGAAAGGCCACAAATATTATTTCAGCCAGTAAACAAAACAACTGAGCCAATATAACAAAAAAAGACTACAAAGATTCTTTCAGGCAGTAAACGAAACAGCTGAGCCAAGATAACAAAGTGTAGAGCAACAAAAACACAAAAAATGATATCATGAGAAAGAGCACATAGAACATTATCATCAAGAAACCTTATCCTAAATAAAATAAGGTTCTTCAAATATTTCAAAATACTGTAAAGTTCGCAATGAAGATAATATATTAGGAATAAGGAAATGCTCTGAGAAAGAAAAACTAATTAAATTTTGTCTATAGCAATATGATAAAGATAGCAACTACAAGAAACCAAAATATCAAGCAATAGTACTCGCAAGCACGCTAAATGGAAGCAGACACACGACAGTGGCATTCACTAGAACTGAGAATTCAACTACATGGAACAGAATTTGAGGCATATTATGATATAAAAATACATAAATATATGCAACAACAACAATGAAAACTTGTAACTGTAAGAAACCTGTTGGAGACGTCTCTCAAGCTGCAATCTGTAAGATCGAATTCTTCGTTCTTCATATCCAGAAAGAACCCTCACATAGAATAGGGCTCTTCTACCAAACTCCACTAGCTTATCCATTCTAATTATTCATCAATTCAACAAATATATATATCCTACACAAACATATAAAATTGACTCAACAAAACAAAAATAACACATTTAGAGCTCAGAAAAAAATGCCACAATGAAATCAAATTGTATAATTATATTGCTTGCTATGAAAATAATAGCTTTATAGCCGTGTTATGCGTAGGTAGTATAATCTACGTCCTCATTACATTTTCAATAATTGGGTCATTAAACCTTCTTGTAGTACAACTTTTAATTAGTATTGCTAATTATGGATAACAGAAACTCAAAAAAGAATTAAGAATGTGAAATGAACTTATTTTTATAACCTATTTTTTCAATTATAATGGTCTTTTTATTCTTATCCCTCACTACATCAATTTGCTCACCTACCTTTAAAGATGTAGCATCATAATCCATCCTCTACAACAATTTTACAAAATAACTACGATAAAGCCTGAGAATTAGTTAACAAGACCAATCCAGTGTGCTCATATTGACCACCAAATAAATCCAATTCGGCTTTTGAGCTGATTAAAAGGTCAAATTCCATCAAGTAAAATACATATAATCCAATCATTTGCTACAGTTACTTGTTCCTTATCATAAACAAGGCAAGAACGCTAAGCTTCCAACATCACTTCTGTTTCCTCAGTTACCAAACAATCATCGGTGTCAATATCAAAATCACCATTTCATAGTTAACGCGCAAGATCAGAAATTTCAGCTGAATTTTCATACTGAGAACCCCAATCTAACTAAATACAGTACTAAAACAGATGCTAGTGGACCAAAGTTTAAAGCGACAAAATCCCTAAAAAGATCGATTGTCGAATCGAAACTTCCCACCCCGAATAAAAAAAAATAAAAAATCCAAGCTTATACAAACAAATAAAGCATAAATTAAAGATAAAAACAATTAGGGAGGTTTTTGCAGAAATGGAAGTGAAGCAATTACCAGCAAGCCGCGTCTCCCTGTGAGCTAAAGCGAATCAGGAATGGAAAGCTTATAAGAAGAATACAGGAAATTAACTCTGAAATTTGAGTCGACGGTGAATCCGGCGAGCAAGCAATTAATTAATAGATTTCGTCGCTAGCGGCAGAGACGATAGGTTTTTCTATGGGTAAGATAGACCACCAGCTTAAGGCCAGCCGGTCAGCTGCGGTTGAACTTTGGTTTGAGAGAAGAGTTTTTTTCTTTTATTTATTTATTTATTTATTTATTGGGTTGTTTATTTTTGTTGAAGAGAGAAAATAGAAAATAGGATTAACACTTTACACTTGCCAGTATTGTTTGTTCATGAATTGGGAATATTCTATTTCTTTGTTTAGAAAAATAAAATAAATGAAAAGTTACTTATGAAATTACAAAATGAACTCTTTGGTTTTTGCTATAATGTTGTTCGTCGCTAATAATTTTATTTTTCTCAACCGAAAAAACGAGTTATTAAATAGTCTTATTTGATTTTTCTTTTGTAGAAAAAGGAAACTTGTTTAAGCCTATTCAGTTTTAGCCAAATTAAGCAAATATACTCTGAGTTGTTTAATTCGTTCACTACAAAATTTGGTTGAATCGAGACATCTTTGGGTAAAACTGAATAAAATTAGTAAATTTATTATTTAAAAAAATCTAAATAAATTATAATTCAACCTGTTCTTGTTACCCAGGTCACCGCTCGGGCATAACGAATAAGTTTACATCCAGTTAAAAAGACAGATTATTAAAGATCCAATTAAAAAGATGGATGGTAGATGTAAATTGTAATATGTAATATTTAAAGAAAAAAAGTCCTTAAAACGCTTCAACGGTGAACTCGGCGATTGGGCTATCCCTAAATATTTGACCCATTGATTGAGCCTCTTGAATGGGTTGACTGGGAGACTTAAACTTTTGTTAAAAAAGAAATAGAGCTTAATTATCCCGCAGCGTCCTAACTAACATGTCAAAAGAATGATCAACCAACGATCCAAAATCATCGAGAGTTAACACAATACCAGTTCCGATGGATTTGTAAAACAGCCACTGATATTTACTAGCTCACATCCCACAGTCCAATCAACAAAATAACCGCAACCTTTTACCAAGCTCTTCTCATATTTTCTGCTAAGATTTCCAGGCGGCACAAAGTGCGCTCGGCTACTACACACACATTGAACGTTCCAACCGAATAGCTTTCCAAAATTTTCACTCAAAGCCACAATTGTACAGACACCTACAAACCATAGTCACCCACCAAATGGATTTTCAACACAACAAAAGTCCCGAGAAATCTAAGACATGGAGCTACAACGGGTGAGAAGCTCCAATGCTATTGTTGAGAGTCAATTAAATCATAACCACAAACCAAAACATGCAAAACGTTTAACTTATTAACCAATACACTGCAGATTGTGAATTTATTTATAGAAAGCTGAAGTCAACACCATAGCATCTACTAGGATTTTAACTAAGTAGTCTTATACCATATAAGCAAAAATTAGATTACTGCAGCAAACACCACCAACAGCAGATATAACATCCTCTGGGTGTTAAAAGAAGAAAAACAGAAAGGTACAGTTTAGAGAGAAGAAAACCAGATTATATACAAACTAGTTTGCTTTTGCAATTCGAAGTTAAAACAACTAGTGTTCGTCTATCCAGCTACCAATACATTCAGTCTCTCCTTTTCTTCTTCTTCTGCTCCTCCTTCTCAATAGCATTCTTCAACTGCTCACCAAAATAGAAACAACAGAGTTAGAATAGTCATTTTGATAAACCATAGCAGCAAATTATAACAAAATCCTTTATCGGCACAGCGCAACAATAATAATTACCTAGCAGAAAATTTTAAAACTTGTGACAACAATTTTCCGCACAATTTAACTTACCATGATAACAAGAATACGAACAAGAACAGCAACAAAGTCAACGAAAAGGGTCAGGGCATGCTTCACATAATCCCTATCACCATAGTGAGCTTTCTCAATTATGTCCTGGGTGTCTACCACAATGTAGCCAACAAATACCAACAGTCCAAAGTACAACTGCAAAGATAATAGAATTAACATAATGTCAGTGACAACATCCGAAAGAAAGGATTTTAAGCACAAATGTTCATCAGTTGAAAATCTCCTCACCTCAAACTTGAAGATAGCTGTTGAACCCCCAAAGATGGAGGAAGCAAACTGCAACCACAAAAGCACAGACAGGCCTGATGAAAGCACACCACCAAGGTACAGGTACTCTCTGCGTCTTGCTACCATAGCAGCGACTGAAAAACAAGCAAAGGCCAATCCAGTTCCCACAAATGCAGAGACTAAAATGCTGTATCAAAGTAAAAAGATATAACAATTAGCACTCATGACTCCAGCAGCATCAGTTTTTTGAAAAAATGCTACAGGTAAAAGAAAAGCAATGGAAACATAATAGTCCAAACAAATGTCCACATTACTTGGGGCATATGCTTCTATAAACCCAACCAAAAACAAGTAATAGGAAGACAACTTAAGCACCTAGAAGGTCTAAGAAAATTTCAGACCCATTATTCTTTTTATTTTTGTACTTGTAAGCCAGTTACCATCCTATCCAAGGATCATAATTGAAATTAGAGCAACGAATAAAGCAAAATCAGTCGCATTTCATAGCTACAGTTTAAGCAAAATCTTATACCGCACAAAACAGCAATGGTGTATATGTGTACCTTGCATCAATCTGAATAGCCAGATCAATCAAAGGACCAATTGAGGCACCTTCAAACAAGGCAGCTGCCATCAGTAGGCCAACTCTCTTTTTCTGCTCAAGGTAAGACATGACAAGCCAAAATTAGAAATAAGCAGAGCATGAAATGAGAGAACATAAAGCATGCAAACACCAATAAAAAGACAAGATAGTACCTCTTCATAGTATGGGGAGGCGAGCAGCCAAGCAATTGATCCAAAGGTTGCAAGGCCTGTAAGAAAGCCACCGATGTTCCAGAGGAGATGGAGGTAGACTCCAGCGGCTGATGCGACCAGTGCACAACATAAGGAGAGATAAACCTAAACAATTCCAAAACAAAATAAAATTAAAAAAAAGAAGTCAACGGAAAAGATAAATCAGACGAAAAAAAGGAAAGACTTCAATCAAATGGACCAAAACTGATTGAAACCCTAACACCGACTAGAAATTCAACAAGGTAATGAAGTTATTCGAGGGGAACAAATGAATCAAAGATCCAAGCACCATTATGGCGGAAAGCAAATTTATTTCTTCGAAATATTTTCTTAATTCGACATACGGGATCCGTTTTCTTTCTTGTCGATTTTCTCAAGAGAATTCGGAAAAAAGACAAGATTATCCAAGAAAGCTACATTTTCAGAACGAGTCTAAATTGCTGAAAGTCCTAAAAATCTCTGGATACGTAGCAATCGCAACATTCCAATAAATAATCAAGAAATAGCATATGATACAAAACTTTAGCGAAACAGAATTTTAACATTATGTCGAGAAAATAAAATCAAAGGCTTACCAGTTTAAGGTGAGACTGGACGGCGGGAGAGATCTGGTGAAAGTTTTTGAAGGAATCCCAACGTGATTCACTGCGAGCCTCGAAGAAGGAAGCGAAAGCATCCATTGTTGGAAAAACCGCGAGAAGATTGCTCAGGGATATCAAGGAAGAGTCACGATCTCGAATTTTGCATGTTAAAATACCTAGGAACGGTGGTGGAGTTTATAGCCCGCAGATTGGGAAATTACTTAGAATTTTCGAGGTTATGTGAAGTTACAATATCGCCCTTGCATAAAATCTTTAGTTCACTGTTGTGTCCTTCCTTGACCGTTGGGCTCGATGAGAATAATATACCTCCTACCTCGGTCTCGACGACCCACGCCGTGAATGACTTATTCATGAATTGATAATTAAAATATTTATTTACTTAATTCCGTAATTAACCAGAATACTTGGGGGCATCGGGTAGCATTGACAAATTAAAATGATGCTAGAATTATCTGAATTTTAGTTAGGAGGGGTAGTTGCGGAAATTTATAGGTCAATCTGGAAAATTCGGCAGGGGGTTGACAAAGTGGATGGTATCAAGCAAGACATCTTATGACAAACATCGCTTTTCCATTAAGCAAGCAAATATCTGCTCCTATAGCGATTACTCCTGAAAACAACGTCATAAAATCCAATGACACGTTGCCACGTCAGTAGCACATACCCACAATATTTAAATAAAATAATAATATTACTTTGTTACAAATTTATGTTTCGGATTAAAAATTAGGATTAGGATGACGCTGCTTCAACGATCTAATAAGCCGGCGTTGCTGATATTATAATGATAATTAATGTACAGTTGTAAAATTACGTCGCGCAATTTACTGAGTTACCCATTAGCCGAATTATACATTAGCGCGAGTGGTTGGCGTCTTCCAGCTCTCTCCTACGGAGCTTAATTTTTGTTTTCCATGCTAGATTTCTGTTGTAAGAGGTCGGAGGTCCCGCTGTGAAGTCACCTATTTCATTTTCTTATTATATTCCAATGGTTGTTGTAGCCACGCTTTAACTGAAGAAAGAGTATCATTGTTCAAAGTTGAAAAACATTTATCTTTAAATACTTGAAAACATGGGTGGTCATTAATTTTCGTATGTCCTGTCAATCAAAAACTATCTAGGATTGACAACCGATGGAAACGCGAAAGCAATTATCAGAAATTGAACAAGCAAAGGTAGTGTTGCGTCACTGCTATACGACAGGAGGATCGATTGAAATTGTGAGTATGCACTCATTAGATGCTTTACACGGAGTAAAGAATTAAAGAGAAGATTCCAAAGAGATAAAAGGAGGGAGACGATGTGTTATTTGTACGAGAACTCTCAGGTTCTCAATTGCTTTACCTGCCCAAAACACACGTCCTTTCAGCTTTTACCTGCACAACACTTTCTTTTGGCTCCTGAGCTCCTTAGAATTACTGCTTCGCTTCAGAGATAAGACTCCAGACCGCGCAGCGAAACTCAGATGTCCAATGATTTTACGGTTACCAGATTGTATCTTAGTAAAATATTTAGATTCTCTATCTAGAGGATTAAGCTTGTGTAACAACTTTGATTTTCATTATGTAGTGATATAGTTACAATTCCAACATGTAAGAAGAAAATTTACACGGAACTAAAACAAAAACCAGAAAGAAATTAAAGTTAACATCCGCATATGCCTTCACAGCAATTAGTGAATAGATAGGGTTAGAATTAACAACAGATTTCAAGGTAAAAAAAAAAAAAAAAATGAATGCCCCGTTGGAAGTTGATCTAGCTAGCTAATGAGATATCTTCAAGGGTCTGGCAATAGGGTTCTGTTTGTGTGATGTATTGCCAGTTGTGCTGTCAAGGCCGAGCCCTTGCCTCAGCACCTTCTGCTTTTTCAGGCTTTCAAGGCAAGGAGCAAAGAATTCATGTTTGAGGGCATCTTCTGCAGTGAGTCGAAGTCTTGGGTTTACCGTCAAGCACTTGTCCACAAGATCAAATAGTGAACTTGGAATTACCTCGAGGAAATCTGGTCTCTTTGTATTATATTTACACCAATTCCGTAGGTTCATAGGTGCCAAGGATTGTTTATCATAGAGGTCCTGCCATAAAATGATAATGATCAATAAGTGTGTTTATAAGTGATTTAGCAGTAAGTTCATTAACAATACAATGGAATATATACTTTGGGGAATGAGGATTCGCGGTCGTGTAATTTGGCAACTTCCCAGAGGTCTTCAGTACCTTTCAACTTTGCAATATCCTTTATATTCCTGAATGTGACGGATATGATTGGAAAAAATCAAATCATAAGGATTAGAACAAAACCGTATAAATTTTGTTTCATGTTTAAATGAGAGATTCTTACTGTTCAGGATTGCCAAAAAATGGTGTTCTGCCGATTATTAGATAGAGTAAGGTGACCCCGGCAGACCATATATCAACCTTGGGACCTTGATGTTGAGATCTAAACAACACCTGCACAAACCACCAAACATGAAGTTCTATTTGTTTCATTGGAAAAACAAAACAAAACAAGTTCTTGATTATATTAAAGTTTCAATTTTCATGAGACCAAATAAAATAATACAGTAAGCGGTCGGCACAAATTAAAATCCTAGTAAAAGAAAAATTAGTTTGCAGTATTTGGCTAAGCTGAGTGGCTGACTTTTCAAGGACCTCTTTGGATATGTTTGTGGTAGAGGTATTGTAACTTTGATCCACAACTGTTGTGCCATAAAAATTATTAAATGTCAAGTATAAATGAGATAGTAAGTGGTAACTATTAGTTGCTAAGTAGATTCTTACTAAAGATTTAAACTATTGTACCATTTAAACTATAACTAGGGAAACTCTCAAATATACCTTAAGATGACACTAGGAAAAATTCAACAATGAGAAGGCTAGCAAATCACCTTTGGATAGAGTAGTTGGTAACCCACTGCCTTAACTTTCAAGAAGTGGGTTCAAGTTCTCCCTATTCTGGGATGCCTCTCGAGTAAACATGTACGCTTACTTGACAACTAATATTTATCACTCACTATCCGACTTAGACTTACCATCTAGTGATTTTATCATACAACAGCTGCAAATTAAAAGCCACAATATTTCAATCTTAAATATATCCAAAATTAATAGTTACACCTATCATTTGGACAGAAAGAGAAAAAAAAACCACTTTGACATTTAAGTGCACTATATAATTAAATTAAAAAAATAAAATATAAAAAAAAAAAAAAGAACAGAAAGAAAAAGAATTGCTTGCTGATCGCAGATTTATTAATATCAAAGTGAAAAAATATCAAACTGTATCTAAGTTTAGTTCTCTATCTTCTTTATAAATGCAATTTGCTGCATATAGGATTAGCAGCTCATATTATACATCTCTTTCCTAAGCTTCACACTTCTCTTCAAAGAGTTTTCATGATTCATGCTAAAATTAGCAGTCCATAGGATCAAGTGTCATGAGAAGATTCTTGATTTACTTTCTTCAGAACATCAATTCAGCTCATGCTTCTTTGTTTATCAGTTAAAAAATTTAATGCTGCAAGAAGCCTGACATTATGAGGTATAATAAAATATGGGCCTTGAACTGGGTTCATATCAAAGCATAGTAGATTATGATGCCTCACCTCTGGAGCTCGAAATCCTTTGGTTCCAGCACAGGGACCTTCTTTCTTGTGCTTCCCATTTCCTAATAATAAATGAAATGTGATTACTTTTAGTAAGGGATATGGTTTGGTCAAATCAAAGTTTCCAATTATGTTGTCAGACAAACCTTTGTTCATCAAGCCAGCTCCAGCAATAGCAATGCCATTTGAGTGCAGAGGCATTGGAGTAAGATACACAAACTCTCTACCCACTTTTCCAGGGGGGGCAGCAACCCGCTTTCTCATAGGAGATGGACAATTCGGTGCTTCATAATTTGGCATCCGCAATGCTTCCTGCAAAAGGTTGATCAGCTCCTTCCTACCTTGGCATGGCAAAGGTTCTCTCAGCTTTTCTGCAGAAGGAGTCCTGGTGCTAACATCTTTGGCAGAGGTTATGCCAGAGCCATCTGCACCTTGACTGTTGACTATGTTCCGATTGCCATTGTTATTAAAGACATTTGTTCGTCCTATGTCCTTCCTCTTCAGGTTCTTAAGTTCTAATGTTGACTTTGAGAATTTTGTTGCTTCTTGTTTGACTGCATCGAAAAATTTTGTACTTGGGACCTTCCTACTATTTGTAGGAGGTATGTATTTGGCACACGGAAGAGTAGCACGATTGAAGTTGACATCATGTCCTGCCTTTAATTTGCCTGTGAAAATGTTCAATACAGTTCCATTAATTCCTGTGGTCTAATCATGCAATAATATCACAAGTAATTTGTGCACAAGACATTAACTCAATTAGAGGATACACTTTTTTGTGTCCAATAACTTGATTCTAAGGGGAGAAAGAGGTTAAACGAAGAAAGCTTGCAAGAAGAGAGGTGAGGAAAGGACATAATTAAGCGGGCAATCTAATAAGCAACTATCAAATTAAGAAATAATTTTGTGTTAATGATCTTGTACTTTTTTTTACTAATAGCTTATCAGATACAACTACAGCTGCAGCTGAATGAAGTCAAAGTGTTCATTCTTAGAACTGAAATTTTGCCAACTTCGTTCTTCATTTATTAAATCAAGACAGAGTTGGAAGCTTACTTATGGTTCCATACTTCTGTTGCAGATCCTGGTGAAGGAGAAAAACAAAAACAATTAATCATCAATCTACTAAATCAAAAGCCCGAGGAAAAACAAGAATACAAACAAATAAAAGAAGCAGATCAAGACAAGTATTACTAACCATAGCAAGATTAAAGTCAATAAGATAACCTTTAGTAGCCTTACGAGAGAAGAGAAAGTTGCCAGGCTTAACATCTCTATGAACTATTCCCTGCAAGTAATGAAGGAACGTTCAGACCATGTAATATTATCATAAGCACGTATATCTACCTCGGCTATCTGTGGCTGTCATGCATACCTGCTTATGCAGACTTGCTAGTGCTCTGAACATACAGTAGCCATACCACTGTAACTCGGAAATGTCTATCTCTTTTTTCAATACCTAATATTTAACACGAAGAGGATAGTGAAAGGGAGAGAAATAAGAATAATAAATGAGTGAAAGCAAAGTATGGCTCTTGAAGAATTTAAAAATTACCTCAGGTCTGTCATGCTCCACATGCTCTAGAACAAGGCAAACAGAATCATCACTCTTAATACTGCCTTGATATTTTATTATAAAGTTTTTCCCCCTGATAAGAAAGAAATCATTTGCATACAGTAAAACAATATTCCCAACCCGAAAACACAGAATAGAAGTCATAAATGAACTTTCAGCAGCCTTACCCAAAACGCTCCAGCATTCTCAGTTCATTGTTAACATGGTGTTTATTAGCATTTGCATGAGGACCTGCACAGTCATAAACAGGCAACTTGACATCAAGAAAGTGCTATTCATGTGTTTTCTTTCCCAACTGTGGCAATCTCTAACATTAGCTAGTTCACTTTTATAAAACATTTCAACCAATACAGAATTATATGAGTATTTGAGGAAACTCATAGCAAGCTAGTTTGGACTTTCTAGGTAAAAAATTTGACCAAATTCCTATCATATTCTCACTGCTTGTGTCTAAAGTCTTCTCATATCCAAGTTCTTGTCATACTTTAATTTTCTACAAATAATAGCAACCGGAAAACTGATCACTTTGACAAAAGCCATTGCATGAGTGAAAGCAGCAGATAAATAAATATTACTAGGGCTATTTGAATTTGTGTTCAATGTATCAATAATATGCATTTCTGAACCATCACAGCGAAACCTTCCCACTATGGGATTGGGCAACGAGTCTATTCAGTTAACTACTTCAGGTTAAAGTTCATGAATTCTACAGTAGGGCAATGCAGAAGTTGATTGACAAAATTTCAAACCAGCAACTACAGTGAAACCTTTCCACCATGGTTTTATTTTCTTTCCTTCTCTTTTTTGTCCTAATATCCTCAAAGAATTCTTGGAGTTTTTGACTGACACTTCTATCTGACAGGCGATTACATGTTCCTATTTTATACTACAAACCTGTGAAATTAAAAGAATTCTAATGATAAATCTCATACATTAGAGCAGCATCTTCAAAAACAGTTAAAAGCAGCATGATTTGCAGGTGCATTGCATGGAAATCAGAATATAAGACAAAAGTAAAATGATTCTAGAGCTACTCCAACTTTGGCATCAAAGCAGGAGAAAAAAAAAAAGCTCAAGATCACATGCACATGTAATCTATGTGCAAAATGTATTACCCTCAACTACATAGACAATTGAAAAGAGGCAACCAAAAGATATAAGGTTTCTCACTTACATTTAATAGCCACTACAGTTCCATCATTCTTCCTCTGTGCCCTGTAAACAGTGCCATAACCACCTACCAGTTGGAAGGAAGGTTAACACCATAATCCACATAATAATAACTGGGGAGCCAAGGATGTGTACAAATATATATAGATATAGAGATATGTATGTATGTATGCATATCTATACCTGAACCCTCTTCCTCTTCTACAATATATGATTCAAAGTTAGGCAGCACTTTTGGCTTTGTTTGATACTACAAAACAACAATAAAAATACGATGACCAACTTCCCCTAATAGGTGGCCTTAGTACAATTAGAATGATGAAAACTGTAGATCAAACAATGAGATATTTTAGGAGTCTACCTCAGGAGAAACTGAAGTAGAGTTTCCCTTTTGCTTATCTGTTGCTTTCAGTGTGGTGATGACTGGCATCTGATCTCTTTTACCATGCTTCTTCTCTATGGGAAGATTAAAAGACTTACGATGCCCTGTAGACTTGCTGAGAGCCTGCAGTTTTGGACTCATCCCATCCCTGCAAAATAATTTTGTCCTGGTTGAGGATTTCCTTAACTGCTTATTTGTAACAGGAAGATCAGTTGCTGGTGATGTAGCCCTCATATCCACATTAATGTTGTGCTCATTATCCAAAGATGGCTTATTGTCATCACAACGCAAAGTTTTAA
>CM040445.1:995681-1003181 GCA_022749755.1 Azadirachta indica
AACCCTAAACGCCTAAACTCAAAACCCTAAAAAGGCCCTAAAGCTCCTAAACCCCTAAACCCCTACACCCTAAAACCCTCAACTCCTCAACCCCTACACCCTAAACCCTAAAACCCAAAACCCTAACACCGCTAAACCCTATACCACTAAACCCTACACTCCTCACCGGCCTCAAACCCATAAACCTCTTCCACCCTTAACTCCCTAAACCCCTTAAACCCCTCAAACTCAACCTAACCCCAAAACCCTAAACCCTAAAACCCTAAACCTTTTACACGCCTACGCCCTAAACCCTCAACCCTTACACAGGCGCCTAAGACTCCTAAAACCTAAAAACCTAAAACCCTAAACACTAACACCCTAAACCCTCAACCCTCAACCCTAACAACCCTAAACCCCAAAAACCCTAAACCCTCAAGGCGCTCTAAACCCTAACACCTCAAAAGCCTTAAACCCCTAAACCCCTCAACCCCTAAATAACCCTTGCCAAACGCCTAAACCCTAAAACCTAAACCCTAAAATCCCTAAACTCCTAAACCCTAAAAAACCAAAACCTACGCTAAACCCTAAAACCCTAAAACGCCTAAACCCTAAAACCGCTCACACCCTAAACCTACAACCTAACCCCTAAACCCTAAACCCTAAACCCTAAATACCCTAAAGCGCGCTAAACCCTAACCCCTAAACCCTAACAACCCCTAAAACCCTATACCCTAAACCCTAAAACCTCTAACCCTCACCCCTAAACTCCCTCAACCCTAAACCCTAGAACCCTAACCTCCACTAACATCCCGTCACCCCCTAGAAGGCCCTACAACCCTAAACCCATAAAACCCTAAACGCCTAAAGACCCTCCAACTACACCTCACCCCTCAACCCCTAACCGCCTCCACCCCTCAACCTTCACCCCTAAACTCATAAACCCTAAACCCTAACACCCTAAACCTCTAAACCCTAAACCCTAAACCCTAAACCCTAAAACGCTAAACGCCTAAACCCTAAACCCTACAAAACTCTTAAAACCTCAACGCCTAAACCCTAAACCCTCCACTCCACCTAAAACCCTTAAACCTACACCTAAACCGCTACTCCCTCCTCAGCCCTAAACCCTACACCCTAACCCCTAAAACGCCTACAACCTACCCCTCAACGCCTAAACCCTAAACCCTAAACCCCTAAACCTAACCCTCAACCCTCCCCCTTACCTCCCACCCCTCCACACCCTAGACCTCAACCCTAAACCCCAACACTCTAACCCTAAACCCTAAACCCTAAACCCTAAACCCTAAACCCTAAACCCTAAACCCTAAACCCTAAACCCTAAACCCTAAACCCTAAACCCTAAACCCTAAACCCTAAACCCTAAACCCTAAACCCTAAACCCTAAACCCTAAACCCTAAACCCTAAACCCTAAACCCTAAACCCTAAAAAAAACCCTAAACCCTAAACCCTAAACCCTAAACCCTAAACCCTAAACCCTAAACCCTAAACCCTAAACCCTAAACCCTAAACCCTAAACCCTAAACCCTAAACCCTAAACCCTAAACCCTAAACCCTAAACCCTAAACCCTAAACCCTAAACCCTAAACCCTAAACCCTAAACCCTAAACCCTAAACCCTAAACCCTAAACCCTAAACCCTAAACCCTAAACCCTAAACCCTAAACCCTAAACCCTAAACCCTAAACCCTAAACCCTAAACCCTAAACCCTAAACCCTAAACCCTAAACCCTAAACCCTAAACCCTAAACCCTAAACCCTAAACCCTAAACCCTAAACCCTAAACCCTAAACCCTAAACCCTAAACCCTAAACCCTAAACCCTAAACCCTAAACCCTAAACCCTAAACCCTAAACCCTAAACCCTAAACCCTAAACCCTAAACCCTAAACCCTAAACCCTAAACCCTAAACCCTAAACCCTAAACCCTAAACCCTAAACCCTAAACCCTAAACCCTAAACCCTAAACCCTAAACCCTAAACCCTAAACCCTAAACCCTAAACCCTAAACCCTAAACCCTAAACCCTAAACCCTAAACCCTAAACCCTAAACCCTAAACCCTAAACCCTAAACCCTAAACCCTAAACCCTAAACCCTAAACCCTAAACCCTAAACCCTAAACCCTAAACCCTAAACCCTAAACCCTAAACCCTAAACCCTAAACCCTAAACCCTAAACCCTAAACCCTAAACCCTAAACCCTAAACCCTAAACCCTAAACCCTAAACCCTAAACCCTAAACCCTAAACCCTAAACCCTAAACCCTAAACCCTAAACCCTAAACCCTAAACCCTAAACCCTAAACCCTAAACCCTAAACCCTAAACCCTAAACCCTAAACCCTAAACCCTAAACCCTAAACCCTAAACCCTAAACCCTAAACCCTAAACCCTAAACCCTAAACCCTAAACCCTAAACCCTAAACCCTAAACCCTAAACCCTAAACCCTAAACCCTAAACCCTAAACCCTAAACCCTAAACCCTAAACCCTAAACCCTAAACCCTAAACCCTAAACCCTAAACCCTAAACCCTAAACCCTAAACCCTAAACCCTAAACCCTAAACCCTAAACCCTAAACCCTAAACCCTAAACCCTAAACCCTAAACCCTAAACCCTAAACCCTAAACCCTAAACCCTAAACCCTAAACCCTAAACCCTAAACCCTAAACCCTAAACCCTAAACCCTAAACCCTAAACCCTAAACCCTAAACCCTAAACCCTAAACCCTAAACCCTAAACCCTAAACCCTAAACCCTAAACCCTAAACCCTAAACCCTAAACCCTAAACCCTAAACCCTAAACCCTAAACCCTAAACCCTAAACCCTAAACCCTAAACCCTAAACCCTAAACCCTAAACCCTAAACCCTAAACCCTAAACCCTAAACCCTAAACCCTAAACCCTAAACCCTAAACCCTAAACCCTAAACCCTAAACCCTAAACCCTAAACCCTAAACCCTAAACCCTAAACCCTAAACCCTAAACCCTAAACCCTAAACCCTAAACCCTAAACCCTAAACCCTAAACCCTAAACCCTAAACCCTAAACCCTAAACCCTAAACCCTAAACCCTAAACCCTAAACCCTAAACCCTAAACCCTAAACCCTAAACCCTAAACCCTAAACCCTAAACCCTAAACCCTAAACCCTAAACCCTAAACCCTAAACCCTAAACCCTAAACCCTAAACCCTAAACCCTAAACCCTAAACCCTAAACCCTAAACCCTAAACCCTAAACCCTAAACCCTAAACCCTAAACCCTAAACCCTAAACCCTAAACCCTAAACCCTAAACCCTAAACCCTAAACCCTAAACCCTAAACCCTAAACCCTAAACCCTAAACCCTAAACCCTAAACCCTAAACCCTAAACCCTAAACCCTAAACCCTAAACCCTAAACCCTAAACCCTAAACCCTAAACCCTAAACCCTAAACCCTAAACCCTAAACCCTAAACCCTAAACCCTAAACCCTAAACCCTAAACCCTAAACCCTAAACCCTAAACCCTAAACCCTAAACCCTAAACCCTAAACCCTAAACCCTAAACCCTAAACCCTAAACCCTAAACCCTAAACCCTAAACCCTAAACCCTAAACCCTAAACCCTAAACCCTAAACCCTAAACCCTAAACCCTAAACCCTAAACCCTAAACCCTAAACCCTAAACCCTAAACCCTAAACCCTAAACCCTAAACCCTAAACCCTAAACCCTAAACCCTAAACCCTAAACCCTAAACCCTAAACCCTAAACCCTAAACCCTAAACCCTAAACCCTAAACCCTAAACCCTAAACCCTAAACCCTAAACCCTAAACCCTAAACCCTAAACCCTAAACCCTAAACCCTAAACCCTAAACCCTAAAACCCTAAACCCTAAACCCTAAACCCTAAACCCTAAACCCTAAACCCTAAACCCTAAACCCTAAACCCTAAACCCTAAACCCTAAACCCTAAACCCTAAACCCTAAACCCTAAACCCTAAACCCTAAACCCTAAACCCTAAACCCTAAACCCTAAACCCTAAACCCTAAACCCTAAACCCTAAACCCTAAACCCTAAACCCTAAACCCTAAACCCTAAACCCTAAACCCTAAACCCTAAACCCTAAACCCTAAACCCTAAACCCTAAACCCTAAACCCTAAACCCTAAACCCTAAACCCTAAACCCTAAACCCTAAACCCTAAACCCTAAACCCTAAACCCTAAACCCTAAACCCTAAACCCTAAACCCTAAACCCTAAACCCTAAACCCTAAACCCTAAACCCTAAACCCTAAACCCTAAACCCTAAACCCTAAACCCTAAACCCTAAACCCTAAACCCTAAACCCTAAACCCTAAACCCTAAACCCTAAACCCTAAACCCTAAACCCTAAACCCTAAACCCTAAACCCTAAACCCTAAACCCTAAACCCTAAACCCTAAACCCTAAACCCTAAACCCTAAACCCTAAACCCTAAACCCTAAACCCTAAACCCTAAACCCTAAACCCTAAACCCTAAACCCTAAACCCTAAACCCTAAACCCTAAACCCTAAACCCTAAACCCTAAACCCTAAACCCTAAACCCTAAACCCTAAACCCTAAACCCTAAACCCTAAACCCTAAACCCTAAACCCTAAACCCTAAACCCTAAACCCTAAACCCTAAACCCTAAACCCTAAACCCTAAACCCTAAACCCTAAACCCTAAACCCTAAACCCTAAACCCTAAACCCTAAACCCTAAACCCTAAACCCTAAACCCTAAACCCTAAACCCTAAACCCTAAACCCTAAACCCTAAACCCTAAACCCTAAACCCTAAACCCTAAACCCTAAACCCTAAACCCTAAACCCTAAACCCTAAACCCTAAACCCTAAACCCTAAACCCTAAACCCTAAACCCTAAACCCTAAACCCTAAACCCTAAACCCTAAACCCTAAACCCTAAACCCTAAACCCTAAACCCTAAACCCTAAACCCTAAACCCTAAACCCTAAACCCTAAACCCTAAACCCTAAACCCTAAACCCTAAACCCTAAACCCTAAACCCTAAACCCTAAACCCTAAACCCTAAACCCTAAACCCTAAACCCTAAACCCTAAACCCTAAACCCTAAACCCTAAACCCTAAACCCTAAACCCTAAACCCTAAACCCTAAACCCTAAACCCTAAACCCTAAACCCTAAACCCTAAACCCTAAACCCTAAACCCTAAACCCTAAACCCTAAACCCTAAACCCTAAACCCTAAACCCTAAACCCTAAACCCTAAACCCTAAACCCTAAACCCTAAACCCTAAACCCTAAACCCTAAACCCTAAACCCTAAACCCTAAACCCTAAACCCTAAACCCTAAACCCTAAACCCTAAACCCTAAACCCTAAACCCTAAACCCTAAACCCTAAACCCTAAACCCTAAACCCTAAACCCTAAACCCTAAACCCTAAACCCTAAACCCTAAACCCTAAACCCTAAACCCTAAACCCTAAACCCTAAACCCTAAACCCTAAACCCTAAACCCTAAACCCTAAACCCTAAACCCTAAACCCTAAACCCTAAACCCTAAACCCTAAACCCTAAACCCTAAACCCTAAACCCTAAACCCTAAACCCTAAACCCTAAACCCTAAACCCTAAACCCTAAACCCTAAACCCTAAACCCTAAACCCTAAACCCTAAAACCCTAAACCCTAAACCCTAAACCCTAAACCCTAAACCCTAAACCCTAAACCCTAAACCCTAAACCCTAAACCCTAAACCCTAAACCCTAAACCCTAAACCCTAAACCCTAAACCCTAAACCCTAAACCCTAAACCCTAAACCCTAAACCCTAAACCCTAAACCCTAAACCCTAAACCCTAAACCCTAAACCCTAAACCCTAAACCCTAAACCCTAAACCCTAAACCCTAAACCCTAAACCCTAAACCCTAAACCCTAAACCCTAAACCCTAAACCCTAAACCCTAAACCCTAAACCCTAAACCCTAAACCCTAAACCCTAAACCCTAAACCCTAAACCCTAAACCCTAAACCCTAAACCCTAAACCCTAAACCCTAAACCCTAAACCCTAAACCCTAAACCCTAAACCCTAAACCCTAAACCCTAAACCCTAAACCCTAAACCCTAAACCCTAAACCCTAAACCCTAAACCCTAAACCCTAAACCCTAAACCCTAAACCCTAAACCCTAAACCCTAAACCCTAAACCCTAAACCCTAAACCCTAAACCCTAAACCCTAAACCCTAAACCCTAAACCCTAAACCCTAAACCCTAAACCCTAAACCCTAAACCCTAAACCCTAAACCCTAAACCCTAAACCCTAAACCCTAAACCCTAAACCCTAAACCCTAAACCCTAAACCCTAAACCCTAAACCCTAAACCCTAAACCCTAAACCCTAAACCCTAAACCCTAAACCCTAAACCCTAAACCCTAAACCCTAAACCCTAAACCCTAAACCCTAAACCCTAAACCCTAAACCCTAAACCCTAAACCCTAAACCCTAAACCCTAAACCCTAAACCCTAAACCCTAAACCCTAAACCCTAAACCCTAAACCCTAAACCCTAAACCCTAAACCCTAAACCCTAAACCCTAAACCCTAAACCCTAAACCCTAAACCCTAAACCCTAAACCCTAAACCCTAAACCCTAAACCCTAAACCCTAAACCCTAAACCCTAAACCCTAAACCCTAAACCCTAAACCCTAAACCCTAAACCCTAAACCCTAAACCCTAAACCCTAAACCCTAAACCCTAAACCCTAAACCCTAAACCCTAAACCCTAAACCCTAAACCCTAAACCCTAAACCCTAAACCCTAAACCCTAAACCCTAAACCCTAAACCCTAAACCCTAAACCCTAAACCCTAAACCCTAAACCCTAAACCCTAAACCCTAAACCCTAAACCCTAAACCCTAAACCCTAAACCCTAAACCCTAAACCCTAAACCCTAAACCCTAAACCCTAAACCCTAAACCCTAAACCCTAAACCCTAAACCCTAAACCCTAAACCCTAAACCCTAAACCCTAAACCCTAAACCCTAAACCCTAAACCCTAAACCCTAAACCCTAAACCCTAAACCCTAAACCCTAAACCCTAAACCCTAAACCCTAAACCCTAAACCCTAAACCCTAAACCCTAAACCCTAAACCCTAAACCCTAAACCCTAAACCCTAAACCCTAAACCCTAAACCCTAAACCCTAAACCCTAAACCCTAAACCCTAAACCCTAAACCCTAAACCCTAAACCCTAAACCCTAAACCCTAAACCCTAAACCCTAAACCCTAAACCCTAAACCCTAAACCCTAAACCCTAAACCCTAAACCCTAAACCCTAAACCCTAAACCCTAAACCCTAAACCCTAAACCCTAAACCCTAAACCCTAAACCCTAAACCCTAAACCCTAAACCCTAAACCCTAAACCCTAAACCCTAAACCCTAAACCCTAAACCCTAAACCCTAAACCCTAAACCCTAAACCCTAAACCCTAAACCCTAAACCCTAAACCCTAAACCCTAAACCCTAAAC